>CM060846.1:43232500-43760000 GCA_030762175.1 Metallyticus violacea
TGTAATGAACGTAGAGATACAAAACTTTGTATTGCAGACACCCTACTTACAAAGTCAGCAATAATCGGATAAGGGTTGTAAAACGATACACGCCCTTATTCCAGCCATGTTCTCAACCATTACAGCATCCACTTCATGTTCCCAAAGTTCAATTCTTCCTCAGTGGTCAACGACTGTCATCAAATGCAGCTGTAGAGGAGCATTTAGTAGATCTTCCGAAAAACCATTACAGAAATGGGACAGTAACATTGGAGCATTGCTAGAATAAATGGTTTGACTTTAACATGGGCTATGTTGAAAAAAGAATATATACCGACGGTGCCAAAAAGGTATACACATTTTCACCTTAGATATCTATTTAATATATTTCAAAATTGGACCGAAAAACAACAGTAAGATGTGGTATGATGTTCTGTAAACGGATGTGACTCACATTACGTTATGCTAGTGTTACTACAGGAGCCAAGATTATCGTTTAAACAGCGGAAAGTAATTTTGAAGTGGAGTTGAAAAATCGAGAATGTTGTTGAAATTCAAAGACAATGGAGATGTGTGTACAGAACAGAACCGCCAACGCGAGTAACAATTGCAAGCATTCGAGACAAATTTGAGACTCGTGGTACCGCAACAGTAGAAAACCAGCTACACTGGCAGCACTTCGGGAAGAAATTGAAACGGCATGTGCTGCAATCGCTGAGGACACTTTCCCAAACGTTGCTCAATCAGCAGTTCAACGTACTCAGAAGTGTATCGACGCTGATAGTGGGCATTTTGAGCAACTGTTGTAACTGTAAAGGTCTAAGATGATCAGTGCTCATCATTTTCTGTATGTGTGAATTAAATTTTGTTACGTTAACACAGTTGCTTCTTTGCTTGAAGTGTATATACATTTTTGGCACCTTCTGTATATATTATGATTCAGTTACAAGCTTGTTTATACCTTGATTGTACAGCCGACATATTTTCAGACCGCCCTCGCATAGTTGACATTCCTACATTTTACTGTAACAAACCGTCACGGGTGGCCGAGGTCGTTAAGGCACGGACTTGTGAGCGGGAGGGGTTCGAATCCCGCTCCGACTGTCCTCCCTGACTGAGGTTTTTTTTCAGGTTGTCCTCAGTCATCATAAATGGCAAATGCCGGGAAGGTACCCTAAACTTAGGCCTGGAACGCTTCCTTCCTTAAAAATAAATCCTTTCCCAATATATCATTTCATTGCATGAACATCAGTGTTCACCGCCTGTGGTGCCTCTGTAGCAAAAACGGGCGTTAAAAACTATTCATTCATTCATTACTGTAACAATAATTTCAAATGGTTCGTTCATTTCTTGTTTTTTAACAAATAGTGAAAAATATACACATTAATTTTTTACTGCGTCCATATATGACAACAATTACTGCTTTTAAATATATAGGAGAAAGCAATAGAGTGGACCAGGTGCTAGAATACAAGAAACGGAAGCTTAAATAAAGTGTAGTTCTACACTGCTCTCGTTTAGACGTGTGGCCGGTTTAACGCGGATTTGCTTGGCACCCGGAAGCACCTGTTTGCCGGCGGAGTTGGATAATCTAGCCCCTTAAATTCAAGCACATACATTTTTTGGTCATACAATGGCATTTCGTTTACAAGACCGGGTTTTTTTCCCCTGTTTTTTTGTGTTGCTGCATAGTCATGCAAATAAAACCATGCTTCATCTGTTAAAAAAATAAACGCGGGCCAATCGAGCGAGCGTTAACATTATCCAACCCTAACTCTACTCACATTATAACGTTGTTGCAATTTCAGAACTACAGTTAAATTATTGGGTTTTAATTTTAAAAATATAGTGAACACGGCGCTTTACTTTCGGTTTCTTATAAGCATAAATCCCATTTCCCTACATTTGGTCACAAGATTACAACCGTTTCTCTGAGGACCATTAACAGCAGGGAATCTGTCTATAAATCGCCGTCTCAATTCCCTAGATGAGTTCGTCACATAAGAATCATATATAAAGATTCTGTGTGCCAAAGTATACGACATTATAATAGCACCAACACACTGTGACAATGAAAAATATGGCCTCACAACGTTCAACTCCTGTACAGTATGAGGACTTTACGTCAGTACACGGAGAGGCGGGAAAGTAGAGGTGGGAACAGAACCGGTTAAAACAGGCAAGTCCCGGTCAAGTCGGCCACGCGTCCAAATGAAGGCTCTGTACATCCGACACAAACGGAGTGGCCAAATCAAATGCTAAATTATTAACACATTCTGACAGAATCTGTATTTAATAAAATATGTTTGTGGATCGTATGTTCGCTAAACGTTAAAAAAAAAACTGGCATTTTATCTGAGTAAGGTGTCATTTGTTACGACAGCAGATGATAGGGGTATGTGCAAGTGAGACATAAATTGAATTCTTCTTTTAACAACTAATAATAAATACTATGGAAAAAAATAAGGAATTGTAAACACAATTTTGATATTGGTTCCAACGTATCACATATCGTGGCATATAATCACTGGATTGTCACATTTAGGACTTCTCGGGTGACATTGTTTCTAACACCGCAATTGGTCCACTGTAAGTTTAACATCTTCAGGTCCTCTTTTTCCGCGGAATTGCTTTATTATTTTTTTTTTTTTCTTTTCTGATCACTTCTTCATCACTTTTGGTTTTGAATTTGCCCAAGATTCTCACCAGTTTTCTCTTTCTTGCATCCCATTGCTTGGGAGATTTGAGGCATTTGCACAAAGTTGATAATAAATGTTTCCTTGTGTGGTAAATTATTCTATTGATTGATGAAACATTAGCTTCTTAGAAGAGATCGTTACTCGAGCAATGAAACATTCATTCTACCCTATTTTCAATATGATATTTAACTCTCGTTTTAAGAACATATACACCCTGTACTCTATTATAAATGGGACTTTTAAAACTATTTTTAAATAATTTTAAAACAAGTTTAACCATTGAAACATATATATAAACTGTGTAGGCCATGCATTTTTTGACATCGGATACCATTATTTTGTTATGTTATCTTCATATTAACCAGAAATAAATATCATTCATGTTTTTATTGTAAAGATTTTAATTCAATCTGTAAAAGTATTTCTTAAGGGGTAACGAATATTACAAAAGAACATAATAAATTTATACTTGCAAATTACTTCGGAACAGGGATTTTGGTTGGAGAGGAATATTGTTACCATATATTTTTACCAGTTACCAGTACTATTTCAGTGTGTGAATGAATCCCTGGCCAATTGGCCACAATTTCAACGATGCAATCTGTTACTTTCATTCAGTAATTTGTACAATAATTGTCATAAACAGCAATTATCAAAATGTATTACCGGTTATCCCAATTTAGTCATGTGGCTGATGTGGTTATTGGCGTATTTTATTTAATGCCTTTGGGAAGTAATACGTCATGTAGGTAATTTATATCACTAATTTATTTGCCCAATTTCGAATAGATATTGCTTGAAAATAAAAGAACAAAAAGATTGCACAATTCTTTGAAACAAACGAAAACATACGCAGAAAGAAACGGTTAGATTATTGACTTCGGTTAAGCTCGGCACACAAGAGAAAACTATTATAAATATCTTCATTGTTTCCAGAATTCTTCGGATTTAATACGTTAAAACTGGAAAAACTTCCAAGCCTTGCACTCTTTTAGAATTATCTAATGCTATGACTACGAAACTTCATTAGAAGTGAGTTTAGAACAAAGTATCGTCTTCAATTTACTGGCATCTTATACCAAAAACAACATTTTTAAATTACATTGCAGACATTATTTAATAATAATTAATAATTAATACGTCTGAAACGTATACATTTATTTTCTCTTGAATATGCATATTGTTATTCTAATTCCGAGTTTTGCTTTTCATTAAATGCATTTCTTTCATTTTGTGTTTAAATGCGTACCTAGCTGGTAAACTTTGTCAAAATATGCAAATTATTTGCACGAAAGCTAACATTTTAAGTTTCTGTGGCATATGCTCTCCTTTTACAAATGTTCTTCACCCAATCTAATGCAAATATATTATTTCTTATTTTTAAATAGCAGCAACATTCATAAAGTAAAATTCAGGTAACGTTATAATTTAATTAAACAATAAATCCTTTAGAGACCATAACTCTGCACTTTCTTGCGTAAGCAGTGAAGTGCAAATTTAATGAATTATCTTGTAAAAAAGACAAGAGGAAACTAGAACCTTGGGCCTCGAGCAATAGGATTCAAAGAGACTAAGCGTTTTGGTCTACGAAGGGTTTCCTTCTATGGAAAAAACTTCCCTCTCTTTTCCCCTTCTTTATCAGGCTTTATGGCGCAGTGGTCGGTACCCTTCTAATCCCCCGGTTCTTTGTGCTCTGCATCAGATGGTAATGCATTATTTACAGAGTTTGCTTTATTGGCTCGACCATTTGTCAGCCAGCTAACACCACACGCCTCGACCGGCACTGTAATACATTAGGATTATATTGTATGAAGTTACACTTTTAATAAGAGGCGACTGAAACAGTCCTGTATGTTGTACCACATTAAATGGATATGCTCAGAGTTGAGTGTGTCATTCCATTTTAGTGTATCTAAATTAGCACACTATTACATTTCCGATAAAAGCTGTCCTGCAAATTACTTTATATTTCGGATTTTTTTTACAGAACTTGAATATAGACATTAATAGAGTTATCACGAAATGCTTTTTTATTTATGGTTTCAGAGATTAATTTGCCTCGTATATACCTGATAATGGCCGGCGCATTATTATACACGCAGCGTGTATTTCCACACTACTAATATTTGATAGTAAATGTTGTTTTTGGTAGGATAGAAGTGTAAGAGTAATGTTAGCTATAGGGCAGAGATATTTATCAACCGACTTCTTGAATTCCAAAACTTGTACTTCAACATTATTTTTTAGCTATAAACCTTGTCCTTTCATGCGGTACTTTAGGTCTCCGCTTCCAACGGTGCCGCAGCCGGCGATGCCATTCTTTCAACCCTAGTTCCTAAAATGTGTATAAAATATTATGTTGGAAGTTTTGTCCTTCCTCCAGTAAATAGGCACATTCAGTTTGTCAGGACAAAGTTCGCCCACCATAATGCTTTTGGTTTCATTGCTCATATTTTGCTTTACATTGTGAAACTCCTTCTGCCACAGCTGAAAGAGCACTGCGTCCAAGATATGAGCCAATTTCATCCCATTTTCTCTGTTATCCCTTGTGTTTTTATTTTGTGCTAAAGAGATAGATTTATATGTGTACACAACATCGGCAACTGCACTTCTGGAGGAAGGCAATTGAGCAGGGAAAGCTTTGTATACCTTCCGCACTTATACGATGAGCTAATTCGCATTTAATAGGGGTTAATAGCAAACACACATAGCTTCAGCATCAATTTCTAACCATCTTCACTAATGAATGTATACTGGCGTCGGACCGGCAAGGAACAAGTTCGGAAAGGGACATTCAAGGACAATGTTTAAAACACATTTATACATTAAATCAACAATGAATAGAAACTGGATAAATGAAAGAGAGCATCCTGAATGTTCATACTAAAAGTCATAATATTTTGCTATTTTGTATTAAGCAAGATGACTCAATGAACGAAACAGTAACCACCAATAGTCTGATTCAAGAGACACTGCTCTTAATTCAAACAAATAGCTCAAAGGCTGTACAAGCAAATCAGCGGAAATGAAAGCAGCAGCCCGAGACATTAAATGATAAACTGTATTCATTTACCATCAGGACTACACTATTTGCATAGACAGAAAACAAGAGAGCTAAATTATAGTTCAGAAATCTCGGTTGTAAGCTGTCAGTATTAAAATCAGTTTTTAACATTTTTTTTATTGTATTAACATTGTAATCACCAGACTAAGATTTGGTCATCATACATTCATACATAAAAATAAAGTTTGTCAAGGATAAACCTAGTGAAAAAGAAAGAACATATCTCAGAAACAAATGCATTTATTGCCTCGCGTTGTACAGGCTCATAAAGAGAAACTAAATAGATTTATTGTGGTGTATTTGTAGCGAGTTACCCACATGCGTATGTCAAGATATATCTTGCGGTTTACGCGTTCAGAAAGATAAACTTTGGAAGTTGCTGTTGGATGCACTGCTCAGCCAGCTACACGCCTGGTATATCTTTGTTTGTTTCTCTCGCATTGCAATAGTTGACATAATGAATCATATTGTCGCTGTAAGTCTCGCTTTATTTACTATTTAATCTCTTTTCATCACAATCAGAGAATCCGGACTACACCCGAGATGGATGGCTTGCTGAAGTCAAGCGAATGCATCGAACGGCGTAATCTCGCGACAGCATCCTGCACTGAGATGCCCTCGGGCTTGTTACAAGAGATTGAATTTCGCCTTGATGTAACCATGCACAATTAGCTCTTATATCAAGAGGTACTAAAAAGAAAAAAGAAAATTTCTAATTTTCTCTTTTGAGTGTGCAACAGTAGACAATAAGTGTATTACTTTCCGAAATATCGTTTCTTCTTTTTCATTACACTTTTCGGACATTCTGTACAACACCTTCCTGTAAGATTTGTCAAACTCATAATATAATACCACAGCTGGAGATTAAACACCATCTCAGGCTCTGGACAACCTAAGCATTATTATTTTATCATCTTTTATAAAGCATTTTCAAACAATGTTAAAAATGTAATTGGTAATCTGTGTAGCTATTATTTTTATGTATTTGTTGATAAAATCTATGTAGTCAGTAAACTAAAATAAACAATATATTGTGACGGTCCCCCTGTGGAACCACCTCTAAATAATTATAATTTTATACATTCATCATTATAAAGCCGGACATGCGGTGTATCTCACATTAATTATCTAGTAACATCATGCCCACCCATATTCAAAATAACAGGAAAATAAGGGACCAAGAAGTTCACTGAAACCACAAATATTATGAAATTCAAATATTCCATTTTATTAACATCTATGAGTAACACATTCGTGACGGACGTCGATCAAGATGGCTACATCGAAGCATTTGGTAACTATCCTGGGAGCAGCGGATTCAATGTCTACTCTTCCAAAATTCCAGCACTAGATTCGACTAGAAACCATATGAAACCACCAAGCGTAACCCTGCAGATTTGTTTTTTCTCATTAACGGTCCCAACCGTCACTCATAAACATTTATCCAACTCAATACACAACGCATGTACTAGTCAACCCCCCCCCCCCCAAATGCCTGTAGTATGCTTGAACTTCCAGAACGTAAGACTGTAATAATTTTGTTGTTAATTTAAGCCAGAGCCATTAAATTCTAACAAGGAGACGTTCAATAACATAATGTCAAAACAATCTTGAAAATTTGAGCTTACCAACATCGCCTAAGGGACAACACAGAGTAAATGCGATCAATAAAATCCAGTTTGTTTCACATTCACATTACAGCAAAGTTAATGAACACTTTTAGTTATCGATTAAAAAAACCAAATGAGGCCTTCATCTGTCTAGGTAGTTTTCGAAAGCTCCCGTTATATCCCTGGAGCTTTCAGTTCGAATTAATCGAATTAACAGCCCGCTTCTTCTAATATTATTTTACTCTTGGATCATATTTACGAGTATAAATTTTCAAGGAAAACTTCGAATGATATTCATGTATTACCTAAACTTTATAATTATACAGCCCATTTACAGTTTTACGCCCTTTTATCATCACAGTCACAGTGTTCATTAATTTATTTTTCCTCCATCAAACTGGGTACCTTTTCATATACATTATTGATTAGGCTGAATACTGTTGCACATAATTTCATTTGTAAATAAAGCTATCATAGCAAAAATGTGATAACTGCGAAAGGCCTGTAAACGTTAAATACAATTCAATTTTTAAATGCAAATATTTTAGAAAACTTGCAATAACTTAATAGATCTTCTTAATGACCTTATAAAAGTTTATGGTGGATATAAACAAAATACCAGTAAGCTGTTTTCCAAGTGGTGAACAAAACAACTGGTAAAGCAGATTATCACTATTTTCTCTCTAAAGTTCTGGCTTATATTCTACGCAGGGGTTTAACTGCCGTCAAAGCACAATACTCTTACTTCAGGATCTACTATGAAAATTTGGGTCACACTTCAATAAACTTTAAATCGTTTTAGTTCCATTTTTTATTCCAGAAGGCTAGAGTTGTGTGCACCTCTCCGGAAATTAAAGTACAAAATAATATTGTAACCTAGTCTTTCTTTCGTATGGATTTCTTCTTTTTCCTTTAGAGACAAATCCTATTAGGGAAAACGTCCGTGCTAAATCTTGGCAACGCAGAGCGACAGCAAATGAAATTTGGCTGCCTCTGTTAACTAATGAATGATATCCAGTTTTTTTGCTCAACGTGTATAATTTTAATATTTGCATACATGTCTTAAAATTGATGTATTTTTGGAAGAGAGAAAAAATTCTTCAATGCTTTATACGAGTCTTGCAATCTGCTTTTTCCAGTAACGTTTGTTGAATCTCTTGCTGAGTCGAAACAAATGCATATTCTGTCAAAGTTAAATGGACTGAAAATTAAAAAATTATTTTCTGCACAATGCAGATTATATTTTCCAGCTAAAGAGTGCACATATGGAATTAATCTTAGTTTGGTATTATTCAGGTACACAGATCGACTCAACAAGAGATTCAACAAACGTTACTGGAAAAAGCAGATTGCAAGACTCGTATAAAGCATTGAAGAATTTTTTCTCTCTTCCAAAAATACATCAATTTTAAGACATGTATGCAAATATTAAAATTATACACGTTGAGCAAAAAAACTGGATATCATTCATTAGTTAACAGAGGCAGCCAAATTTCATTTGCTGTCGCTCTGCGTTGCCAAGATTTAGCACGGATGTTTTCCCTAAGCTAAACATTGTAATCACAAGTTGTGATCTTGTGGAATATGCACAAATAAGTCATGTTTCTTCATCTTCTGCAAGTTTCCCATATATATATATATATATATATATATATATATATATATATATATATATATATACCTGCCATGTTCTTTGAATTGGAGTCGCCTACAAACCGGTTTTAGCATTCCTACTATCTGGTATTAGAATTCTGTCAGAAAATAAACATTTCCTCAAGTTTTCCAAGTAGGTATGTGCGCTCACCTCATTGCAAAATTGGTATATCTTCCTGCAAAAATTGTCTTTCATTTTCTGAGCCTCTGAGGCTCACAAAGTCAGCCTAGGACTACCTAATTCTTTCTTCTTTCTTCCTAAAACAAGCGTATATATCTCTTTGCCCCAATTCAATTTCATTTATCAGGCCAAGGCATCCTACCACAGTTTCTTGTCGACTGGCATCAATCAGTCTTTCCTTAACCTTTCACCACTCGTTTTTATCGTTTCGATTCCCTCGTTGCCAAAGTGAACACATGTCTCTTTAGTTCTCTTTCCACCTCTGTTGCACAATACGCTGGGATTACGTCAGAAAGCATCCTCGTTCCACTCCACTGTTGCTAAATGGTAGCTTATGTTCAGAGATTTAAAGTAAACATTAAATATAACCTAACGGCTTTGTGTAGCACTAATATTTCATGAAAATATCGCTTGCTTTATGGTAAGCATGATAATTATCCCCCAGTTAATGAAGAGATTGATAGCGGCCTAGAAATTGTCAAATATTGGAAGTGACCACTTTCGCGTAACCGTTGGTTTCACATTTAATAAGGACCTAATCTGTTTGCTGCTTTAATGCAGGCAATTGCATTTTGTTTGCTTCAGGGATGATTGCTGAACGTGCATAAACGTCATAGTGGGTTCTGTAAGAAGCCAACTTATGAGTGACATGCTTGAAATATTCTGCAACGCCTAAAACAGGGCTCAAAAGTAATTTTTTCTGTGCCCAGATCAAACGTAAACTATCTACAATGTTTCATGCAATATCTCGAGTGTGTCAAAAATGTATACATACTTCAACAGTAGATATCTATTAATATATTTCAAAGTTGAGCCGATAAACAACAGTAATGTGTGGTATGGTGTTCTGTAACAGATGTAACTCACATGCATTATGATAGAGTTGCTACGTGAACAAATGAAGTCAAGATTATCGTATGATGTTCTGTAAACAGATGTGACTATCGCTACGTTATGCTAGCGTTGCTACAACAAAATAGAGCCACGATTGTCGTTTGAACAATGGAAATCAATTTTGAAGTGGTATTGGAAAACCGAGGATGTTGTTGAAGTTCAAAGGCACCGGAAAGTGCGTACAGAACAGAACCGGATCTAACTCCGTTGAACTTCTACCTATGGAAAACTCTTAAGGATGTTGTACACGTAAAAAACCAGCTACACTGGCAGCACTTCGGGAAGAAATTGAAACGGCATGTGCTGCAGTCGCTGAGGACACTTTCGCAAACGTTGTTCAATCAGTAGTTCAACGTACTCAAAAGTATGTCGACGCCGATGGTGGGCATTTTGAGCAACTGTTGTCACTGTAAACGTCTAAGATGATTAGTGCTCATCATTTTCTGTTTGTGTGAATTTAGTTTTGTTATGCCAACAAAACATTTTTCTTGGCTAGAAGTGTATATACATTCATTTCAGGCACCCTCTGTGTGTGTGTGTGTGTGTGTGTGTGTGTGTGTCGTTAATTGTACAGAAGAGCAATGTACGAGATATATAGCTGGAGCGGAAATTGGGATGAAGTTATTTATTTGGGCAGCTTGGAATTCAAAGGTTTACTTACCTACTTTAAATAATTGCAGCAGTAGCTTTATTTGTAGTAATGCGAATGTATTATACTGGCTTGCACTAATGCAGGGAGACCACTACACACTGCGTGCTAAATGCTATTGACACCAGATGCAAAATACTGGGTGAACAATCCTTTACTTAACCGGCTTCGTGGCGCGCGGCCGGCCGTCGAGGTTGGGTGCTGTGTCGGCGTTGCGGGTAACAGGAAGTTCGCAGAAAAATATATTACGGTTTGTGGCGTAAGTTATTTCTAACAAACATAGCACAAACACTTAAAAAAAATTAAATTATTCGCGTATATTAAGCAAGGAGGTGCTGGAACTGTTTCCCTTCGTTGTTCAAGCATTTCTGACACCTGCTTAGGAAATTGCTTATTACACCCTGCAGTTCCCTCTGAGAAACAGCAGCAATTTCTTGACTAATGTTAGTTTTAAGTTCATCTAAAGTGTGTAGGTTTGTTTTGTACACTTTCTCTTTTAATGCCACCCAGGAATAAAAATCGCAGGGGGTTAAATGGGATATCAGGAAATTCCTCTTGAATGATCTTCTTACAGCACGCACTGATTCTGTCCGCACGTATGATTCATACACGAATACTCTTTGCGGAATAGAATACTTGTATTGCCCCATTTCACTTGATACACTTTCACTCATTACACTGTATTCCTTCGCCCAACAAACACTACTTGCGCAAGCTTTCAGCTCACACTGAAGCCTCGCGCAGCGGAGGAATAATATTCTCCCCGCCTCCGCCGACATAGCACTGCCGGCCGATCCCGCGGTTGCGTCAAGCATTGCTCACCCAGTATAAGACCAACGTGCAGAGTTGGAAAGAGGACTCAGAGGAATCGGCCTGGATTCAATATGGCAACGAAGTAATCGAAATATTAAAAACGTGTGGAAGAAAGGTTAGAACAAGGCTAGAGGCTGTCAGCAGGCAGGAAATCGAGGCAGAATGTAACACGAAAGTCTCCTTAGCCTACCAAATTAAATTAAATAAACCTGGCGTAAAGAGTCATATATGTTCGTTCTAGGGAGAAAGGCGAGATCAGGAATGACATGGTTTAGACTGGGAAGTTGGAAGATTAAAAAAATAAGATATAGTTCTAGTAGGAGAATCTGCCCATTTTGTGCAGGGGATGAGGAATGGATGTATATTGTGGTAGAATGTACTCACTGGAAACGCCTGAGAAAATGCTGTTTCCTGAAAACTTTTTTTATATCAATTAGAGGTCCATTGGCATGCTGGGACCTGTTAGAGAGCCACACTAACTGGTTGAATATGGGCATTTTCCTATCCAAAGTACGCTATTTTTTCTATTTAAAACGTAATAACTACTGTAATTAAAATTAATGTAATATGTACATGTCTGTAAATATCGTTCTTCCTTTTTTGTGGTTTTATTATTATTATTATTATTATTATTATTATTATTATTATTATTATTATTATTGTTTTATTTGTATTATTTGCTCCTCTAACTGTGTATCATATAAGTATGTACGGTCTACGACCCATGCAAAAATATATTTGTAATGTGTATATAACATTTTAAATAATAGAACCACCACCACTACCACACTGTTGGTCATTTATACCAAAAAGAAACTTGCATTCCCAGTCACATAAATTTACATTGTAAATACATAATGCGCTCACATATACACATACATTCCGATTCAACGAACCCGTTTACTTTAACTAAACTGCTCCTAATGCGAGGCACTTTACATAGAAAATAATCAAACTTTGGCCAGTTGTCTTCCTGTGCAAACAGATCCCAACATGCTGACCTATCCCTATTCTATTTAGCAAACTTAGCTGCAAGGGCAGTCAATCTTCACTACTCGGTACCCGGGCAATATATTAGAAGGTGCTACCACGCTCTGTCAACTTAAAGAAACACACATTCTCTGAAAGCTAAGTGCGATCTAGAGAAGAAGAAAGGGTAAATAATGTATTTGTATTCACAAGCGTCACATTCAACAATTTTTATGTTTTACTTATGGGAAATTCCAAATCAAATCGAAAAACACGTTTAAATATTGACCTCATTATTTTAAAATCAATTAAACTTTTTTTTTCAATATATAGAGCATCAAAAAATAATTTCTTCAAAATTTCAAACCCCTGCTATCCGTTAGTTTTTTTAATATAAAAACTGTTAAGTATTTTGCATTTTAAGAAAAATTGTGCATTTGAAAATAATTATATCTGGAGCTATGCACTGCAGAAACACAAATTAAAATTACACATTACCTACTTTTTGGAGCTTTCTTAATGTATATAACCAATACAAGCGGTTGTTATTTCATTATAACGCATTTCAAAGATCTGAATTCACTCTAAAATACTGTAACATATGTTAAAATATTTAACTTTAAAAATGAAATAATTAACAGTTTTCTTAAAAGATTGCCTGGTGTCATAAAACAGCTTACAAAAATGAGAACTTCCTATAAAGAGTTTATTTCAGCGCGCGATGGTGCGTTGATGGCACTCAGCCTGTATTGTTAAACATGGACTAGTACTGCAGTTAACTGTTTAGCACACTCCCACTGCACGAACATACAACATGCTTTTAATGGAGAAACTGAGCGCGATTCTCATTTAATTCCGGATATATTTTCTTGTTTCACAGATACCAGTAATCTGAAATGTTTATTATCTTATATAAAAGAAGATAAAATATATATATGATATTTATTGCCTATATATGGGCAATAAACATGGATTGTGACTGTACGATTAATTCCAAAAGCAACCCATTTAGATGAGAATAATATTCAATAAAAAACTATTTTCAGCAAACAGCTTAGCAGGAGCTTTCACTTAATAATTTGGTTTATACGTATAACCTGAAACTTTTCAGAGGTATTTATTTCGAAGGCTCATAAAGCCTATACATTAATGCCGTTTTGCATAAAACTATTAGTGATAACTTTCCTATATTTTCTATGAAGCTTACATTCTCTTGTATCTTAAGTTCACAAGTTCTTGGTTAAATGAGTGTAAAAGGAATTTTGCTGTCAGATATCACATGAACTACCCTCTATGTTTTAGGCTTCTATTTTGAAGAGAAAAATATAGACGCTCATTTTATATTCGGTGCATCTACCGTTTAGAACAAGTATAGTATAAAGTCTCCTAGGCGTGAATGAGACAAGAGATTTACACACTTCCAAAATTTATGCTTCAAGCTTTCAGCCTTTTTTTTTTTTTTTTTTTTTTCCCTTCTACATTCATTAACCTGAAATATTCAAACATTCTCAATCGAGTTCAGATCTGAAGATATAGCGCGAAACGAAGAGAAAAGCCTTCAGCATGATGGCTGGCTACCCTGGAAGTGTGGATGCTGCACATTAATGATCACTATGACATTATTATTAACATACAGGCCGCCAAGACCTACACACCCGAGGAAGGTTAGAAACAACGGCAGGAGATGTTCAGCAGCTTTACTACCGCTCCCAGCTCCGCCAGTGCATGTTCCGGGCTGTAGCGGCTTTTATCTGCATCCCAAAATGTGACCTTACCATCGTCATCTGCTGCAAGCAGATTTCTCGTCGGTTGCAGAATTCTTCGGCCTTGAAAGGAATTCCAGTATAATGGTTGGCCTAATGTTCATGCTGTCAAAGTCGCTTTTCTGAATGATTACTGTTTCGACCACAGCAGTGTAACAGGTGCACGTGTATCATAGATGTAAATGAATGAAAAGCGTTCTCTTTGTAATGGTGACCTGTTCACCTCTTTCTCGGACTTCCAGATTTGCGCCGGTTGTGTCTCTCTGTAATGGTGACCTATTCACAGCTTTCTCGAACTTCCAGATTTGCGCCGGTTGTGTCTCTCTGTAATGGTGACCCTTTCACAGCTTTCTCGAACTTCCAGATTTGCGACGGTTGTGTCTCTCTGTAATGGTGACCCTTTCACAGCTATACTCGAACTTCCAGATTTGCGACGGTTGTGTCTCTGTAATGGTGACCCTTTCACAGCTTTACTCGAACTTCCAGATTTGCGACGGTTGTGTCTCTCTGTAATGGTGACCCTTTCACAGCTTTACTCGAACTTCCAGATTTGCGCCGGTTGTGTCTCTCTGTAATGGTGACCCTTTCACAGCTTTACTCGAACTTCCAGATTTGCGCCGGTTGTGTCTCTCTGTAATGGTGACCCTTTCACAGCTTTACTCGAACTTCCAGATTTGCGACGGTTGTGTCTCTCTGTAATGGTGACCCTTTCACAGCTTTACTCGAACTTCCAGATTTGCGACGGTTGTGTCTCTGTAATGGTGACCCTTTCACAGCTTTACTCGAACTTCCAGATTTGCGACGGTTGTGTCTCTCTGTAATGGTGACCCTTTCACAGCTTTACTCGAACTTCCAGATTTGCGACGGTTGTGTCTCTCTGTAATGGTGACCCTTTCACAGCTATACTCGAACTTCCAGATTTGCGACGGTTGTGTCTCTGTAATGGTGACCCTTTCACAGCTTTACTCGAACTTCCAGATTTGCGACGGTTGTGTCTCTCTGTAATGGTGACCCTTTCACAGCTTTACTCGAACTTCCAGATTTGCGACGGTTGTGTCTCTCTGTAATGGTGACCCTTTCACAGCTTTACTCGGACTTCCAGATTTGCGACGGTTGTGTCTCTGTAATGGTGACCCTTTCACAGCTTTACTCGAACTTCCAGATTTGCGACGGTTGTGTCTCTGTAATGGTGACCCTTTCACAGCTTTACTCGAACTTCCAGATTTGCGACGGTTGTGTCTCTCTGTAATGGTGACCCTTTCACAGCTTTACTCGGACTTCCAGATTTGCGACGGTTGTGTCTCTCTGTAATGGTGACCCTTTCACAGCTTTACTCGAACTTCCAGATTTGCGCCGGTTGTGTCTCTCTGTAATGGTGACCCTTTCACAGCTTTCTCGGACTTCCAGATTTGCGCCGGTTGTGTCTCTCTGTAATGGTGACCCTTTCACAGCTTTACTCGAACTTCCAGATTTGCGCCGGTTGTGTCTCTCTGTAATGGTGACCCTTTCACAGCTTTACTCGAACTTCCAGATTTGCGCCGGTTGTGTCTCTCTGTAATGGTGACCCTTTCACAGCTTTCTCGGACTTCCAGATTTGCGCCGGTTGTGTCTCTCTGTAATGGTGACCTATTCACAGCTTTCTCGAACTTCCAGATTTGCGCCGGTTGTGTCTCTCTGTAATGGTGACCCTTTCACAGCTTTCTCGAACTTCCAGATTTGCGCCGGTTGTGTCTCTCTGTAATGGTGACCTATTCACAGCTTTCTCGAACTTCCAGATTTGCGCCGGTTGTGTCTCTCTGTAATGGTGACCCTTTCACAGCTTTCTCGAACTTCCAGATTTGCGCCGGTTGTGTCTCTCTGTAATGGTGACCTATTCACAGCTTTCTCGGACTTCCAGATTTGCGCCGGTTGTCTCTCTCTGTAATGGTGACCCTTTCACAGCTTTCTCGGACTTCCAGATTTGCGCCGGTTTTGTCTCTCTGTAATGGTGACCCTTTCACAGCTTTCTCGGACTTCCAGATTTGCGCCCGTTGTGTCTCTCTGTAATGGTGACCCTTTCACAGCTTTCTCGGACTTCCAGATTTGCACCGGTTGTCTCTCTCTGTAATGGTGACCTATTCGCATCTTTCTCGGACTTCCAGATATGCGCCAGTTGTGCGTCTATATTCTCCTTCCTGGAACCGCTGAACTGAGCCCTCCCCTCCTCCATGTGAACTGGACAATAAGGCCGTGCGTTATTTCCGAAGTTACTTATTATCACAGGCATAGTGACGTTAAACAATTAGGAACAAATATATTTTTTTACATTCCAATTCAGTTACCTTCCCAACTCCTTTAATATGCAAATGTGTGTGTGTGTGTGTGTGTGTGTGTGTGTGTGTGTGTATGCTTTTAGTCTAACTCTTATTGATGCTTTACCTACACAATGCTGTGAAAGTTTACTCAGAGATAGAGAAATGGCAGCTATATTTTTACATAAAGCGCGTATACCACCTGGTTTAAATCTTACATATTAGTTTTTTTCTTCCCACACTCTCATATCTAGTTTCATGTGTTTCCATGCATAACGTTACCTTCGATACTCAATATTTACTTTTATCACCTTCACTTGTCTAGCTTCTTGCCATTGAAGAACTCGCAGTAGTTCGAAATATAGCAATTTCAAGTGTGACTCTTTCTCTGTGTTTTATCTTTATCTACTTTTATTATTAGTGTTAATTTGTTACATTGTTAATAGGGTTTCTTTATTTTTATGTTTCATTAATATTGTTTGCACCTCTGGTGCTGCTTTTAACTTTGCTTATTAGGCTTTATTTGCTTTTGTGTGTTTTGCTTTTGCGTGTTTTGCTTTTGACTTATTTACTATTTATCTATTTTTCTTTTAATTTTATTTCTGTGTTTTCTAAAATACTTTATTATATATTACATCTTATACCATGACACCTATCCAAGGTAATATTATCACATTTTGGTTCAACAAATGTAAGTACCATTCTAAACAATTAGCTAAATATACAGGGCACGTTGGCTTTCTTTCTCATTGCGCTATTACTGGTGTGTGTCCTAACGGAATATTAATTCAATTGCCATTGTCCGCTATAGCTCCTAGCACTCATAGGCAATTTCATTTATTTAGGCACCATATCTCCCAACATTTTCTACGGATGATCCTTAATAATTGTCAATATTTGCAGCAATTTCATTTGTCTAAATTAATTAGTTTTATTACAATTATTCTGGCATTTTCTCCAAAATATATTACTACAGTTAATAGTATCTTGATGAGTGCTAATAAGTTATTAAGTTCCCCCAATCAGAAACATCTTCTTATACTATCGCGGTTATATTTACAATATTTAAGAGCAGGTATTCCTATTCAGTTTAATGCATCTTTTTTCCAAAACTTTTCCCCGCCGCTCGTAGCGTCAGCTCCTGACTTAGCTTCTATTTTCAATTTACCTCGTCCATCTAAATTTTACTCCGGTACTGCATACCAGCAGCCCAATAGCAAATGTACCCCTTGTACTTCTGCTACTAGTAATATTGCTGTTGTTAATTTATCTTCTATTTCACTTTCCAATACTGATACATTGCTTTTACAAAAAGGATTATCTTTTGCCCCAACTCCCAAATTTAATCGCCTTAAATTTGTTTCTGATGGCGTTAAATTTTGCCGTAATTTAAGATGGCGTTACTATTGGCATACTAAATCTTCTCAGCCTACTTCAAATGTTACTCCTTGCCTTCTCAAGTTTCGTTCTCCCTCCAAACTTGAACCTCCATCTTTACCTTCTAGCCATCCTTTAGAAATGTTTATTAACAGATTTTTAACTTCGATCAGTGATTCTAAATTTCTAGATAAGATCACTCCTAAAGACAACTTAACTTTACGTGAGAATTCAGCACTTAAAAGATTATCTAATAACCCTGATGTTATTATCCTTCCAGCTGATAAAGGGTCCTCAGTAGTACTACAGGACATTTCGTCTTACAATGCTGAAGCTTACCGACAGCTTGAGAATGTCACTTATTATGAACTATTGTCTTCCGACCCAACTGTCAAGTTTAATGAAGAAATAGCTTCTTTTATTACTTCTTCTGGTACAGCAGAAGGACTTAGTTCCCAAGATATCACTCTTCTTACTCCTCATGTCCCTCGTACTCCCACCATATATTTTCTCCCTAAAATTCACAAAGAGAACTGTCCAGGCCGCCCAATAGTAGCCAGCTTCGATTCCCCTACTGAACGTATTTCCGCTCTAGTAGATTGTTTGTTACAGCCTTTTGTTACTTCTAGGCCATCCTATATTAAAGATTCCTTCCATTTTTTGAGTTTGCTTAAGAAAGTTGACCTTACGGCACATTCTGATATACTTCTTGCCACTATTGATGTGACGTCACTCTACACTAACATCCCCCATCATGAAGGATTAGCTGCCGTTAAACATTTCTTGAACTCTCGAGCACCTCCTCATATCCCATCCACAGATTTCATTTGCCATCTTGCTTATCTGGTCCTCACTCGCAATGCGTTTATTTTTGATAATAAACATTATCTACAAATTAAAGGTACTGCGATGGGCACCAGAATGGCACCTTCTTATGCCAATCTTTTTATGGCTCGCTTAGAGGAGGAATTTCTTAAGTCAGAACCTTTGGCACCATTATTATGGTTGAGATATATTGATGATATATTTGTGCTTTGGACTCATGGCTCAGAATCTCTCGAGCAGTTCCTTACTAATCTTAATTCCAAGTTTTCAGTTAAGTTCACTTCTTCTGTCTCTCCCAATGCTGCTACTTTCCTAGACATTGATATTTCTTTATGCAATGGCTCTTTCCTTACGTCTGTGCACATTAAGCCTACCAATTTACAACAATATCTTCATTTTGATAGTTGTCATCCATTGCATATCAAAAGATCTATTCCTTTTTCTCTTTCAATCCGTGGTCATCGTCTTTGTAACAACTTTTCATCTCTTGACAAGTATATTAAAAACCTTACTCAAAAGTTCCAAAACCAAAATTATCCTTCCGCTCTTTTAAAATCCCGTATAATCCCATCACACAAAACTTTCCAATGCAAACCTAAAACCTCTAACAAGAACTTCATCAACCTTGTTACCACTTACGTGCCTGGAATTGAAAGCATCAGACCTATTTTGAAAGAATGTCACGATACTTTGTTAATGTATCCATCTTTAAATGATTTTTCTAAAATTGCACCCGGCCTTACTTTCAGAACACCCCCTAACCTTAAAAGTATATTTCGCCGTAACCTATCCTCTCCGAATTTACCACGTCCCTTTGCTGGCTCGTATCCTTGCCAACGTCCTAAATGTAAAACCTGTGCACTAATTATGCCGTGCAAATCATTCCATAGCCCTAATTTATCCAAGGAATTCAACACTTCTTCATTTGCTACCTGTTCTTCCAAGAATGTCGTATATATGTTATCTTGTAAGCTTTGTAAAGCATTTTATATTGGTTTAACTTCTACTGTTGTTTCGCTACTCATGAACAATCATAGACGTTCTGTTAAAACCAAGTCTCCCTTGCCGGTTGCCCAACATGCCTTATCTCACTGTAAGGATTTTGATGATGCTTTTAGTCTAACTCTTATTGATGCTTTACCTACACAATGCTGTGAAAGTTTACTCAGAGATAGAGAAATGGCAGCTATATTTTTACATAAAGCGCGTATACCACCTGGTTTAAATCTTACATATTAGTTTTTTTCTTCCCACACTCTCAAATCTAGTTTCATCTGTTTCCATGCATAACGTTACCTTCGATACTCAATATTTACTTTTATCACCTTCACTTGTCTAGCTTCTTGCCATTGAGGAACTCGCAGTAGTTCGAAATATAGCAATTTCAAGTGTGACTTTCTCTGTGTTTTATCTTTATCTACTTTTATTATTAGTGTTAATTTATATATATATATATATATAAATAAAAAAGACCTATAAAACCGGACCTACTCAGTAACCGCCAAAACAACCCCGTTCTACTACCTCCCCCATAACACAATCAGGAAAATATTTGAACACCGGTATACAGGATGTGAAATCCATTCTGAAGATTGGTCTCACTTTCCCTTAACCTTATTGACAATAAAAAGCTTATTTGATCCTTGGTGTTCATGTGTAATCATTTCTCCATGTTTAGCCCAAATCTCAAACCCACCCAGAGGCTCAGTAGCTTACGTTTGTTATATAATTTGGGACTTTATAAATGTCTGGGCTATTTCTATTACTAACGAGCAAGTTTGTGCGTTAATGACGTTCTCGTTATTTACTGAAGTTCTCCACAGTGAATGTCCTTTCTTCAAAAACACATTTCTCTACCTTACAGGGTAGAATAGAATACAAATAAAAAGGTGGGTCCGCTTGTTTTCTGAGGACAGCATTTGTATCTGAAACGTCCTCCATTTTTATTCCAGCGTGTGTTTTATATGAATGCATGTGCTGTTATTGTTTGTCCCGATACATTTCCTATATGGCAAGGGCAAGCTTAAGAATGAAAATGTCAAACTTTTCCAATATATATATATTTATTTTCAGACTAAGTAAGTTCATTTCTTTCTGATTTATATAGCGCCACTATTTTGTCATAACTTAAATTTATGGGCCTGTCGCGTGACTTTATAGGCCCTGAGCAAGGGTGGAAATAATTTTTTTAACATTAACAGTCGTTTATCTCAAAACTGCTTTTTTTTCCATATGTGGAAAATTGAAAATGCTCCTTGTGGTGCTAATTTGCAATAATTAACTAGAAATTTTCACCATAAGCTTTTGAGATAAATAAATAAAAGTGGTTTTTCATTTTTGTTTATTTACGGACGCTCTTTAACTTCGCAGGTCATTAGCGTCCCATTCATTTCAGGGGTGAAACACCCTATCAATTTTGCTCAGATAGCTCTTGTTTCAAGCTTTGAGGCTTGAGGTTCTTTTACTTGCTGTAAATATACTACAAGGGACTCAAGGCTTTACTACCCTTTCGAAGATAACCACACTTTGGATTTTTTCGTCCGAAAAAAAACATCGATCCTGTCCGGAATTAAAACGGTAATCTTAGGTCCACGAGGAAAAGATGGTTACCAGGACTGACAAAAACATTTAAAATTAAAATTAATAAACATTTAAATTAATAAAATATAAATTAGTTCATGTAATATTCCACTTATATTTAAAATTGCAACAAAATGCAACAAAGTATGAGTGAACATTTTTCCTAACATAATACTTTATTCAAATAAAAAGTATTCATAATTTTTTATCTCAATTATGTGTTTAGAGCACATAACTGTAGTTTATTTTTTCCCAGATTTTGAAAGGAAGCATTTTATTAATCCGCGCATCAAAATTATAAAATAACTTTTTCTCGGGAAATATTTCGTGCTAGTATCTGAAATTGGCATTGTTTCATAACATTGTTTCATAATATATGATTCAAAGTGATCTGGTCAAGAAATGCAGAATTTTATTTCCCAGGTCAGTTCCCTTAAGGATATATAACATGTCTTATAAAAAGTTCATAGCATAATCTGTAGGATAACTTATTAACATTCTCTAGGTATTCCCCAAAGAGGCCCTGGCACTTAAAAATTCATAGTATCCCGTTTTTGTCAAACAACTTTCAATTTCAAGAGGGCAGTGTGACAGGTGGCAAACCCATTGCCTCCAAGCGTATAAAGAAAAAGCTATAGCTCATACCACAAACCGGCAACTGAGTCCTCAGCTGGCGGTAATGTGCCTGGCGTTATGAAATCTGCTAAGGTCATGTTCAAGCAAAGTTTATGAATAAGTCCGTGCGCATTAAGACGTTTGCAAGCGCCACTGCGGTGGTATGCTATGGCATTCTAAGATTATTTCTAGAAAAATTTACCTCTTTAACTTTCCATATCGTTCTTTATTGACATGTGTGAATAAATTCTGGATACTAAAAGCTATATAAATAAAACTAAAAATTGCGCATTATCTTCACTGAGAAAATCCGAAAGGTACCTTAGATCACTTAAGGTATTTTCTTAACAAAATCACGTCCTGTCTTCTTTAGCAATAAACGGATATTAGTTTAGGAGTGGAGTTAAAATTTACAGAAGTTCAAACCTTATAATCCTACACCAACTGTGACACTAAGATGTAAGTAACTTTTGTGAGTGTATTTCAATCGCAGAGAAACTAATGGTTATCTATTTTCAGGCGATGCATTGCTTAGTCTGTAGTACTAGTGACCAAATTTACGAGGAAAACATTTTGTAGTTTAACGAAACAGAAGCTTAGTTTTGTTTGTTTCTTTTTTTCTAGCAGAATTCTGCAACAGCACAAACGTTCAGTGTTCGGTAGGAATATATGGCCAGCTTAATTCCCGGATGTAGCACTCTATGTGGTAGCTTAAAAGATAACGATACCCCTTAAGAATTTAAAGACAGTTTAAGGGTAAACGTCCACATATCTCAAATGAAATTGCAATGGATTATAAATAACTACTTTATCAAAAATATTTTAAACAGGAAAGCAGATATTTTTACTATTTCCTTTCATACTTGTTTAGTAAATTAAGTTTTAAGTTCTTATTTAATTAAAATTACATAAATGTTACTTTCTATTTTATCGATACATTTAAATTCCCTTAACCGGCATATGGCTGCACGCCCGCCGAAAGCCGCAATTACTGCCTTGCGGGGAAATGTAATTAGTTCACCTGGCACTTCTCCCTTGAATGCTGTAGAACAACGCACACAGTTAAAGATTAAGCTTACTTTTCTCATACTTTTAAAGTTAAGACTAAATAGATCATTTATGAATGTTATCGTATTTCCACTTTTGCATTGTATTTAATGTTGCATTAATTCTTTCCTACAAAATATCAATAAGTGTAAACGTAGTGTAATTTTTCATTTTCTGGTTTTTCAGGATTAGAACTTGAGACTTGCTGCTGCCTTGCAGGACAAGGTGAAGTCAGATAACGGGATTCCATGACAGTGTGCAAATTACTGCCAATAAATTGCAATTAACCTAAGCCCACAACTCTCTGGCTACCAACCACACGCCCTGAAGTGCCGCCATGTTTAGGAAATACTATATTACTTCATATTTCACCTCCCTGCTGCTTGTTCATAGACATTACACTCAAATTTTGATTTTTCAGGAAGCAGAATATTCAGTTTCAGAAATAGTACATATTGCAAAATTGTTTACTTTTATTTTCAGAAGAGGCACAAATAAGAAATATCGTTTTGTTTTCGGCAAAGTATTTTCAAATACTACACAATATATAGACATAAAAAAATGAAGAGTCTGTAAGATATGAATTGCTCACATGACTGAAAATGTAGAATACATATTGTTTTTTTTTAAAGAGACTGCGTTTCCTCTGTTTTGAATATAAATGCGGAATAGCGTTGACATTCTAGTTTAGTCACACAATAGTACAGCGACACAACACTGTTTCATGTAAATCTGACAAGAAAAAATAATCATATGTCTTTACTCTCTCTTTCTTCATTAGCAGTAGCGTCCTGTATTATATCCGGCACAATCACCATGTGTATACACTGGTAAATCCCTTTGTCCTATGGACAGAGGTGACAATGTCTCTTTACTAAAAGCCGCAGTTTTCCTTTTGCTGCCTTTTCACTTAAGGCGAGAAATAAGAGTTTCTTTCTGCTAACTGGAATGCCATGACTTACAAGTCCCATTTGTAAGCCCAAAGAATTTTCTATTTTAAGAGCGCACTGAATTAATTGTTCTTCCATTTAAAAGATAGCACTGTTTTCCTCTCTATGTTTATTTCGGTAACCCCACTTGCTGATTTTTTTTAATTTTCCAATCTAAACAGTGACCTTTTCGAATATCTAAGGAAGCCTGTCCTTTTTTGTTATAGTTTACCTTCTCTCATAACAATGAAGCTCTAAAGGGAGTTCTAATTAATAATGTATGTGTTTTCTTATGCATTTAGCTGCCAGAAGATATTCCAAACAGTGTTGGCTAGTTTAATAATAATAAAGAACTGAAACTTAATATCCGAGAGAAGATTCCTCCATTTCTCAATGCAACTATAGAATGCTTATAATATGTGCGTAAGCTACATCTTCGATGTGCATTTGTTCGACTATATAGCACCCCTTTCGAAATGCTGTCCGCCTGAAAGACCACAGAAATATACTTTTCAAAACTAGCCTTACATTTCGTTTCAAAATCTGTCTTTCTCTTATAATCTTAACATATGCTCTGAAACCCGTGACGTACTATCTATCACTACTCTACATTACATCACTTTACTGGTCTTTCACAGTAACCGCTGCCCGCCTCTGAAATACGTTGTCAAACTGCCAAACCTTCGGAGCATTTCATAAGACATTGTTTAATGTTATTAGCTTACCTTAGACTTGTATTCCTTATGCTGCAATGCGGATATTTATGTGAAGTATTTTTCTGTAGAATTTATCATATCAATGCTGTTATTTTTATTCTTATTATTTATATCCTCAATTTTCCCATAACATTAAACGTTACTGTTTTTCATTCTACATGTTTTAATAAATCGTTTATTTCCACTCTCTTTCCTGATTTGCCATTGCTGCTGTTTATTATTGTGATGTTAATATTTTTCGTAACTCATTTTCATTATTCATTTTTATTAGCACACTTTTGTTTACACTCTTTCATGTTTTACATAGCTTTATACTTGCACGAGTTTTTCCTTGTGGTACTGTCATTGAATTTTATTTTAATTACAGATTGGTTGGGCGGAAGAGAAGACTTAATGTCCTGCCGTAATAAAAAAAAAAATTAAAACACGCGTGGACAAAGAACAGGGGTAGTTTCCGCCTCTCTGCTCTTAATAAGTGTATACATTTAATGACATAATTGTTTACGATAAAGATTATTTTTGGTTCAATGATTGACACTGAATGATGCCCATGCCCGCAGCTAACCGTGCCTTCTATTTCTCCCATGTTACACGCTTTACTAAAAATTAGCACACAATTCCCATGATATTTCGTTAAAAAATTAAATGTGCGTTGAGATTAAATGTAAAAATTTATTACATTTTAACTTTTCTTGATAACAATATTACTAAAATATGCATTTATGAGATTAGCATTCAAATGCCATACTAATAAATATTTTAATATGAAATGGTGTTGCATAGCCTTTCATAGAAGTCGCAGTAATAGGCCACAGTTTCCAGTGGAGGGTTACGCCGGTAGAAAGAGCAATCAAATTATTCCTTTAAATTAATCATAATCCGCTCTTGACATGGCTCGTTTCCACGAGTCTTTATTGTTAGTGTCCAACGCAGTTTTTTAAGCAGTGCTAGTTTCCGTAAGTGCTGGAATAATTTAAGGAGTTTACCGCAGTCATAGAGATATCCGGGCCCATGTTCAAATTACTCAACGCTTTCCCCTGAATAATTTAAAACTCTCATTTCAAAAGCCAGGATCAATATTTTAGCGCGACTTGCAACCGTGAATGCCAATATAGTTTCCGTGCAGGTGATTATTTCAAACGTTTGCTATATGCAGTTATCTACGAAATGAAATACGTAAATTTCAGAACTTCTAATTTTCACGCATTAGTACAGTTAATCCCACCCTCTTTTAAAAATAAATGCATGTATGTATTGGAATGAATAATCGAATTAAAAGTTGTAAAAATGTTTCTGCCTAAACATTTCCGCAAGCATTTTAAAAATACTGGAAACATTACTAGAATACTTTTGCACATTTTTAGAATATTTTGAAACTTTTTCGTTCATTTTTCTTTCAGATATTCAGATAAAATTAGTTTTTTTTTTTCGATACATTTTAAGGGTTGCGCATGTATTTCAATAGCTTTTTCGAATTGTATTAAACTGTTTATGGCGCAAAAGGCATATACCAGAAGATAAATACATTGGAATTCTCAATTAATATTTGTAAAAACATTCAATCTCATTTGTTTCAAAAGAAGTTTCAATCTTTAGCTCTACAACTACATAAAAAAATAAAATATTGATTTCACTGAATTTTTTTCGACCGCCACGGGTGTCTGAGGTCGTTAAGGCGCGGACTGGTGAGCGGGAGGTCTGGGGTTCGAATCCTGCGAGGGATATTCTCGCTGACTGAGGTTTCGTCCAGGTTTTCCTCAGTCCTCATAACTGGCACATGCCGGGGAGGTACCCAAAACTTAGACCTGGAACGTTTCCGTCCTTAAAAAATCCTTTCCCAATTGATCATTTCATCTCTTGTATCATCAGTGCTCACCGCCTGTGATGCCCAAGTAGTAAAAACGGGCGTTAAACACCATTAAAAATGAA
The DNA here is from genome assembly GCA_030762175.1 of Metallyticus violacea. NCBI lineage: Eukaryota > Metazoa > Arthropoda > Insecta > Mantodea > Metallyticidae > Metallyticus > Metallyticus violacea. Next base: position 43,259,084 of record CM060846.1, read on the forward strand.
TTTTTATCTTAGGTTCATGATACTAAGAAGAAAATGGCTATAGCTACAGCAATATATAAATATTATATTTGGAGTTTGTTAGACATTTTGTTCCCTAGTTTCTAAATTTTAAAGATTTTAATAAATTTATTTCGAAATATTTAAATTGTCATAACGATAACGATTTTAGCACAATATTATTATTTACTGCTTGCTAGTAGAGAAGTGTGGCATTTAGTACAAGATAGGCTGAGGAATGGACTGTCGAAATTATGGAAAATATAACATTTGCTAAATATCCCCAAAAAGGCTCTTAAATTGTTATAACTAATTTTTCCATGTTCAAAATTATGGCATACGACTAGCAATTACATTATGTCAAATATTAAATAAGTTAAAGTATCTGTTTACAACTATATAAGCTCAGTCCTCAGGTACTTTTTCTGCACAATACCTCTATCATCCTTTAAATGAATTCTTGACGTTTTACTGGAACATTTTACAATCTCTTTATAATGCTTATAAGATGCCGTGAAGTTCCTTAAGCATTTTTATAGATATAAAGGGAATGCGGTTATAAAGTGAAGAGTTGCTAGCCTATCCACCGCCCGCAGTCCCGCGCAAACTAAAATATAATTAAGGAAATATAAGAATACAATTTAAATATAATTAGTAATAGAAAATAGTACTTACAGCTAAAAACAATTACATCATTCCATATTACCACAATGCAACTAAAATTGGAAAATGCTATATTTTAAACTAATATCGTCTGCATTCCGGTCCTTCTGTTGGGCTTTAGGTTCTACAAAATCCCAAAAGAAGCCACACTTAATCAAATGGGTGAAGACGAAGTTAGTCTTCACAGTAAAGATAACTTCATCAGGCAACCTTCGCCTCTCCCAGACAGATGTAAGAAATCATTACTACGTTTGGCAAGGCAGATTGAGCCTTCGATCGTTATTGGTTACCCGCTCTCTACGTCACAGGCAGTGTGTTAAACAAGAAAATATCAAATTCTTCAATAAATATTTACTCCAGTAAAACAACTCACTAATTTTGGATAGGCTCAACCTTGCATCCTTAATTTACGCTTCGCTCCCTGCAGTTTTCTTTTAAGTCATAAATGTTCTTCTGGAAGGAAATGTCGTATTACTACTCGCTCGCCTAAAGTCTGGTTTTACAACTAAAACTTTTGCTGTTTGTAGCATTTTGAGAATTAGAATGCATTATTGCAGATAATTGACATATACATAAAATAATGTCAAATTATTCAAATCGCAATCATTAATACCATGGAAAAGGAAATGACAGAGAATGAGCCTGACTTTGTGCACAGTAAACAGCTAAACTTGAACAGAAATATTGACATAGAACTGAGAAAATGACTGCATCGCTTTGTCTAATTTAATTCACACTGGTGACTTTAAGCTCATTGTAGGCTTATGGACGTACTAGATACATGAGACCATGGACTATTTGAAAGCAGAAAAATAAACTTCCATGTGGAGTCAAATCCAAAATTTGGAAAGTTGCTCAAAATTCCGTGTGTTTACCTTAAGTTTATTTGGTTTACCTAGAAAACTAAAAAGTCAACATTTGGTCCTATGAAATAAACCAGTTACTCACTTATGATATTTTACAGTTTTCCTGTCCAATTGCTGCTCATGATATTTTAATATTTCTGCTCTCTTTTGTTAAACTGAATTAAATGTAGCCTTTAAAAGCACAAAAGAGAGATGCATGCAAGTCGTTTTCTATTTTGTCCTCATGCAGTTGTTTTTCTCTACTTCAATTAAGGGGATTACTACATTTTCGCATGCTCTGGTGCGAGACCTGTGGTGCGTTGAATACGATGTGGCACTGTGTTTTCTATAACTCATAGGTATTGAATATGTTGTGGCGGGTGAGTAAGCTACCTACAAACGCCACCTAGGTCACCCAGCTACAGATCTGGGGATAGATTAGGTGACCCAACCAGTGGTACTGGTTGCTTGCCGCGATAGCGAGGGGGCACGTAAATAGCATATCCGTTTCCACCTAATGAGAAGCTAGCTTAAGCCTTAGGCGCCGTTAGCAATCTCGTAAGGTAATCAACTCAGCATAATCAACAATTACTGTTACCAAGCGCCCACAACACAAAATAACGGTGGAAGTTAACACAAAAACAAATAGTAATAAAAGAAATAAACATGGTCAAATAAAGATATTTCTGAAATACTACATAAATTAAAGTTAGTCCACACTCCTGAGGTTATTTCCCTTAAGGAAGGTAATGTAGAAATTATCAAAATAATGTTTGTTATGTATGTGAGAGCATAAAAGGAAATTATTAAATGCAATTGATTGTAATGTATTAGAGAAGGAAAAAAAGCAAAATGTTATAATACCATTAGGAAAGCAGGAACAAATAGTGACAAAAAAGCAAATAATTTATATAAGGTACAGGTCAACCTTAAAACAGCGCCCTTTGTAATTATCACGAGTGATAGAGGGAATGCAATAAACTCGACTCGACAGAGCAATGTGTAAGGGGGGGGGGTTAGATAAGCTACGTCACAAAAGTGAGACATGAGCAGACGACAGGCAGGTGCCGACGACCAGAATCGAGAGGTGGTGGAAGAACGAGGACATGGGTAGCCTCGCCGTTAGATAACCATCCAAATCGTCCTGCAGGATTGATCCAATCTAAAAAGACTGAAGTCAGTTACTACTACCACCACCACCACCACCACTACTATCACTATTACTACCATTACTACCACTATTTCCACTACCACAACTACCACTACTATTACTACCACTACTACTACTAATGATGATGACGATAATAATAACAACAACAACAATAATAATAATAATAATAATAATAATAATAATAATAATAATAATAATAATAATAATAATAATACTTTAGGAATGCCCCAGTACCCGAATACATAAGGTTTCGATCGGCCAGCACCACTTTCTTACAACAAGATACAACAAGATTGCTATGTTTGTCGTGAATATGAAGGAAGATAAATAAAAACCCACAAAATATTTTGCAATCAAACATAATTTACTGTTAGAAGAAAAGATAATAACGTTAGGTATGCTTTCCGTCCACAACATATATTAATTTTAACAAAAACAATAACAACATATCAGCAATTCTCACCAATTTGCTGTGGGCGCTAATGAGCATTGCAGTTTTGCGCCCTTAAGCAATAATAATCATCATCGCCAATTTGCTAATAAAATAGAATCAAAATGACACCACCAATGCAATAGTCATTTGTAACTTATTACTTTAGTAATGAAACAATTTCCAAGAAACATTACCAAAATGTCAGATAATGTCAGCTAAATCAACGACATTAATCATTAAATAACATTTCCCTTATTTATTAGCCAGTTTCCATATATGTATAAACAAATCCTTTCAAACCGCCACGGGTGACAGAGGTCGTTAAGGCACGGACTTGTGAGCGGGAGGTCTGGGGTTCGAATCCCGCCAGGACCGTCCTCCCTGACTGAGGGTTTTTCCAGGTTTTCCTCAGTCCTCATAAATGACAAATGCCGGGGAGGTATCCTAAAATTAGGCCTGGAACGTTTCCTTCCTAAAAAAATCCTTTTCAAAATATATCATTTTCATCTCATGTATCATCAGTGTTCACTGCTTGTGGTGCCTCAGCAGTAAAAACTGGAGTTAAACACTAATAAAAAAAATGCTTTCATGGAGAGAATCGTTTCCGCGCAAGAATATAAAATGCATTTTACTAATCTGTCGCAAAGTATTTCCTCACTTCACCTAATGCAAACATTTAATCAACAGTCTGTCCGACGCTTGATTGAAGTGGGAAAGCACAGACTCTGTCAGATGTCAAGAGGTGCTCAGGTTTGTATCGTAGGCATTCCAGACGATTCCTACATTGCTCAAGTAAAGCAGCTCTTGTACTGCCACAATTGAATTATCTTCACCTAACGGTTTAGAACGGGGACCTGGGTAACGCAGCAGATATGCACGCTACTATTATCCTGAGCCACTCGAATTACAGGCATTTGGTCCTCCGTGTATAGGAAATGACCTCTCTCAGCATGGCCATATATTCAATAGAATTTATCCTTAGAAAAATATTTTCCACTGGTTCTCAAAGTGCAGCTTTACTGGTCCATCCCAAATGATGCACGCAGATGACCGTACCCTTGCTCGATTAATACTCGAGTAGGCGATGAGAATTAGTACAGAAAATCCCGAATCATATGGTCGTGTTAGAAGTTCTTCTTCCAGAGTCAATCCCTCTCAATGTGTAGATAATTCTTTAACAACAGCCTGGCGAGAACATAGTGCTACTGAAATAGCATCCCTTAGTTATTACAAATGATGACATTTGCTTTTTCTAACAAACAAGGCATCCTCATTTGTAGTGTTTTTTTAAATTCTTTTTTTTTCCCTTAGTTACAAAGAATTTCTTCCCCGTATTCCTGCCATGCTATAAACCATCTTTGGGCACTATAACTAAAGTCTCCGAAATATGCAATAAAAATGCAAAGGGACAAGTTGAAAACACAAGAGCTTTTCACTTTCACAATGAAGTTTTCTTCTGGAGGAAAACACTGTCATAATAATACACCCATCGTTACACAAAACTAAAAATAATATGCAATCGATTTAGTCTGTTTTCATATTGGGGGAAAAGAACTTTCTCCTTTACCTTCAGAAAAACAATGGATAATCGATGAAAGAAGCACTTTGAAAGCAACTGTATCATCTCGATCATCCATGGCTTCATCTCTGCTGTGCTGCAGAGATATGCTTTGCATTTTCATGTCGTCTAGGACTATCAGCAAACAGCACAATTACTTTTTCGGATTGCTACGTCTTTTCCCAGATCAAGACAGCCCTAAGGTGACAAGCAAATCATAATACCAACTAGTGTTTGCAAAAATATTTCCACCGGGCGATGCACTTTTGAAAGCCAAAGTCAGAAAATTTTATGAACGTCTGGGTAATCGGAGGAGGAGACAAACCTTCCATGGAATGGCTAGATGTCAGGTCCAAAGATTTTGTGATGGCTTCGCAGCTTATATGTAGTCATTACTAGCATGTTCATAAAATAAATGACAATTTTTAAAAATCCACATCTCAAGTTTATTCATCCCTAAACTGAAGGGCCATAAGTATTTCATAGCCTCACAGATTGTGCATTCAAGAACTCCAATATGTTTATCAAGTTCTAAAATTTACATCGTTGTTTTATAATGTTTTGGGAACTTATATCTAATCCAGGCAACCAGTTTAACAGAGAGCATGCGCAAGACCTCTTACTGTCCAAGATTTAGGATGTCGTAGACTGCTGGATGCTGGCAATAATTCTAATCCAACTACCATGTAGTCCAGTGTTTATGAAATGCTGCTTTGATTTCGGCAGCCAATGTTTTCCTGCTTTTACAGGGCACGAGCCAGAAGGCAATGGAAACGAGCAACCTCACAATTGCGTCTGCAATTTTACTTTTCTTCTTAGCAACAAGGGTAGTCGCAACAGTTTGATTGATTGATTATTGCTTAAAGGGCGCAAAACTACTAGGTCATTAGCGCCCAGACACACCGAAATCTGCGCAACAGTATCACTTTGTGCAATAATATAAAACCCGCTATTAATAACTGGGGTTAAATTCTCATCAACAGACCAGATCAAAACGCAGCTGCAAGAGCTCAGATATTGTGTTATAATGGCCTAAAAATATAACAATGAAACCCCTTAAAACAAACAACAAGGATAAAATTGTCTACAAAAGGACAAAAGTCTTAAAATATTCGGAAATTACCGTCATGGGTAAAACCATTAAAATCTACACCTTGCTCCAAAAGTCACAAACACGGATAAAGCGGAGAACTCGTTGCACAGCAACCACATCATCGGCAAGTAGCTCCTCAATAGAGGAGGGCAAACCCAGGGAACGTCTAAAAGTTGCCAGATGAGGGCATTCGAGTAAAATGTGACGCACCGTAAAGGGGTGGTCACATCGTGGGCAATCTGGAGCTGGTTGACCATTAAAAAGGTGACGGTGACTAAATCGGCAGTGCCCTATTCTAAGACGAGCTAAAATCACTTCTTCGCGACGGACTGCGCGAGAAGAAGTCGACCAATGAAAAGGGGTGGATTTAATTTCTCGAAGCTTATTGTGGGGAATGATATCCCACTCATCGCGCCAGCGCGAGAGAATCCCTCGACGTATACAATGTTTAAAATCTCCTATATAAAAGCGTTGCTCGTACTCTGCAGGGTCTAAAATGGCGGATTTAGCTGCGACATCCGCGGCCTCATTACCCGGGAGTCCCACGTGTCCAGGTACCCATAGCAGAGTCACTCTGACACCAGCGGCCAGAAGCGAAGACACTGCATCCTGAACTTTCTGCACAAGAGGATGGTAGGTGTACAGGCGTTTAAGAGATAAAAGGGCACTCAGAGAATCGGAACAAATGACACTGTTCCCCAGCCCGTGGTCAGAAATAAATAAAATAGCCCGATATATAGCATAAAGCTCCGCCATAAAAATAGATGTCGCAACGTTAAGACCATATGTAAAACTAGCTCCATTAAAAACAAAGGAACATCCTACACCTGTGTCGGATTTAGAACCGTTGGTATATATTAAATTACATCCAGCAAAGTAAGAGACAATCTCGCTAAAATGACTAAGAATGAATGGTGCTGCGGTCGAGGACTTAGGACAGGCCGTAAGCCCAAGATGGACGGGGGCCTCTGCTAAGAGCCAAGGGGGAGAGGAGGTTTCCCCGAGCATGAAAAAAGCAGGTAAGTCCAGGTCCATCGTCCTTAATAGCTCCCGGAAACGAAAGCCAGCGGGATTAGGAGTAAAAGACCGAGCAGCGTAAAATGGGGCGAGAGACACATTAAAAAACGGTTCATTCGCAGGATGACGAGGTTGCGTAGCCAGTCGCCAACCATACGTAGAAAGTAAAAGATCCCTACGATAAAACAACGGAGGTTCCCCAGCCTCCGCACATAAACTCGACACAGGACTGGTGGGGAATGCACCAACAGCGACACGGATACCCCGGTGGTGAATGGGGTTAAGACGACGAAGAACGGAAGGTCGCGCTGAGCCATATACTATACAGCCATAATCCAGTTTGGACCGGATTAGAGATCGATAAAAACGTAAAAGAACAGTCCGGTCGGCTCCCCAGGATGTGCCACTTAAAACCCGTAAAATACACAGAGAACGTTCACACCGGCCTCTGAGCTGTGCTATATGCGAAGACCAGCTTAATGTTCTGTCAAAGATTAAGCCCAGGAATCTAACTTCGTCCGCGAAAACAAGAGCTTCTGGGCCAAGGTGGAGAGATGGTGAAGGATACACCTTATGACGCCAGAAGTTCATGCAGACGGTCTTCTCTGCGGAGAAACGGAACCCCTTACGTACGCTCCAAAGGTAGAGGCGGTCCAGACAGCTTTGGAGGCGGCGTTCCAAAAGACAGGTGCTCCTGGAGGAAAGATAAATCGCAAAATCGTCTACGAATAACGACGATTGGATTCCCGGTGGTAAACACTCAGCTATGGAATTGATGGCGATGGCAAACAGTGTACAACTAAGTACCGAGCCCTGCGGTACACCGTTTTCTTGAGTAAAACGAGAAGATAAAACTGACCCCACGCGAACGTTAAAAACCCGGTCCATCATAAACTCCCGAATAAAAACAGACATCCGACCACATATATGCCAATCATTAAGCGTACGAAGGATACCGCCCCTCCAGCAGGTATCGTAAGCCTTCTCCAAATCAAAAAATACGGCAACAGTTTGGCACTTTCTCACAAATCCGTCCATTATATGGGTGGAAAGAGACACAAGATGGTCGATGGAACATCGATGACGACGGAAACCGCACTGGATGTTCGTCAGTAGGTGCCTCGACTCCAATCACCACATAAGCCGCCCGTTAATGATTCGTTCCATCACCTTACACACGCAACTGGTGAGGGAAATGGGACGGTAACTGGAAGGAAGGTGTGGGTCCTTTCCAGGCTTAAGAATAGGAATGACCGTGGCCAATCGCCAAGCGCTGGGAAATGTGCCATGACACCAAATAAAATTAAAAGTTCGTAATAAAAAAGCTTTGCCTTCTGCAGATAAATGCTGCAACATGGCAACATGAATGTCGTCTGGCCCCGGTGCGCAATGTCGAGAGGTGGAAAGGGCATGCTCCAGTTCCCTGGCGGTAAAAGGAACATTGTAGCTCTCCTGATGGTCGGAGGCAAATGAGAAACCTTTCCTCTCAACCTGCTCCCCTACTGCGCGAAATGAAGCCGGGTAATTGGCGGAGCTCGAAACATCAGCGAAGGTTCGCCCTAAAACATTGGCGACGTCAGTCGGAGTAGTGAGCACTCGATTTAAAATCCTAAGACCGGGTATAGATGTAAACCTTGGTTTGCCAGCAACACGGCGTAGCCGTTCCCAAACTACGGATGAAGGCGTTGTGCGGTTAAAAGAAGAGGTAAAAGAAATCCAAGTAGCCTTTTTGCTATCCTTGATGACTCGGCGGCATTTGGCGCGAAGTTGTTTATAGCAAATCATATTTGCTGAAGTAGGGTGGCGACGAAAAACTCGGAGAGCACCTCGGCGTGCACGCAACGCATCCCGGCATTCATCGGTCCACCAGGGAACCGGTAAGCGTCTAGGGTGACAAGACGACCGGCGAATAGTCTTATCTGCGGCTGATATGATGACCGTACGGAGATGCTCGATCGCGATGTCGATAGATGGAAATTCACACCCTGAAAATTCGGCCAAAGATCGAAAGAGAGGCCAATTCGCCTTATCAATGAGCCATTTTGGCGCGCGCTGTGAATGTGCGTTCGAAGAGAGTACATGGATCTGACACGGAAAGTGGTCACTGGAATATAAATCGGAGATGACGTTCCAGGTGAAATGCACAGGAAGTGAGGCAGAACAAATGGATAAGTCCAAGTGTGAAAAGCTGTGAGTGCTGTCAGAAAGAAAAGTAGGTTGACCAGTGTTGAGCAGAACAAGATTGTGACGGTCGAGAAATTCTGCCAATATGCTGCCCCTGGCACACTCCGTGTTGGAACCCCACAGGGGATGGTGTGCATTAAAATCTCCCAAAAGTAGGACAGGGGGTGGTACCTGAGACAGAAGATCGTCCAGGTCAACTGTAGTGATGGTGCCGGACGGAGGTAAATAAACAGTGCAGACAGAAAAACTAAGGCCAGAATAGTGAACTGTAGCTGCAGCAGCTTGCAAAGGAGTCTGAAGCTGTAGTGAAGTACTGTACACGTCATCTTTAATTAAAATTAGAACTCCGCCGTGAGCGGGAGTGCCATCTTCGGGAGGGAGATCAAATCTCACCGAAGAGTAACCGCGTAAATGAAAAGAATCATTTGGGCGAAGCTTAGTCTCTTGGAGACACACAAGCAAAGGGTCAGTAGAACGTAAAATTAACTCGAGGTCAGGTCTTCGACTACGGAGACCACGCACATTCCACGAAAGAATAGTCATTGTTAAAATTAGATAAAATAAACTAAAAGGTATCACCTTACTTTTTGGACGGTCCAGGACGAATCAGTCGTCCTTTTTTCAAACGCGTGGGACTCGGTGGTTTATCAGGAGCAGGAGCATCCTGCTCCATAGAATCCTCGGGGGGAGGCTTCTCCTGCTGTGAAGGATCAACCGATTCTAATACCTGGAAACGGTTGGAGGTGGAGAGAGGCGGTGACGATGACCGCCTTATAGGTCTGCTCCCAGAGCCATCGTGGGAGCTCGACCTCCGAGGAGGTGATGGGCTGTGATCATTTTTCTTCGTCTTTCCCTCACTTGCGGACGATTTTAAAAAGTCAGTCCTTGTATAGGCCGTCTTAAGTTTAATGGGATCAGCGGCAAAAACAACCGGCTTGGCTACCGTAGTTGGGCGCTTGGCACTGGCAGGCGGAGGTGTTGTAGTAAAAACCAGGTCGCACGTTTGAGTGCTACTGTCACGTCGCGAAATCGCTGTTGCGGCTACAGAGCTATACGTACCGAGCTTGGGTACAGGGGGTAGACAGGCTTGATAACGTTTCCGGGCTTCAGAGAACGAAAGTTTCTCTTTAACGCGGATTTCCTGTATAGAGCGCTCCTCCTTAAATCGAGGGCAGTCACGGGATGTGGCCGGATGAGAACCACGGCAATTCACACATACAGGAGCGAATGAACATGCTCCCTCGTGACTTTCCAAGGCACGTGTAGCACAAATCGATTTAGGGCTCTTGCAAGATAATCGGGTATGGCCGAAACGCTGACATTGAAAGCATCGTAAAGGGCTAGGGACATACGGGCGGACCGCGATGACCTCATACCCTGCTCTGATCCTGGACGGTAACTCAACCCTACTAAAGGTGAGGAACAATGTACGAGTAGGCTGTACCTCGCCATCCTTCTTTGTCTGCACACGATACACAGAGATAACATTCTGTTCGGCCAAATAACCCTGAATTTTCGTATCGGTCATGCCGTCCAGTACAGATGTGGTTACTACTCCCCGGGAGGAGTTCAGGGTGCGATGTGACTCGACACGGATCGGGTACCCGTGGAGTAAGATGGCCTTAAGTAGCGCGCTAGTTTGTGACGCACTCACTGTCTCAACCAATAAGGATCCGTTGCGCAGCCGCGTGCAAGATTTAACGGGGCCAGAAATACCATCCAGACCTTTTTGGATAACAAATGGGTTCACATGCGTAAAGGACTGACCTTCCTCAGTTCTGCTGATTACTAGGAAACGAGGGAAAGACACCTCAGTCACCTCTCTTGCGTCCAATCTCTTAACGTTTTGTATTAAGATGAGGATTTGGTTGTACCATAGCGGTTTCATCCTCCACCATTACACCTGTCTCCGATGGCAGGCTGCTTCCTGGGCGCCACCCCGGCTTAGGTTAGTTGCCCTGGCCTGGAACAAGTAACCTCAGGGTCACACCTTCCTGGGTATAGACAAAGGGACCCAATCGCCTGCAGGAAGTTTACAGCGCGTGTAATGGCCCCTCCCCGGGCCTGGGCTTTACCAGGGGATACGCTCTTGCCCTACATGATGACCCAGTGCTGGGAATCACGCCATTACCCAGTCACCTTTGAACCGTATCAAACACGGGGGCATCCTTCAGGCTAAAAGCAGGGAGGCTAAAAGTAAAAAGTAAAATGGAGACAAAATAAAAAGGAGTCAAACGCGCTGAGCGCGGACCTGAGGGAGCAGCTCGGGTGCCTCGGGGTCGCTACGCCCCGTACCCAAATAAATGGGCCCCTGAGGGGGTCGCAACACTGAACTTGATACTTTGAAACATAAATCAGTTATATTTTATATTTTATTAAATTTAAGTAACAGTATTCTGTCATATAAAAATGCATTTTCACTGCTGTGAGAGTAAGCACCTTCCGGTAAAGCATATCCAAAAAACTTACCGAGGGCCATAAATGCATTTAATTATTTATTAAATTCAGAAATAACCAGGGAAACAGTGCGGAATATATACAACGGGGTGTTTCACTAACACACAGGAAGTCCAGGTCTCAATTTCGTCTAGAGGTTTCAATTTTTGCTTAGAAGTAACACGATATGTATGTGGCTTTGCATCCCCCCCCCCCAGGATTATTCACATGTGCTTACGAAAAACTTCATTTCCTGCAATAGTTTACGCAAGGACCTTGGGCGAAGGACTGCAGTTTGTTTTTCACTCCCATATCTTTGTTTCCGGCAAGTTTGGTCTTCTTCTTAAGTGCCCCAGGTTTCCATATTCTTAATCTGATACAGAATGAAGGATTTTCCCACTAGTTTCTGAACCCAGAATTGCGCGATAAATTGTCTTGGGCACTTCTTTGTTAACGCGCTTTCTAGTACGTTTGTAGTTCTACTGTATAGCAGTTCACACAGTATTGCACGTATTGTATTGGCCATAACACAAAAACATGTTTACTGCCGGAGATCCTATAACAATTTCACAATAAATGCCTCACACTAGAACAGCAAACCTGCAATCAGCGTTTACGGGTTTGCCATACGTGTCCTTAGTAACTAAAGTTTTAATGCAAAAAGTTTCACCGAATTACGCCTCTTAATTTGATTAATGCAAAAGAAATTCAGGGGGCAGCTAGCCAGTGAAATACCGTACAAAATATAACCCGTTAGAAGTTAGTAACAAGAACAAAATAATTCTCTGTATGATTCTGATTGCTATAATGCTCTATATTAAACTTTCACTATGATTATGTTAGTAAAACGTTGCAGCATCAAATTTGTGTAATCTTTTGCGGCGATGGTTGAACAAATACTGAGTCAATTATAACTTGTAATTGATTCGATATACGCATACATTTATTAATTTTCTCTACTATAAAGAAAATCTATAACTTGTTTTATCTCAGCATGATATTTTTATCTGTGAGTTCAGCCTCATGAGATCGAGATCGGCACCTCTGTTCCCTAGAGAGAATGGCGGCCTTCGCTTAGGAAAGCAATTCCACTTTCTTCTAGCTGAGAATCCCTGAAGAATTATTTGATTTACTCCGGCTTCAAGTTTCCGTCCCTATCTCAATCCATGTACTTTGGACTCCACTGGATGTGACCTGAGCATGGTGTTGTTGATGATAGTATAGTTTTGCTGAGGGTTGTCAATCAGAACCTGGTAAAATAATTTTAAACAGACAATGTTGAATAAAATTTATGTATTTCTTTCCGCTAATTTCTAAAAATCAAGAACGGAAAATGTTTGCTTTGAAGTTTTCAAAATACTGTGTTAACACACACATTTGTATGAAGAGAATGGTGAAGTTTACATTTATAATGTAAACCTATGTATGAGCGAAGTACATTCTGATAGTCACATTTGATGCAACACCCCACTGTAAATATCAGAAACAGCAAATATTAATGTATTTTATACGCTAAGGCGTGCTGTTTTATATTATCCGTCTACCATCCTCGCATATTTTATTTATTAATAGTGTTCACTGCCATTATCACAGGCGGTGTGCCCTGGTTTTACACGATATGACATAATTTTTAAAGGAAATAATAGTAATTGGTATATTTACGGACGCTCTTTAACATAGCAGGTCATCAGAGCCCCATTAAATTCATATCTTGAAACGGCCGATAAATTTTGCTCAGAGGTCTTTTTTTCAGGCTTGAGGCTCTTTTACGATCCGTAAAAAGGCTTCCGAAGGAAGCCATACTAGGGATTTTAACACCCGAAAAAATCCATTGCCTCTAGCCGAGACTGAACCCACGATCTTGGGTCTACGAGGCAAGTATGATTACCACTAGAGCACCAGGACCGACTTATGGAAGGAAGTGTTCCAGACCTAAGTTTAGTGTACCACCCCTTATTTGTTATTTATGAGGACTGAGGAAAACCTGTAAAATATCTCAGTTAGGAAGGACGGTTCTGGCGGGAAACGAACTTCAGACCTGCTCTGAAATTCTGCTTTCGTCTCGAAAAATCTTCAGGTGAGTCTATGGACAGTTTGTTCTGCCCTACAGCACAGGTTTAAAGTGTTAAAGAGGAGAGGCGATCAATTTCAAAGGAAGATGGACCCGACGCTGTAGTTTGTGCTCTAACGGAAGAAAACGTTAACAGCGCTGCTGTTTTAGTGAAAGAGAATGGTCGAATAATATTAATAACATTTTCGGAAAATCTAACAATTTCACGTGGTACAACCCACTCGTTGTTAACCGAACAGTTGCACGTGAGAAGTGTTTGCTCTCGGTGGGTTGCAAGACTGATGATTCCTGAACGAAAGGACTTTCGCATGCAATTGAAGATGATGTTACAGTAAGATGCGGAGTTTCTTTTAATCACTGCTGATGAAACTTGCCTACATAAATTTTATCCTGAGAGCAAACAGCAGAACTCTATTGGAAAATCTCTTATCAACATGGGGAAAAAAAAAAAAAAAAGCAAACGTAATTATTTCTGCTGAGAACGATATGGTCATGCCATTTTTCGATATTCAAGGTACGGTTTACCAGCATATCCTATTTGCACACACAACTATAACTGGACAATTACCTGACAACTCTGCAAAGCCACGTTTCCGTGCAACATGCTGCACCACGGCCACACATACCAAAGTTTGTTGCTGAATGTCTCACAAAAAGTAATGAAAAGTGCGTCTTTCAACAACCCCCCCCCCCCATGTCCAGATTTTGCCCCGTATGCCTTTTTCCTTTTCTTCAAATTGAAGAAACGCCTTCATGGAGGGCATTTGCCTGCATTGGAAGTAGGGATGAAGGCTGCGTTCTTGTATGTCTTTGAAGGCTGACAAAACGCTGGGACAGGTGTATTGCAACAAACGAAGACTACTTTCAGAAACATCATCAAAATTATGAGAAAAGTATGATCCATCTTTATTGAGCACACTTCTTAACACAATTCCAAACAGGTCAGTATTTATATACTATCGTGTTGTCCGTTTATTTGTGCCTCGATTTTCAACATATTAACTCCAAGTCTTTGTATTATCAGCTCGTTTGAATAGGTTACATACGTTCTTATAAATCAAGAGTATGGCAGATATATTTTTTAATGGTATTTAACGCCCGTTTTACTGCTGAGGCACCACAGGCGTGGACATTGATGATACATGTAATAAAATGATATATTGGAAAGAATTTTTTTTAAGGAAGGAAACGTTCCAAGGCCTAATTTTACGGTATCTCTACGGCATTGGTCCCTTACGAGGACTGGGGAAAACCTGGAAAAATCTCGGTCAGGGATTCGAACCCCAGACCCTCCGCTCACGAGTTCGCCCCTTAATGACCTTGGCCCTCGTGGCGATGTATGCGAGATAGATTTTAGCATTAACAGAGTAATGGAGTGAGCTAAATCAGAATAGGTTTATACTTTAATGGTGATTTTCCACCAAAAGGACAACACAAAAACAAAGTAAACTCATTTCAATCCATCATATAGGAAACTCGAGCTTGTGGTTTGTTTTTTGCAAAGCGTTAAACATAAAAGGTTTTGCATTTTATTAGAAATTGTCGGTGTAGATAGAACTTTTGTAGCCAAAATGACAGAAAAAAGAAAATTTTGAACAACAAAAGAAGATAGTTGTTTGAACTTTTCGGGAGTATACTCATTTATAGAACGCAAGCAATGTTATACATTGAAATGGAATTCATAAGTAAACCATCAAGAATTAAACATACAGAAAGATTAAATAAAGTCCCTATGCTAGCGTGAAAGACGAAATGATGAGGAAAATGGAAACCTGAGCAATTGGACACAAGAAGAACTTAGTGATCTAATTGAAATATTTTGTTCTACAACGTATCAGTGAAAACAACTGACACTAAACAAAATTACACCACAATGTGGCCTAATTGAAATAGAATTTTTCAATTCTTTTTCTTTTTGCTTACTTTGCGTTCTAAAAAAATCCGTTTTGTTTATAACTAGCTTAAAAACTGTAAACATACATTTGATCGGATGCAAACAAAAGAATGGCGTGCATTTTTTAACAGCTGAAAAATAAATTGTTACGTAGTTAAAAGAATGGAATTAATCAAGGGATTCTCCAAGGTAAATACGAGGATTTCTCATCGTATCTAATATATAATATTCTGGATGTACAATTAAGTTAGAGGCCCATTAAACTTACAGCTGTCACTTATATCTTTGGCGATGCTTTTAATTTAAAAGTTGCGTTGTTCTATGAGCATAGATAGAAGCTACTAAGAGGAAGAATATAAAAACACAAGCAAAAGCATTTTGGAAAATAATTTGTTCTACTTAAAAACAACAAGGTGATGTTGAGACCTAATGTACCATGTTCTTTATTTTTTTCTTTACCAATTTGAGCGTCAGTTGTACGTTTTATCTGGAGGGATAGAAATGAAGATTACTTTTGGGGTGGGTTAGGTCGTGCGGAGGGGTATAATTGTTGTTTTGCTTTCATCTTCTTATGGAGGATGCTTTGGTGTCGCGGAGTAGGATTGGCATTATGCGCAGTGCTACAACCTTTATATTACCAGCATAAGCCTGACAGTGACTAATGACTTAAAATCTCTCTCTTTTTTTCTGTAATTTGCGCCCCTTGCAGACACCACAGTACGTAAAGGTATTTCGTAATAGTTTTTCTTTATTCAGCCACTGCTGTGGTTTCCTCTTCTTGTGCCAAGGGCTCTGAAACTCCTAAGCACTTACACCAGAAGCTAGTTCTATTATGTGTAGCGCGTAAAAAGAGGTCACTCCAAATGTATCGATGGCTTTTGACTTCACCTCTGTAGCCGCTGTGAGCTTGTGCGGATAAATTATTTTAAAAGTATTTCTAAACGTGAGAAGAGGACCAAAATTAGATTTAGAATTTAATTAAGTTGAGGAGCTAGTTAGGCTTTTTATAGCAGGTATTGATAGTTTGGTGTAAGAAACAGAAAAGATTTGAAAGCCTACCTTGTTTCTCATATATTTGAGAGCGTAGCAACTATTTATCACTTTTCACACCAATGAGGTATCCAGTATACAAAAACATCCACTTTAGGAAGGGAAGGAAAACAGTAGATAATACCAAAATGTATAAAAGAGTCTAACATTCTACATTGTGTGCTATTACATACAAGTTTAATTCGTTATTGCAATTTGAATTATTAAAATGAAATTGTTAATACAAAAACAACAGAATTCATTTTACCAACATATGTACTATTTTCGGATTATGAAAAATGTTTGATACTGTAAACAGAAGTAAGCTATGAGAAATACTATAAACACAGGGCATCCATAACAATTTAATAACGATGATTAAATGTAAATATGATTTTAATAAAAGTTCAATAGACATTGGCGAAGGGATAAACAAGAGAAAAGAAATGTAAGCAAAGGAGTTATACATGAGTGTCTCTTATATCGCCAGCACTTTTAAATTTGTAATATTAGCATGTGGATGAAAACAAAACCTACAGGAATAAGTATTAGGAACCAAGAACTAAAAAGAATATTATTTGCAGACGGTCAGGGGCTTGTGATTCGGAAGACGAATTACAAAAAAATGATTTAAAAAAACTAGAGAATATACTTTAAACTTTTATTAAACATATATATTAAAAGACAAAAACAATGGCGTTCTGAGCAATAAAAACGATGTAAAACCGAGATAAACAAAACTTCTATTGAACAAAGATGAATTATTTAGGACAATCCATCCCACATGTAGTAAAACTGTTAGACAGTGAACCCAGTCCTCATGAGTCCGCGCCTTAACGACCTCGGCCACCCGTGACGGTAAATCAAGTGTGAAGCAATGCAGAGGAAGCTGGGAATAACACCAGGAGGAAGACTGGATTAGTGATGGTGGTTCAACTTCTAACCTATGGCTGCGAGAACTGAGAAGAGACAAAAGAAAGCAGAAATCTGCGGGAATGTGATTTTTGATATTGGCCGGGTTCACTCTATTAGGTAAAAAAATCACTAATATAAGAGAAATGCTGAATGATTTAATAGAAGAAAGGAAAATAAAGTGGTACATCGAAATCCAAGGAATGAATAAAAGCACAGTTCCTAACTTATTTTTAAAATCAAACCAAAGATAATTTTGTGGATTTGGTTTATTTACGAACGCTCTTTAACACCTCAGGTCATTAGCGTCCCATTCTGTTCAGGGCGTGAAACGGTCGATAAATTTTGCTCATAGGCCTACACTACAACATTGGGCCCAACGCTTTACTTCTCTTCCAAAGGAAGCCATACATAAGATTTTTACGCCCGAAAAAAATCCATCGATCCTGGCCGGCATTGAACCCACGATCTTGGGTTTAGGAGGTAAGTATGGTTACCACTACGCCACCAGGACTGACCTAAAGGGAATGAGAATATAAGACAGACCCAGAATAAGATGGGAAGGCATGTTCAACTGAAGTCGGAAGAGGTCATAAGGTCTAATCTGGAGTAATTGATGGTGTTATGAAATATTATAGATTTACCACAAATGTTGAGAATATATAAGTTATTCTGATTGATGAAATACTATCTATTTTATAATGAAACTATGCTGTAATACTACGGACAATGAACAACGCAACACGAGGATGAAAGGATCCTACGGCACCACCAGTCTCATTTGCCAAACGTCCGTGTACATGTCTGCATATCCCTTCCGAAGCTAACCCCTTAGAAACAATTGGCTCTCGCCCAGTTAGGCACTATAATATGGAAACATTCCAAATAGCCCAGTTCGGGTTTAGACAGAGCCTTCAGGTAGTAAAGTGTAACTCAGAATTATACTCTCTAAAAAGTATTCATTTGCGGCGACAGAATGATGACAGCTAGCCATTTTGATTAAAGTACATTAATGATCGTGAATATGGAAACGAAAATGGGCATTATCGGACCTTATCCACTCCAAACAAATTCACTCCGCATGATAGAGATTCTTAACCCCTGTCTAGAGCTATAAAATAATTAAAAATAATTCCAGGTTTAAGCCTAAAATTTGCACTCTGACATTTTTTGCTGATTTTTGTTACTATCAACATTATATCTCTGAAGACGTAAGTTTATCTTACCAAATATAATAATTAACACTTAATAAGTGTCAAGTTCATGTTTAAAACGTGTTCTGAGAATAAATTGGTCCTTAATAAACTTTGTATTAAAGAAAAAACTAACTATTTTTTTTTTTTTTTGTTAAAACAGTAAAGTATCGAACTATATTTCTCTAAGGATTAGGTTAGTGTGCATAGCAACCTCAAATTCTTAAAATTAGATTTGTTTAAAATCGATTCCAAGTATACTTGCACTGTGTAGGAAACTAAGTGAACAAAGTTGCGGAAAACATCAACTTGTAGCTAACACATCTCCCGTTCTTCCTCTTGTGTAAACGTATCTGAAGAGGCAGGGAAGTGAAGAGACAGGCCCTTCTGTTGCACTACCTGCGTTGGGAGTTGTTGCTGTAAACTTCCAAACTGAGAAGCCTCACGCAGCCAGACATTCCTTTGTTCCCCATCGAACGAAATTCGGATAGGAAAGAGCTGGAATCCTTGCCAGTTAGAGTTACCTATGCTAAACTTTATCGCCTATGGTTGAGTTCACATTAAAGCTACTATCTTATAAGGTGCATTCTGCATTGTCAACTATATTTTTTATAATTTAAATGGCCGTGATACAGGTTGTTATCCTGTAGAAAAAATTGGACAGTCATTTAGAGATGAGTTTTGGGCCGGTAGAGTGCTGTACGTATTAGGAGAAACCAGTCGGCAAGGCCAAAAATGCATGTGCAGGTAGCAACTAGTAGTTATTTTGAGAGGGGCTTTGTCAACTAGTGATGTGCATTCTACTAGGTGCTTTCACTTCGTGAAAATTGTGTGCTAATTGTTCTTCGTTAGTTATAGCACTACAAATATATAAATTTAAAGAAAGGGTTTTATTCATTAGATGCGGGCAACGTACTGCCACTGAGAAGCATCATTTTGAGCATCTCTTATAACACAGGGTAGTACTTATTATTATCATCAGTTTTAAATACAGTATCAGTTTGTGATTTCAATAAAAATATATAAACACCATCTTTACGCATGTCGATTCCAATACCCTTAATTCTTTTTCTGGGGCTGCACTTTAACAGAAAGCAGAAGGCAACCTGTAGCTAAAAAGAACCTCACTGTAGTATCTCAATATACTTTTTGTATCTGAAAAATTAGGATAAACATGCTTTTGCTAAATAAATTATCAACCATGCCAGTGTCTTCAATTTTAGCATGTTGGTAATTATGAGGCTATTCCTATTATACAATGCTTGCCCCAAACAAACCTCCGGGCAAAAATAACAACATAAACGGCTGATTTGGTTGTTATGAAAACGAAAGTATATATCTTCACTTCATGTACTAGCAGAATCATGAAACCCAAAATCCAAAAACGGTTTTCAATACGCAAATATCAAATAAGTCCGATCGTTATGTCTGAAGCTGATAAGTGACGATCAAAAGACATTGGGGATGTTGATTTTGGACTGTGGCTATAAGAAATCTGTGCAAAAGTGAATCATGAATAAGTAGCATTTTAAGTGCAAAATGCTTGCGATCCAAATTGCACATGAAGTGATCAGCATTGTCCCCTAAACGGTATAATTGTGGTCAAACAGACATATCCTCCGTTCCAAGGTATGGTATTTAAACGAATATACTAAATGGGGTTATCATGCATACAGGTATAAGTTTTCGTCTGTGGTAATCGTGAACCAGGCACATACAACTGTTATTAGTTTATTGTGAGAAATCAAATCACAGTTTTTAACAGAACTCATTATGATCACGTGCACTGGGTTTCTGGCTGAAGCCCAAGAACCATTAACGTCAGTGAGAGCAGAAAGTCTCAGGTGCAACATCTGACAACTGGGTTTTGTAATACCATTCTGTAATTACAGCTGCACTCCATAAAATATAAAAGGGAATTGATAAGGCGGCTACAGTTAAGTTTCAAATAAAATTTTTAACGATTTCTCCGATTTTGCAATGTGCAAAAATACAGTACCATCAACAGATGTTTGATGATATTGTTTCACAGAAAAAAGCTAAGTACGGCCATAAGGGCAAATACTATGCTGCTAAATGATAAAAAAAAAAATATTTTTGCTAACTATTTTATTGCTGGCGTGTATTATTGGAATGCTGTCAACATTATTTCACACTGTGAAACTTTTAGTGCGTTTGTAGGTATTAACCTGCTCGTTTCTATATAACAGTTTGGAATATGTTGCATACTATATTTTGCAACAGAGGGAATAAAATATTTATAAGAAATAATCCTGAAAAAGATACTGTCAAAAATATGTATGATTAATTGTGGTTAGCACAGATACATCTATCAACCCGCCGTCGCATGGACTTCCTTATTGCGCTGATGTATTCTTGGAGAATCTCGTATTGTTTGGCAGCCTTGCAAATTACGATCACGAAGACTCTCTACACCTTCGGCTAATCCATAGATCATATGAGCATCTACCGACCCCGGATTTGAATACCTTATTGTACTGTACCTGGAACGAGGTCCTAAACACACAGAACTGACACCACGTGCTCGGTGTTACGTCAAGTAATGAAGTGAACGGTGTAACAAATTGACGTGGTACAGAACGACCACAACAACGGTGAACCTAAGAACTAAGAGTAATTGTTGTTGTTGATTTGGTTTATTTATGGACGCTTTTTAACATCTCAGGTAATCGGTGTCCCATTCAATTCAGGGCGTGAAACGGCCGACAAATTTTGCTCAAAGGCCTCTTCTTTCAGGCTTGAGGTTCTTTATCGTGCCGTAAAGCATCCCCATTTAACCAGAGGTAAAAGTGAAAGTTGACCTACTGTATGTATTAAGCAGCAGTTCTGTTTCGGAATTACTGCCATAGGACAAGCTATGCTGGCATTCTAGCTTGCATATCACATTATACATGCGGAGTTGTAGACAAAGGGCTCTAACAAAGAGATGAAGCATTTCCACCTATGTTCATATGGTTTATTTGCACCTTATATATGCAAGGAATACTTTTGGCATATCCTTTTGTTACACCGTTTGTTTTATATATCCTGAGATACATACTGCGTGTTGACCTAAGAATATGAATATGCAGCTAACTGAAATATTGCATATTTCGTAGTATTTGTTTTGTAATACCTTTGAATATTTTGCTCTTGTTAAGTCTATACATACACGCTGCAATATGGAATCGGTCATCCGTCTCATAGAGTGTCAAATTGCTGAAAACTGACAGCCTGGGAGCAACAGCGTGGAACAAATGCATACCAGAGTGATGAGATACGGTTATGTGTTTTCTGTTCTGTTTATATCGATATAGTTTGGGGAAAATATCACTCTATCACAGGTGTGAAGAAGGATGCTACAATTTTCATATAGATACTAATTAAAGTAAATCCAACGTTTAGACACGGCTTTTGTCCATATGTCACATTTCAGTGTTCTTATGCGACTTTATTGTTAAATGCAAAATTGGCTATGCAGCCATCTAACAACGAAATACTTTTTTTTTCAAATTGGAACTGTTTTATATCTTTGTACATTTTAAAGTATTGTTATCAAATAACACAGCATTTGAAAGGTATATACCAAAAACGTTCAAAGAAAGAGGAGAAATGGTCACAATTTTTATAGGGTACGTCTCTCAGAAAAGTTGCAACGTTGCTCCACAACTGGCTTACAGTAACCTGAAAAATCAATGTTCACTATAGCATCAAACATTCGGCCCCATGCGTTATTGTCAGAAATATATTCCTTTATTATTCATCAAATAAAGTGAGAAAGCGCCATACCAACTCCAATGCTACATCAATAAATGGGTCATATGAAATGTCATATTCACTGCAAATGCACGTCATTCAAGTAAGAACTGGAAAATTGGATTATTACACATGCACGTATTAGCGGAGTAATTTCCGCTCAGGAAATGTGCTATATTTACTGACCAGGACGCAAGAGATTGTCACCTGTCCGGTTTTCATTCTTACACTAATTAGTTGCATTAAAACAACTTTGCAATGAAAAGAAGTTAAATGTAAGTAACGTTCCGTCTTCTACAAAGTTGAGACAGGAAGCACGTTGCCATGCAGGTACAACCGGAATATCAGTAACCAATTCAGCACTCTCTCCTCGAAGTAGTGCACAGATTAAGAGCTGCACTTGCAGCTGCAAGGCAAAATGTTCTTTGATGCTAATTAGAGAATGATGACTTCCTAGAACATAACCCATGATAATTTGGTAAAACATTTCTTTTTAAGCTGTTCTAAATTCAAAAGATAAAACGTCTACTTTTAAATCACTCCATAAAAGACAAAGCGACGCTGATTTTAATAAAATCAGAAACTTGCATTCACTGGGAAGGGAGCTACACCTATATAAATCAGCAATAGCTCTAAAAATGTCAGGTGTTAGGAATCAGGAAAAAGTAAGACATAGTAGCAGAAAATCAAGAAAGTCAGGACTTGTTGAAATGAGAGCAAACCTTGCACCAAAAAATTCTGTGTCCATTGCTTGGTCCTACATTATAAAATTCAAGGGAGAAAGAAGGCAATTATTAAAACAGTTAAAATTTTCCGTGCTGTTTTGCTTTGGTCCATAACTTAAAACGCTACCATAGCTTTGACCAACTACTGCGGTTGGTGTTGTCCATTGTCCACTGATGATGCAAACCACAGTGGTTGGCGAAAGCTGTGGTAGCATATTAAACCATGGACCAAGGCAAAACAGCCCGGAAGAATTTAACTGTTAATTATAGCACCGGTCGTGAATGTCTAAAAATTATCAAGATAATTATTAACAGTAAAATAATTATAGATATAACTATACTATCAAGTTTAAGCTAGATCTACTGAAATTTCACAGCAGATGTGAATAATTTCAGCAGAATTGGGTTAGGCTACCTTCATGCTTTCAGTACAGTATAGAATAATTGGGCTATAAAATCCTACTTGCTATTTTACAAATAAAAAGCATTACAAAAGGCTCTGAAAGCTAAAAAACAACAACTGTTCTTTGTATATCCTCATCTTTGTCGCCTATATCTGGAAGCTAATATCTGAAACAGAATTATATAGGTTTTTGCACTTGCAGCCTAATGAAAATTAGCCAAATACAGATATCGATTTTAAATTTTTCTCTGCTTTATTTTCTTATTTATTGTCAGCTCACATATCCTTGTATAAGAGCTAACTTTTTATGTTTCTATTAATATGCTCCTTTACTTATTCCAATCATTGAATTTATTTTTCTGTATTGATTTACTTTGAATCTAGATATATTTTCATAAGAACTCAATTTTTGTTTTTTCATTTGGATTATGATAATCTTTTCAATTCGTATTTTTACCCAGTAATTCACAAATATTTTATATAATTTCATTGTTTCCAAATATTTTTGAAAAATGTTATGCAAGGAACTAGATTAAATACACAGTCGCGCTATTTAGATCGACCACCCACGGACGTAGCCCACTCCAATCGCACAGATTCCCCATGCAATACGCGTGCGTCATTCTTCATTTTAGTGAGCTGCGAGCGGGATTTCGACATAGTGGGGCAGTTGTGTTATGGTGGTGAAAGTGAGATTTCATTAAATAGTGCATTAGTATTGCACAATGGCGAGATATTCGCTGCGTCGTCGGTATTCATTTTAATATCAGGTACAGAAAGTCGTGTGACAGAACGAGACAGATATTTAGGCGTAAACATCCTGGCAGCCCGGTTCCAAAACTACAATCAATATTTCAGTTAATATACAGTTTATTGAAAAAGTTACTGACTGACCAGAGAAAAATCGAAGAACGCTCATCAATTCATGGTGGAATTGCGCGCTGTATTTGGTCTCAGAATTATTGGTCCTGGTTTATGGCCTGCTCGTTGTCCAGTTTTACATATGTGATTTTTAACTTTGGGAGACATTGAAAAACTGTGTACTCACCTAACCCTCATACACTGGAAGAACTTAAAACAAAACTCTCGAATCGGAGTTATGGGCATTAGTGAGAGGGAACTGATGCGTTTTAGTGATAATTTCCTAAGGAGTTGCGGATTGTATGCCAGGGAAATGGACAACATTTCCAATACCTACTGTATAGAAGGCGTATACCAAATTTCGATATTTAAAGCTACGTTATACTTAAGTTCCAAAAAGGTGAAAAGCTTGAACGCCCCGCGTCTACATAAGAAAATACCGGCGTCAACGCGAGGTCCAGTAACCCACAGGACTTTTAAAATGCTTTGACTGTAACAACTCCAGTAATATTCCTGTTAATGGACAATATGAATTTGGAAAATGCTTTCATAATAAAGAGATACATCTCAAGTAATTAATTATGCATTTAAAATATTTGATTATAAACTTTACATTAACTTGTACTTCAGTTTTTTTCCAAGCCCAATTGATTGGAAAATGGTCCATGGAATAAAAGAAATTGCTTTGAAATGATTTTATCTAACGGAAGGAAAAGAGTCTAAGTAACAGATGCAGAAAGTAGGACACAATTCTACTGATATAAAGTACCACAAGTTTTAATAGTTTTAGGTACACAGGCATTCGTTATGTAAATTAAAAAGTCCAATGCAGAAGGATGTAAGTATTCGCTTTGCAACAAAAAGAGGAAATTTAGTGAAACAGTTAATGTTAAATAACAATACTAATAAACTGGTTCCCAAACTAAAAATCAGCCTTTAAAAGTAACCCTAATAAGGAAGTAGATTTAAATATTTTATAATTGTAAAAGCCCTTGCAGCTGTAGACTCTGCTAATTTCATAATATTGTGGAACGACAGATATTTCAAATGGAAGTCTCATATTGAAAATGTCATCCGATAATTAAATCCAATCTGGTTTGCGATTGCATCTCTAAATGAATTACACAATTTTACCTTTAATATATTTTACATTCTATTATAAGCTATGGATGTCCTTTCGACGTCACCATATAAATAGATAATGAATTGATTTAAGCTGGTGTGCTACTAGACACTAAAGCAGGAAACTCATTCAATAAGTTCCGCAAATAGGCCCCAACACTTAAAAATTAAAAAAAGACTTAAATGCAACAATAATGAGTTCAAACATCGCCTCACTATATTTCAACAAGTGCTTTTTTTATTTTGATGTTTTATTTGCTAGGTGTAGCATATGCAGACATGCATACAGGGTGGAAAATATTAAACCGACAAACTTTTGAGAGCTTGTAGGGAACAGCAACAGTTTTTCTAATAACGAGAAGTTGTTTTTATAGGAAATCATAAGTAGTACATTTTACAAAAGAGGTTTAATATTGCCTCCGTGACTGTACACAAAGTGAACGGGAAATGGATTGTCTAATGCGGTCAAAGAATGTCTTTAATGTTCCTTGCTGATGAAATTATATCTACTTCTGATTCAACATTACATTTTATTTATTTGGTTTTTTAAGGACGCTCTTTAACATCTCAGTTCATCAGCTTCCCATCGTAGACCCAAGATCGCGGGTTCAATCCTGGCCAGGGTCAATGGATGTTTTTCGTATGTAGAAATCGTATGCCTTCCTTAGGAAGGGAAGTAAAGCCGTGGGTCAGGTGTCGTAGATTTACGGCACGAAAAAGAACCTCGAGCCTGAGAGAAGAGATCTCTGAAGCAAATTTATTGGCAGTTTCACGTCCTTAATGGAATGGGCCGCTGATGACCTGAGATATTAAAGAGCGTCCGTAAATAAATCAAATCAACAATAGTTTCCCATGGTGAAACGGCCGATAATTTTTTCTCAGAGGCTTGAGGATATTTTATGTACCGTAAATGTACCATACGGGACCCAAAGTTTTTGTTCCCTTCCTTAGGATTTTTACACCCGAAAAAATCCATCGATCTGGCCAAGATTGAACCCGCGATCTTGGGTCTGCGAGGCAAGTATGGTTACTGCTGGGGTATATAGGATGCATTCGACACTTTTCTACATGTCATTGCGAATATTCTACTCAAAGTGGATCGGGCGTTGCCTATGAAATAGATGCACCATTACAAATCAGTTTTTTATTTAAATATTCTTTATTCTGTTGGACTGGAATGATACTTGATAGGTTAATGTTGCTATTTAGGAAAAGAAATGCAAAGTTAAAAAAATAATTTTTATTTAAATAAAAACATTTCATTGGGCGTATGAAGGTCGATCAAAACAATTGCGTAACGCGTTCCTATATTATCCATAATTGCACGAGTTCTAATGGAAGAATTTTGCAGAAGAATATTTTGATCGGAGTGCGTGCATCCTTGCCCCTATGTAAATAATTCGGCCTCTCGCAGACATTCATACACAGAGCAAATGTCGAATGATGCGAAAAAGGGGTATCGTTTGACTTGCCCGTATAGACAGGACCATATAGCTGCTCCTCCAGCTCCGAGCGGCAGTGGAGATAGCTGAATGTCGCAGTCCCGAACGGTAGCGGAAGAAGTGACACTGAAGGCACAACCAAAATGAAAAAGGCATACGATTTCAACACTACAAGTTTTGCATGTAATATTATTTTTAGTTTGCCCGAGGTTAGCCTACAGATTAGGTTAGTGTGTGTGTATGAATTAGTTGCGAATTGGAATATGAGCACATTTCCCAGCGCTACAATATTTCACCCGTCTGATAATTCCCTCATTACAGGGATTTACCCATCACTATCCATTTATGTTTAGAGTTTTCGGCCGTTACAATATTCGCCCGCCTAATAATATCCTCATTATAGTGATTTTATGCATTTATAATCACAAAGTAACATGCGTATGGATAAGTCCCGCTCTCTCCGCTGCCTCTCGCTTCCGGCTAGCCGCTCGGGCATTTGGGCACTTAGCACCACCAGCAGCAGCAATTAAGTACTTTTATCCCTGCGGGTAATATCAAGTTATCGTTTGTTGATAAAAAATGCTGTGCTGCTCGCTCGTTGTAGTTTACTGCATTATACATACAAACTTTGTCCATTCGCTCACTTCAGGTGTATCCCTCCATATTAGTAATGGATTCCTTTGGTTACTTTAAATACATGTTGATGTTGGTCAGTCACAACCACCTTCGCTTTGAATGCAGAACATCCTGAGTCAAAACAGTTCAAGCTATACTGAAGGCTGCTATACTTGCAGTAGAACTGTGAAAGTAGCTTGGATTGGCGCCAAGCAATACTGCATGCACAGTTACACTGCAATGGATTACTTGGAGCTTCTCGGTGTCCAAACGCAGAACTCCGTGACAGTGAAATACTCCACCGGGAGAGGATTTGCAACAAAATACGAACTTTGAGCAGGAGCTACATCTTAAGAACTACGTGTCATGTGGCAGTTAAAAAAACCATAGGAAAATGTATTCTAATGGAATAAAATTTTATTTCGAAGTTTTGTCGGTTTAGTGTTTTTATCCCACAGAATCAGAATAATTTACAGTATTTTAAAAAAGTTCATTTCTTTCAGAACTGCACGCCGCCATATTTTCCATTAAGGAATAAAATATGACGAGTAATTTCATTTTCTATTCAGCTCACAAGTAATATACGTTGAGAACCTGCAAGTAATTGTTCCATTACTTTCCCTCCGTTTCTTCCGCCTATAATATTTTGCTTACCAGTAATTATGGTCTTAACTTAAAATGACCCAGTTTAAAATGAAGATTATTTTTCTTCCTGAGAGGTGCCATATAATTCCAGCGCTATTTTATTGGTTACCATCTCTCTTTTCAATTGCTCAGGTTAATGATGCGTAGAGCTAGGGCAGTTGTGCCATTTCTTGCAGTATGTTGACGTTATCCAGGTACGTGATTTGACATCATATTAATCATAAATGGCACAACATGTGGGCTAAATTAAGTTACCCCCGATCACCACGTAGACTTACTCCATTAAAGCCCCTTGTCTTCTAATGGTGAAATGTTCGGTAGAAATGAGTAAATGAATTAAGCCCGTCACGGAAAGGTGTGCTCACGAGGGGCGGGTGGAAGGCCCCAGGGAAAGGTTGCACACGCAGTCACAGCTTGTACTTCAGCTCTTATAGGATTACTTAAAAAATGTTCCAGTTCCGTGACATTCATTTTTTACTCTACGCGTCTACATACGATAAGGGGCACTATGTGATCACTAGTTGTGTTTCGTTTATCTACGCCACACCTCCATGTACTTCTGTAAAAAGTTCTACATATTAAGAACAGACAACTTGCTTAAAATTTGGTGAAAGCAGAAATGCATATAGAAAAATGCATAATTTTGATTTTGATTTCCTTTAGGTTAAAACCATGCGTGCGAATAGTTTGAATACAAAATCTTTTTATATTTATAATCTTTATAATGCCCAAGAGTAGGGTATTCAAATGAAGCAACAAATAAAGAGCTTTTGCTCTTTAGTGCGTATTGAATATTGTCTGTACTAACGCACCTTTAACTAAAATAATTTTCACTTATATAAGTACATTTTAATCATGCTATCCTAATACTTGAGCAGATTATTTACAAACACTCCGTATAAAATGAGTAAATCAACGTTAACTTGGATAATATACAATGAAAACTAATTTAACGTTAATAGTTTGTGAGTTTCAGTCGATGTATTGGTAATGATTAGTTATAACTGCCGTAATGTAATGCAATTGTTACGTTAGAATGAAAATTATCCGCAATATATAATTTATTACTTTCATATATAAAATAACGTTTAAAAATATAAATCGATGCATAGTATACCAGAAAACCACGGTTCTCCGCCAACTTTATTTTTATCGCCAAAAGTCGAAGTTGATTATGACTGTATTCGAAAGAAAAATGCTCCTTAAAGACAAATAATTTTGGTCTGCAAGTGTACAGCAATGAACAGAATTCAATTCCTATTTATTTTCTATGTGGCTGCTAGCTATTTTTTTCCCACGCTGATTCTTTACGACTTAATAATCTGTTTTAACATCTTGTATAATCTGGTAGAAATATAAAAGTGTTGTGGTGTTCCGTCTTGCACGATACTACACGAGGCGAGCTTTACCTAATAACTAGTTTAAATTCTGGAAAAACTCGAAATAGGATTTTCTTATCAATCTTTATTGAAAAATAAAAGATTCAACTAGCATGTCCCTAAGTATTCTTGCTCATAAATGAGTGCAAAAATTTGCTGGCGCCTGCTTCTAATTTTGCATAAAATAATTAAATATCGGTCCTGGTGGTGTAGTGGTAACCATACTTGCCTTCTAAACCCAAGGTCGCGGGTTCGAACCCAGCCAGGATCGATGGATTTATTCGGGCGTAAAAATCGTAAGTATGACTTCCTTCGGAAGGGAAGTAAAGCCGTGGGTCCCGTGTCGTACATTTACGGCACGAAAAAGAACCTCAAGCCTGAAAGAAGAGGCCTCTGAGCAAAATTTGCCGGCTGTTTCAAGCCCTAAATAGAATGGGACGCTGATGACCTGAGATGTTAAAGAGCGTCCTTAAATAAACAAATGAAAAAAAAAAGAATTAATTACCAGAATATACTGCTCCCTATAGCACACACACACAACAGCAACGCAACAACGACGACGATGATGATGATGATAATGATAATGATAATGATGATGATGATGAGTCCGGCGATGAAATTCAGCTTCACGCTTTTTGAAAGTGATGTAGATAAAGATATCACAAGAGTTTCCATAATATTCATAATGCAACTTGTAGATCAGCATTTCTGGTGCCACAATATGAGACTCGCCTTTTAAATGAGAGCTTCTACAAAATGAGCAGGTATTTTCTGGAAGACCTTGTTGAAGAAACGTCCATTAAGAAAATTTTCGCCATTTCTTGATTAAAATATTCGGTTATCGAGAAAAGTTGATTAAATTGAGATGAACTGTAATTCTGAAACAAAAATAATGAAATAATGAAAGAGTAATGAGAACCTATAAAACCTTTAAGAAATTTCTCATGTGTTATCAAATTAGTCTGGCCATGACTTTGATAGTGAAATGAAATATAAAATAAGCGTGCCTTCAAAAATAAATCAAATAGGTCCTTTTTTTTAATGGTGTTTAAGGCCCGTTTTTACTACTGAGACACTGATGATAAAAGAGATGAAATGACATATTGGGAAAGGATTATTTTTTTAAGTAACGAAACGTTCCAGGCCTAAGTTTATGGTACCTCCATGGCATTTGCCATTTATGAGGACTAAGGAAAACTTGGAAAAAACCCCAGTCAGGGAGGACGTTCTGGCGGGATTCGAACCCAAGACCTCCCTCTCACGAGTCCGTGCCTTAACGACCTCGGCCACCAATGGCGGTCTCATAGTTTAAGCCACCTAGGTCTGTTCCGGCTCCGAACTCCTGTTCCATTATTTCCTAGGTTTCGTCTTCTTTGAGATAGGCAATTCAAGGCTACTTTGGTTATTCTAATTTCTTTCATTCTAATCAAGTGTTTTCTCCTGCTTGTTCCAATTCTTAAATATTTAGTTGGCTTATTTCGTAATTACTTTGTTTTTACCTATCTGTTATGGCCTATTGACGTTTTGAGGAGCATAATTTCTGTTGCTTGTATTTAGTGTTTTTTTTTTTTTTTTTTTTTTTTAAGCTACTGTCAATATTTCTCCCATTAGGTTCAAGTTAATTACATTCTGTAAATATTTAAAGCAACTGTTATCTCGCATCTTAGGAAGTTGAATTGTGAAACTTTTTCTGTAGTTCTCTGTTATTTTCTAGACCGATCAGGATACATGCGTCTAAAAGTAATTACTTTTGTTTTCTCAATTGAGATTTGCATGTTGTGCACTACTGTTAACAAACTTAGTTGGCAATTTTTTTTTAAGTTCACTTCTCTTTTTGATAGTAAAATTTAATTGTATGGAAAAACGAATGATCGAACGATTAATTTTCTTAAATTAATCCATGCTGTTCGTTGTTTCCATTGCTTTATCACGTTTTCTATATGTAACTAAATGTGCGGTTGACACTGGACAGCCTTGCCTTACTGCTGTTATAATCTGTACTGGTTCCAGTTGGTTTATCTTGATTTTTGTGTTATTATATAAACTTGTAATAACACATTTTATTAATTGTGACTATATTACCTGTTTCCTAAGCTCTACCACAATTTTATTCTAGACACTTTATCACATTTTGTAGCCTATAAAGAGGAAATTTGTTTCCAGGTTGAATTTCTTACGCTTTTCTATTTATATTACTTGTTTGAGAGAGTAGATATTACTTCCATATAAACATCCATCTGTTAGCTATTCTTTCCACCTTCCAACAGTTTCCCACCAGTTAAGTGTGTACTATACAATACTAAACCTATCGATTTAAACGAAAGTTTGTAAGGTACTCTTTAGCACATAAAAGCCATTGCAGTGTCAAATCTGGACCAAACTGCAGAAATACTCTATAATTATGCGAATTCTTAGTTATATGGCAGAATACGTGATTTCCCCGGATTTTATCCCCTAAGGACGATACCAAAAGAGTGTTCTATCTTAATGAAATTTGTTGTATACAGTACTTTCTGCATATGGAATACGAATATAGCATATTTTAATGCGCATTATTTACTTAAACCTATATAAAATATTGTATACATTAGCACAATACACGTTATACAGCATAATGAAGATTATTTCCATAAATGTTGCACCAATAGCTCAGAAGAAAAAATAACAATGTTCTTGACTGAGTTGCAAGGTAAAGCTAACCTTACTTTTCCAGATTCTCCCAATTTAATTATAGCATAAACTGGAAGAGTTGTGAATGATGTATATTTATTATATACAGATTATTTGATTATTGTTTTATGTTTTATAGGGTTAATTAAAATAATAAAGTAAAAGTATAAATTTTACATGATTAATTAGTACAGAGAAATATCCGTAATAATTACGGATTTTTCTTGTTAATTATTTCTTTTAAGATAAATTAAAACCCATAAAACACACGCTAAACCAGCTAGTAGACCTATAAACACGTAAAAAGTGTTCCATGCGAGCTTTACTATCCCTTTTATGTCCCATTCCTCCCTGAGGAAATGCATTCATTAATTATCTGCCTTTTCAAACTCTAAAGTTATTGAGAAGCGATCCAATTTGGAGTCAAGGAGGTTGAACTATGGAGATAATTTGCATGTTTATTACAGAATTAGTGTGGAAATAAATGAGCACTGAGCAGTCATTTAACGAGGAAAAGTTGCAGCAGCCTTTACTTTTTGGTCTTTTGCCCGTGTTTAAATTGCATGCCGATCGAGATGGTGTTGTGTCGGTGATTAAACAGTCTACGTTCTGTTAATTGAGCGAAGGCGTGTTCACAGCGAGTTAGATAACAGTCAGTGGCATGTAACGAGAAAACAAGGTGCGCAACAACTATGATGAGGTGGCTGCTACATGTGTCGTACATTGGGGCACCAACCCTAATAGACTCAAAATGGGACGGATTAGCGCGAGAGGCAGCTATTTTAGTTGCACCACTTTTAAAATCCAGGCAATGAAGAGTATTCTTTTCCACATTTCATTAAAAATAGCTTCAATGTTGGCCTTGTTGTCTTTCATTCGATAGCTGATGATTCAAAGTAGTTTCATTGTAATTAATATTGTCCAACACCGATAATATATTTAAAGATTATGATATACTCTGAGTTTTAAAATACCTCTTAAGTGGTGTAACTTTTACCTCCTATTTTAATCAGCTTATAAATAACTTAAGTGCAGTGAGTACATTGTTTTCTCTTTCCTTTTACTTTATTTTGACTTTCATGAGTGATTAGTAATGTTCCACAGTGCGGACTATCCAAGAGTTTCCTCATTTTTACAGGCAAAATGAGGAGCTCGCTAGCGGTGAACGCGTCTACTATCTGTCATTACCAATTCCTATCCCTCCCTCTGGTAAATGACCGGAAAGGTATTTGGCACCCGCTGTATCTTATAGCATGCAATGGCGGGTCGGAAGTATATTATTGACGAACACGATCGACAGTAGTTTTTGTAAAGTGTATGTAATAATCACGGTTAAACTCAGCATTGAGCATTTATTATTCAGAGCTACCTGAATTAGAAGAAGTCTTATGACATCTATGTGTGGATGTTTCCATGACTTTACGCTACCATTAAAATACATTTTTTAAAAGTAGCAACGAGGGTATACTTTTTATTCAGTGAAATAAAATATCTTTTAATGAAAATACGTATAACACTAAGCATTTACTGTGAAACCCAAATGAAATAGAGAGCAATTATTAAATTATAATTCTCTAATTATTAACTATCCTTTATATATGCATTTAATTTTTATTGACGCGTATTCTACTCCTTCTAGAAAAAAAGAAATAGGTGTGGAGGATTCAGCTCTAGCAAGTTCATGTGCTTTAACTTTTGCCTGATGCTCTGTAGTTTTCAACATCTAGATAAAATTCTAAAAATTAATATTAACTATTAATTCAGCAATTGAAAACCACGTCATCCATATATTTTGCCTTGCTTTAATCAACAAAGATACGTGGGTGGTTGGCAGGCATCGGCGATTGCAAAACGAAATACATAAAAACACATTCTTGTAAACCTAGAGCATGCAAAATAAATCGCAGCATTAACGGATGAGTACACAAAGATATGTCCTGTATTTGCTTCCTCGCTGTTGCTCTGTAACTTGATAAAATACAGGAACAATATGCGTTATATCTGTCACATACAATTTAAAAATATATGAAACTCCAAAGAATGAAATTTCTAATATCAAAACAAAATTTAATACAAACATTACTGAAGATGTATCTATTGTAATTATTTAATTTTAACATTTCATATACAAAAGAATATAAATATAAATTTTAATGAAGTTCTTCTAATTAGTGAGATTATCAGATTAAACTTCTAAAGACAATAGCAATGCAGACATTAAAATGAGAGACTTCTAGGATTATTTATTGCTATCATGAAAAGAGATGGGAGTACATCTATGTGCCATATTTGATCTACAAATAATTGAGATATACGTTAATAAGAATAAAGGTTACGCTAATTCTGAAATATTAATTAAATATAACACAGGCGATGGAAACTGATGATACATGAGATGAAATGATAAATTGGGAAAGGATATTTTTTTTAAGGAAGGAAACGTTCCAGGCCTAAGTTTAGGGTACCTCCCCGGCATTTGCCATTTATGAGGACCGGGGAAAACCTGGAAAAAACCTCAGTCAGGAAGGACGATCCTGGCGGTATTCGAACCCAGACCTCCCGCTCACGAGTTCGCGTCTTAACGACTTCGGCCACCCGTGGCGGTATGCAGAAGAGTAGATCGCATATTTAGGTATCTTTAAAGTTATAACAAGAGTTAAACGCCTAAATTTTGATTCAAAAATAACTTTTTATTAATATCTCTAATATTAAAGTGTTTATAATACCGTAGCAGTTCATTTCTTTGTTCCATTAATATGTAATATTATTATTGTAATTGACTTAAACTTATTTCCAGAGAATCATCTATTTCAGGTGCAAATATTTCATTTTAAAACAAAGTTCTACGCTTCTATACAAATTAAAATTTTATAGTCCTTATACTTTTCCTATACTAATTCTATTTACTTATGCAGTAAGCACATTTTGTGAGGGAAGAAAACCTTACTTTATTTAAGGAAGCTGAAAACGATATTTCTGGGAAGACATCTTAATTTGCATCATCTTCCTTTCTTCTCGATGGAAGAGAAAAGCCATTAAACTGCGGTTAGTTGAGCCTTTCCTTTAGGAAAGTTACCTCAGGGAAAGAAAACCATTATTCCGCCTAGAGTACGAAAAACAATGGATCTTAGGGATTTTCATAGTCGGCAGTGAGCTAAGTAACTGCCGGATGCGAGGTCTGCTTAAAAGTATCTTCAGACCCTTAACAAGGAAAGGTTTTTCATTGTTAACGAAAAGGCATTAAATGCGCTAGTGCAATTCAGCACTTTTACGCATGTTTCCGTGCGATAAGAGAAAATTATGAGAAATAATAAAATGCTAATTGTTCTAGAAAGAGAAGGTCTCTTAAACTGAGGTGTACCTCTTTAGGGTCCTATGCCTTCTTATCGGCATACATGTTCTTTAATGCCATTCGTTTTCAGCACCCTTTGGCGTTGCAGACAAATTAAATTTATGGTTATGCAAATCGTTATTATTGCTCAAACTGGTTAGGTGTTCATCCACCATTGCCCACAATTGAGTGATTCGGCAGCACCATCTCAAGCAACAAGGCTGTGGTAATTTTATGACTGAGAGTTGTGTTTGTTCAGTTTAGGCTTCTACTTACTCTTACCCTTAAAGTCGGTCCTGGTGGTGTAGTGGTTACCATACTTGCCTCCTACACCCAAGAACGCGGGTTCGAACCCGGCCAGGACCGATGGATTTTTTCGGGGCGTAAAAATCCTAAGTATGGCTTCCTTCGGAAGGGAAGTAAAGCCGTGGGTCCCGTGTCGTACATTTACGGCACGAAAAAGAACCTCCAGCCTGAAAGAGAGGCCTCTGAGCAAAATTTGTCGGCCGTTTCACGCCCTGAGTTGAATGGGACGCTGATGACCTGAGCTGTTAAAGAGCGTCCATAAATAAATCATTCAAAAAAAAAAAAAAAAAAAAAAAATTCTTACCCTTAAAGATTTCCAGAGATAATACTCAAACAGTTCATTGATAAACCTGACGTCTAATACTTCGTGAACTACCTGCAGAGAAACATTGGCTGTTAACGGCACACTATACTGCTGTTTTTTGGTAATCAAGTTTCTCATTGAGCGGAATATTTTTATCTGAACTACTATATCGGCAGTTTTTTTCGAATTAACATATACAGTTAGGTTATTAGAGTTACGGGCCACCTAAGTGCGGCTGCTTATTGGGAAGGTGCGACCGCCACAACAGGAAAAAAGAAGAAAAAGTCTCCTCACTTAAAGTTAATATTTCTTTCTAATTTATGTTTGCACTGAAACCGAAAACGATACTGTAAATAAAACTGATATAAGAGATCTTGAAAATAATGCCCCTCAGGGGCAATGCATTGCCGGCATCTGCGTAGGAAATTCCTGTTCTGAACTATTTTCTTGTTTCTCGTAACCTTTTAACAAGTTGGCGAACCGTTTCTCTACCTGGAACTGCCAGGATATTTTCCTCCGAAATGCTTTCCACTTCTTTACAAGAATACGTTTGCACATGTGTATTATGCATAAAAACAACATTTACTACATGTTTATGTAGTGGCATAACGAAAAACAGTTAGCAAAATTTACACACTATGAAAGTCAAACCTCGGTGACAAAGCATCCCTCACACTAACTACAACCGGCTACCTGCACATACATTATGCGAGGATTGCTTTTCCCAAAACGCATTCGCGCTCTGCCGACCCGTAACTCAAATAACTTCATTGTACATGTAAGTGCAACTAAGCTTCGTTGGAAACAAAACAAAGCTAGGCTCATTTTTGTCGCTATCAACTTGAGTCAAAATCTATTCAGAAAATAAACTCCTGGCCCGTTTAAGTTCTTCCACCACAATAATTTTAACTGAAGCAATTTCGTAGTAATTCGTACTGCAGCGAAGGGAATTCCCCTTTACTGGGGAAGATGGCGAAAAAGTCTTTTAGGGAGCTTCCCCAGGCAGTAAACAATATAGTTCAAATTTTCTTTTGTGAGCAATGTATGCCGCTTTCTTCGCCTCTTATGCTTAACTTATCAGTTTCGATAAATTTACTAACCAAGTTAATGAAGCTCGATCACCTGGGAATTTTTTAAAAATAATCTTCGCATAGCTGAACAGAATCTGTACAAACATATAAATCATGAAGGAACCTTCGTAGAGGAATAAAAAAAAAAAGATCTTATTTTTCATTTGAGCTTTCCTAGCTGACAACATCTAAGTCAACAACAACAACAACAACAACAACAAACAGGTGTTCATTCTCGTGAGAAACTGCATATCCCATCGTAGTATAAAAAACGTTATGCTAGGAGTGGGCATGCCTAGCCAAATGCGGGATGCCCTATACCCACAAAGCATAGCAACGTAGTGCGTTATGTTTTCTTCTTCATTGACGCGATGTTGACTTAGCATCAACCATACAGTGTAGCTAACTCTGAACTCTGGCATTTATCCCTATGTAAACAATCACTGCAGCAAATCCTTGTCAACCGCCTGTGGTGCCTCTGTAGCAAAAACGGGTGTTCATTCATACTGCAGCAATAAACCTTCTCCCGCTCTCTAGCTCGCGTCAGCGTTATGTTGATGAATTTTCTCTAGTTTGATGACTGTTCACCGCTAGGTAATGAAGCGATGCGGGCTGCAAAACTCTAGTTTGGCTCATTAGGCTATTATATTAGAGCTCTCTTTCATCGGAAATATCAGCGAAGGCAAGCAAACATACCGCTGGAGTTCCGTTGCTGTCACAGATAATCCGCCCACACAGTAGAAGACAAGAAATTCAAAGTTATTGCTGGCTTCAGTTTGTGTCTACGTTTAACGTTCAATGTAATATCGTAACGCATTTAGATGTTGAAGATTATTCGTCTTACTTATCGATCCTCTTGTGTTTGCCAATTTGTCTATGACATACTCGAATGCTTGTTTCTTCTACATAAACTGACCATCTCTACGCATGCAATAGAAGGAGGCAATAAATTCTTCCCAAGCCATTACTAGATTAACCTTCTAACAGAAGCTATTTACTTTCCCAGATTGTTCTTGCCATTCTCATATTTCTTTTACATTACAGTTGTCACTATGCTGCTTGTTTTTCTTGTGCACAATTTATTTCTTTCGTTTTCTTGTTTTGTAATAGTAGAAGGTTGCATAAAAGCAATAAAGAAATTGGTTGTTCCTATAAAAACAAAATATGGAACGTCTTTAAAAAGAACGATCAGGAATAAATAGGTTCTAATTTGTAGCATATTATTAAAACCTCGGGTTTGCTGAAAGCAGAATGTCCATGACATTAGATGATGATAATTAAGAAAATGGAGGTATTTTGGATTAATAAATGGCAACATTGAAGAGCCATAGTCCTGCATCCACTGAAATAAATTATCTTAGGAACAGTCGCAGTTCAAGAAAGAGCTAACAATGCAATTCACATGTTTTGATTCAAACCGCAACGGCAAACTTCACAGCTGTTGATAAACGGAGAATTGTTCGTTGCTAATTTATTTACCACAAAGCCGCAGGCTGGAACTCACTCTACAGAATTGACAGTTGTTCTCAAGTGTTGTTTCGCTGCTTATGAGAGCGGTTCGGAAATTAGCTTCCGTTGATTTATATAATTAGAGCTGAAAGCTGTAGGAAGTAATACAAAGCGACTAAGTGGTTAAGCAAGTTTCACCTTTCTGTCTCTTAGAAGTTCGCGAAGGGTAGCACAATTAAACTAAGCATGAATATTAATTAAAGCACCTGTTATTGAGTGCATAAAGTTATTCATTTTGTGGACAAAAAATGCATGTAGCGAAATTGCTGCTCAATAGTTGAGAGATTTATTGATCAAACGTTACGGACTGGCGCGCAATGGTAAACGAATGCTCATCTTGAAGGACGATCTAAACGGCGTTGCATATACAGCGTGATTAAAAAAGCATTAACAGCGTTTGGTATGCTCTGCGGGACGGCAAACTCACCATTTTATCACCGGTTAATGCTTGTACTCTGCTCATCTCTCAGAAATACAGCTTACGTTGCAATGAGTGAACGAAAGCATTAGCATCTATATAAATTACAAAAGTGTTCCAAAAATTATCTTGATTCATGAAATATATTCGTTTTTTCCATTGTGCGCGAGCGCCTGTATACCATCATTCCAGCAAGTGCAAGCCCAGGAGATACTCACGTAGGGTTATTTAGGCTACCGAATAACGGGGACGAAGTGAATGGATTTCCTGGGAAGTAATTGGTTTGTAGATGGAATACGTCAAGACAGCACAAAAAGTTCATATGAACATATGTCCTTCCAATGTTCTGTAGTAATGGAGACCAATTGATTTGCATTATTCGCTCGCCGGCCTCGAGCAACCGAGTGTGTGGTAACAGCAGAGGTTTCGTGCAGTGGCGGTATCTCTATTTCTGAATGAGCAAAGCTTTGAACATTACTTCAGCACAGTTGTTACATATTACTAGCATAATTTCACTTAAATACGTAATATTTCAATTGAGAACCTACTTCTATGTATTTCTAAGTTAAACACTCAATTCCACTTACTATATAAAGGTGTATGAACTAAATCATCAGTACAATGAATGGTACTACATTAGGTTTAAAGCAAATATACAATTGCAATTATACTGTATAAATTGCTTATTAAAGAAACAAGAATGATAATAAAAAAAAATTTTTTTTGTTAAATACAGACAGAGGTTTACTCAACAATCACAATAATTTTTCGAACTTTTTGAATCCACCAACTTCTCAACTGAACAGTGTAAGCTTACGTAGTAAATTATTCTCCGACCGTTGATTTATATGTTGGAGGTTTATTAATTTTCGTCAAATAATATACTTTGACCAAATAAAGGTAAAATTCGAGCAGCATGTCTGTGCAATCTAAGTCACAGAACTTTTCTTGGCTGCTCATTTCTACTTCAATTTACAATGCAAGATTTTCAACTACAATTCAGTTGGAGCACGATCAATTTCCTTGGAACACGGAGTCGCAAATATTTAAAAACAACATTAAAACTTTCCAAATCCTAGAATTTTAAGTAAATTCCTAGATTAGTTCTCCATATTCTTGTAAGTCTGCGGCAATTATGGAAGTGTGAATTGTGC
The DNA here is from genome assembly GCA_030762175.1 of Metallyticus violacea. Lineage (NCBI taxonomy): Eukaryota > Metazoa > Arthropoda > Insecta > Mantodea > Metallyticidae > Metallyticus > Metallyticus violacea. The sequence continues at coordinate 43,299,290 of CM060846.1, forward strand.
ATAGTTTTGAAAATGCCGGAGGTCCTTTTCCTTTAACTGACGTTTCCAAGTGATAATGCCATTTAAAGGATTTGATTCTGTTATACGATTGGGAGACTATTTCGCTTTGTCCTTGAAGAGAGAGGTTCAAGGCATTCAAATGCTCTGCTAAATCTGTTAGAAATGCTAATTACAAATCCATTTAACGTTACAAAGTTCCGAAACAAGTTCCATTTGTTCCATGGATGAAACGGCCTTTCTTCGCAGTTCAAAAAGAAGAAGAAAAAAATCACGTAAGTATCACGACTGATATGACGTGCATCAAGAGAAGACTTTAAATCAGCACTGGTAGTGTCCTTTTTGACCTAATTGCATTTGTACTTTTATTATCAACACACACAACGCTTTCTAGTTTAATTCGCCTATGCTTTCTAGTGTAAAATGCAGTGGATTGCGATGACGTCATCTGTTATGTTGATGTAACGTCGTCATAAAATCGACCAATGAAACGAAACATACTTTTGAATTTTGACCAATCACAATCCGATATTGCAGTGAAATTATCGACAGTTTTATCAAATACATTTTATACATTTTATCACACGAGGTGCATTTGTCTTTTGGTCAGTGTAGCCATATCTATCCCTCCACTATATAATTCCTGACCAGGCATCATTGACCACTGAATTTTCAGTAATTGTAAATTTAGCTAACTTAATGTACATTTACTCAAGCAATTGTTTTTGCGCATTAAGTCAAACAATAAATTATGTAACAATATCTGCCTAAGCAACCACACATCTTAATAAACAAATTGTCAGAATGGTAAAATGTTTTGTTTTTCTCAGTTGGTATTAGAAAATCGAAGGGTAGCGACTTTTTTTTTTTTTTTGAGTAGTGTTTAACGCCCGTTTTCACTACTGAGGCACCACAGGCGGTGGACACTGGTGATACATGAGATGAAATATAAATTGGGAAAGGATTTTTTTTTTTTTTTTAAGGAAGGAAGCGTTCCAGGCCTAAGTTTAGGGTACCTCCCCGGCATTTGCCAGTTATGAAGACTGAGGAAAACCTGGAAAAAACCCCAGTCAGGGAGGACGGTCCTGGCGGGATTCGAACCGCAGACCTCCCGCTCACGAGTCCGTGCCTTAACGACCTCGGCCACCCGTGGCGGTAAGGGTAGCGACTGTAATAGTTGACATTCCCCTCTTTTCATTCTCACGGTTTCGGAATAGGTTAAGAATCTGTTTGCGAATTTCAAATATATATCTTATTTTAATCATAAAATTGTCCCAAACCGTATGTGAATCTTCTCTATTGGCATTACTGACAAATCGACATTCGTTTGATGACTCGAAAACATAAGTATTCATAATACAAATATACAATTATTACAATATTTCATCCCAAGTATACCGGAATTTTATTTACATTGTTATTTTGTGCCTGAAATAGTTCTAATAAATATCCTCAAGGGTCTGAGCCTTCCAGATACATTCACCCACTACGTTCGCGAACTATGGGAAATCTGACACTTGTGATATGAGGGCCATCCAGAAAGTAAGTCCCAATCGCGCCTGGAGATGGAACCACTTGTCGGATAGGAATGCGCATGCTCAGGAGTAGAGAGGAAGTATTTGGGAATAATACAGTAAAGTTTCAGCCTTATGGCGGCCGTGGTTACCGCGCTGTGCTAGGAAAAAATTGCTGCTCTGATATTGTCCCCCGCCAATTGCGAGGTTCGTGCAGTCATCCGAGGTTTGCTCGCTCAAAAGCAAAGTCCAGCAGAGATCCATCGCCAATTGTGTCGAATGTATGGACACGACATTATGGTAAGACGATGGTGCAGGCATTTCACTGAAGGACGAACCAATATCACGACGACGACCGTAGTGGCCGACCGTCCCTGGTGAGTGTTGGAAAGTGTGCGGCAAGCAATTGAGCAGAACCGGCGCTTCACAATTTCAGATCTCTCTTGTCAAGCTTCCAGGAGACAATTTCGTGCATAAGGGAGCGAGACATTGGGGAATTGACAAGAGAGTTCTGAAATTGCTTGCCGCACACTTTCTAACACTTCTGCCGTCACCAGGGAGTCGGCCACTACGGTCGTCGTCGTGATATTGGTTCGTCCTTCAGTGAATTGCCTGCACCATCGTCTTATCATAATGTCGTGTCCATACACTTGACACAACTGGCGATGGATCTCTGCTGGACTTTGCTTTTGAGCGTGCAAACCTCGGATGACTGCACGAACCTCGCAGTTGGCGGGAGACAATATCAGAGCAGACATTTTCTCCTAGCACAGCGCGGTAACCACGGCCGCCATAAGGCTGAAACTTTACTGCATTATTCCCAAATACTTCCTCTCTACTCCTGCGCATGCGCAATCCTATCCGACAAGTGGTTCCATCTCCAGGCGCGATTGGGACTTACTTTCTGAATGCTCCTCGTATTACTTGTGAAAATTCTCATTTCCTATTAGAACACTATTGCTCCAACCATAGCGAGAGCGCTATCAGGTGCCAAGAATATGAGGTCATTTCAAGGACTATACTTTTCTAGCTGCTAGTGAACCCATCTGATTCCTGTGGTTGTACACTTCATTGGGATCACTTCCAACATCTGCAGATTAAAATCTACTCCCGCATAAAAAGGACAAACTGAGTTGTATAAGCGATGCCGCTGCTCTCATTAAGTGCTATGAAATAATAAACAAACGCTGCTGCAGCATTTACTACCTTGCGATTAGTTCCGCCGGAGTGTTTTGCCTATGGGCCAGCGCGCCGCTCGTTAGCCGGTCAATCGGGTCTCGGTGATTAACAGAAGGGTAAAATAAACCAACAATACAATTACCGAATTATCATATAAGGTGTTGAGACAGCCCGCCTTCATTTTCCACACATTTTTATATCTCTTTAAGAAATTATTCAACACTCGCTGTAGTTCATTTTGAGATATTCGGACAATTTACTGACGAATGTTACCTTTGAGTTCTTGTATGGCGTGCGGGTTCGTCTTGTACACGGAATTTTTTAATTTCTCCCAGAGATTATAATAGCAGGGTGTTAAATCCGGGGACCGAGAGGGCCGCAATTCCCTACTAATAACTGTCTTGTGGAAATACATTGTGAGTTTCTCTGATGAAAATATTCGCAATGTGAGCAGTGGCAAAGTCGTGTTAAAGTATACATGATCACGCTCCCTGTGTCGGTCCTGTTACTGTAGTGCTAACCATACTTGCCTTCTAAACCCAAGATCGCGGGTTCAAACCCGGCCAGGATCAATGGATTATTTCGGGCGTAAAAATCCTAAGTATGGCTTCCTTCGGAAGGGAAGTAAAGCCGTGGGTCTCGTGTCGTACATTTACGGCACGATAAAGAACCTCAAGTCTGAAAGAAGAGGCCTCAGAGCAAAAATTTTTCGGCCGTTTCACGCCCTGAATAGAATGGGATGCTGATGACCTGTGATGTTAAAGAGCGTCCGTAAATAAACAAATAAAAAAACGCTCCTTGTCGGTTAATTCTCTAAAAAAAGCGCTTAGTATATTCACATAAGCAGCAGAATCAATTGTATGATGAAAAAATAATTGGTCCTACAATTATTTTACCGCTGACTTAACATACATAAAGACACGTTGTACGTTGTAAACACACTAGGCATAAAGTACTTTATGTATAATGTCGAAGTAAGAAATGAACAATACAACACACCCCCGGGAACAGCTGCGCTGCTACTGTGGCAGTCAGCAAGGTCAACAAGTAAGCAAGCAAGAAGCTAAATCGTGACTGCGACGCATTTTGGTGGAGGACAAGTGTATGGCTTTAATCTGAAAGATTTGTAGCTGGCCATATTGATTAAGCATTCTTTTACAAATACATCTATGAAAGGCTTTAACTTTCCTACTATCAGAGCCACAGCCGATTTGTCGCAATTTAGATCTTTTTTTTTTTTTTTTTTTTTTTTTTTTTTTTTTTTTTAAGCTGTTTAATATAACCAACGCTCACTACAAACTTCAAACTTGTCATATTCGTCAACCTGATGCGAATAATGTCTTTGAAAACTGGCCTTTTTTATGTTGTGGAGAAGATTTTCACAAAGTAGATATTTAGATGTTTCATCATAGTGCATAATTACATGAAACGTAGTAGGTTTACGATATTTACTAGCTTTGACACCTGACATGTTTGCAGGTTATGAAACCACCCAGTCGTAGCCCGTACAAACGTCTCTGTCACCGCATTACCCACATCAGATGCATGTCTGACATTTTCCGATTGAACTAAGTCTCCACTTACAAGGTGTGTTGTGAAGGAAATAATGCATTTATTTCAGTAAATATTATTTGGTGTGTCGGATATCACACATTGAAATTGACTCAACAATACTCTTAGGTTGCATCTACCAGTGCAGTAACTGTATGTACTGTTAGCACAATCAGACAGGCAGGTAACGGGAGAGTATCGAACACAGGTTTTATGTTCATGTGCACTTTATTTTGCTATGTACACCTCACTTTCCTTACACCCTCACCAAGTCCAATACATCCGAATAACTCCTCTTGCGTAAGGAGCTGGAAGTTAGACCGGGTGTTTCTTTAGCGGCACCAAAGCAAAGATGCACGGAATCATCTGAAGGGGTGGAGCAAGGCCAGTATAAATTAAAAGACATAATTGGTAACAAAGAAATGGTTATAAAAAGTTGGAGACTCGCTTCTTTACTATGAAACTCTGGTGATTTGAGGATATTTTTGAAGAAAGTCATGTTTTTATCACCAGATAGCTTTTACAGTAATATGTTTGGGAATGGTATATAACAAGAGCCTTTTTGTACGTTAGAAGAGACAATAGGACCACTGTGAACTTGGATATAAAGTAAATACCCTCTAGAAGGGCGTGTCTTCCAAGCGGCAAGCTCATTATAGCAAGGCGATAATCGATCGTTGTGTGGTTAAGAGCAACCGTGGTGCTTTTATTGTAATCACCGTTAAGTCCTGGCACTTGTATGCTACCTGTCTTTAGTGCACTTGACCTTTTAACACTCGGCATTTAACTTTAAAACGAGCGAATATCTTTCTACAATCAAACAACTTCGAACTTCCTGTCGCAGTCGTAAACACTTCAATGGAATCGCTGAGAGAAGTATTTGCATTGATTTTATGCTAAACTTAAGCAACCTCTACCTATGGTAGTTAATTCCTCTGTCTGGCTGCGGTGGGGATGAATCATGCGGTATTTTAGCAACAGAGGATAATGTCTTCAATCTCTCGTATCTCTCGATTTATTCTTTCTATCAAATATGCAGTCATTTGGATACTTCTTATAGTTAGATGCCTCCCCATTCTGATTCGTTGTAGATTAAGTAATTGATACGCTACTGTTCTATTCTTTTTACTATGACATTTGAGCTCATATAACATCTGACCTAAATACGGTGCTCGCTTTGATGCCGGCGGTGGGCTGCGGGAGTACATACTCATTCTTATAAATTAAAACAAGCGGTAAATGGAGTGGTGAACGAACATGATTAAACTAGTAGAGTATTCTTGAGACTTAAAGGTATAAATACGCCCAACGTTTACCTTTTCAAACAACTCAGTTTTGAAGTATTACACGTGGCAAGACACAAGCAGATAACTTTTTTTTCGATATTATCTTATTATTTTTAAAAAAGTGAAGCGTAAACTATTGCAGATAGATAGAAGTTAAAATTTTCGAATTGCAAAAATATTAAACTAATTTAGTTTATCAAGCGAGGTGGCTCAAAACTCGCACTCGGAAAGCCCTGGTTCAAATCTCTTGGGACTGGCTAAACTTTTTTTTTTTCCCCGTCGTTTCCTCTGGTGTCAGGCAATAAGGACTGGTAATGTATGCGGTGTGGCGGTGGCTTGCGCTTTTCTCGACGTCGACAACAAATCGCTTCAAAATGGTGCCCAACCTGGAGCACACAGCCGTAGATTTCTAAACAGCTTCATAATTTGGCAACAACAACAACGCCTACCTAAAAATTGCTTCAGGAGTTAGCCTATTTACAGTATGAATCAGTTCTCAGACGCAGCTATAAGATCTACACGCGGCAAGATACACGAAGTTTTGATATATCAGTTACGCAGTTCAGCCCGATACGCGAAAGATTTTGGACATAATAAAATACCTGTATATATATCGCGTGCTTATTTACACTATTGAAATCCTTCCCTAGTTGAGTACGAGTCCTCACGGACGAAGGAACGCCCCTCATAGACACCTGTAGTAAGTTTCATTCACAAATTACTTTTTCACTGGTACTTTTTTGTTCATACGTTGCAGCTGCATTTCGTGCTGTTTTTATTTGAGACTGCGCAACTGAGCTGCGTTTATACAAAGGATTAACTCCATTCAAGTCCTGAACGCTTCCTTGCTTTAAAAATATAATTTCCCAGCTTATCATTGCACTTCATGTACAACCAGTGTCTACCACCTATGATGCTACAGCTGTAATAACCTGCGTTAAACAATATTTTAAAAACCTGTTAAAACCTGTCTCTCTTACTACGGTTAGAAGACTTGGCAGATACTACGCTACTCTCAACATCACCCTACGTACGAAGTGAGAAGGGTGTTTTAGGTGCTAAATGTTTAAAGCGAAACTTAAACCCACTTCTGATTCAATCACTGACACGCTGAAACTTAAGAACTGTCAAAATACCCTATCCCAGTCAATGTCAACTTTAACAAATTTGTTATCCATTACTTCATAAACTGTTAAAGATAGTTAACTGATTATTATATAGTACTTATGAACATTTCTTTTTCCAAGTGATTGATGAAAAAGGAAGATTTTTAATGAATAATATGAAAATTACAATTTTAAAATATGATGAGATATATTTTACTTAAAAACTTTTATTTTTATTTTTTTAAATAAATATGTATTGTGTTTTTAAGGCTTTCATTAAGTTAGTTGTTAGTCTGTCAACAGTTTAAAATATCTTAGAAGTTTTGGCATTTGTGTGGAAAAATGATTATTTTCAAAAATTGCGATAAAATATAAAAATTAAAAGAAAAATCACATTTTTAGAAAAAGGAAACTTAAAAACACTCCAACCTAATAGTCTATATCTTGCGTTTAATATTGATGGATTTTCTCTCCTTTTTGTTTATTTGTTTACCGAAAATTTGAAAAGAAATTTCCTATCTAGATACAAAAATTTAACGGAATAAACATCCAAAATAATGAAAAAAGCTGCGACATTTTTAAGCATTTTTAAAAATGGTTAGAAATATCGTAATCCTTCAAAATATGTCAAAATAAGCGGGAAAATCCAAATATTCAAATGATACCAAAATCCGAAAATGTAAAAAACATGAAAATAACTATTTATATTTCCCTTAAAGGTAAAGTCAAGATTGGCTGCGCAAATTGCTGCTGAACTAACGCCGTACCCCAATTGGAAATATGTGTTTTATAGGTACATATGTTCATTGTAATGGGTGCTATCCAACTGCAGGTAAAAATGCAAGGTACCAGCATTTAATATTTAAATTTCTGGAACATAATCCTAGCCGCTCAAATGTGTTATATTTTTGAAAATACTACTCTTACCAATTGTAATAGCCATACAAGCCTAAATAAATACATTCACAAAAAGCACTGCATGTGTGGATTAAAATAAAAAAGGAGTTTCTATAAAAGACAGAATATTAATAAGCAAATTTCTTAATACAAAGATTTTTATAAAATGTTATAAAATATAGGAAGAAAAAACAAATTATTTCAAAATTAAACTGTTATTTGATTGTGTTATATAACTCATGGCGTTTACTGGTGGTAATACAAATAATTTACTAATACTTCACAAGGGATTTAATCTTTTCAACGTTTAATTGGATTTTATGTTGTTAAATTGCATTATTGCATAGTTTATTTTTACTAAGATGGTTAATGTTATATTCTAACCCTGTAAGAATATGTAATCATTAATGGAAAAATACAAAATGTGTATTAAAATATAGCGATTTCGAAACGGGAGAGATACCGCAGTCGCGCCAGTTCAGCCCCTTGTTGATCGATAGCCTGTGTGTGTATCAGTTGTCTTTTGAATATGGTCATTTATCAAGAAAGAAATTTTTCTTCCTTGATTAGAAGCATTTCGTCTATTTAGAGATCAGTATAGTGTTAATCACCTGAACGAATATATAAACATCAATATTTAGAGCCAAAGAAACTAACACAAATTGGTTCTGCGTCTTTTTGAATTTATAGACTTTGCTATGCATACATAAAACGTTCCTGTGTGGCAATCTACCATATGGAAAGCATGTTGTAAAACTAAATAGTTGCTGCATCTCTCCCTCGTATTCGGGACAGATGTCACATTATTTTAAGAGAACATAATGTTCCAATGTATTATTTCATTATATGGTGAGAGCAGTTTAATAGTCCCGATATATAGTAGTTCAATCGGTCGGCGGACAGATTTCGCATTGCTGCCGTTTTCTTACGCAGACGAGCGGCGATGAAGCGCTTCATGATTTTAAAACTATAATTCTAATAACTGTTGGATATATAATTTTATCTTTAATAGTTGATAAAAATATAAAATACTGACCTGGTATAGCATATTAATTAACATCATTTAGTACTCACTCTCCTTGCAAGTGTTGGAAAAGTTTCCCGTTTTCCTTGACGTACTATTCACAACTTTTTAGGAAACTATCATCACACGCATCAGTTCCCCATTACTAACAGACCAAACTTCGTTTCGAATATTTGTTTGATGTCTGTTAGTGTTAGTTGAGTATATTAAAATTTTAATGTCCCCCAAAGATAAAAATCACAAACCGTAAGACTTGAGGAACGAGTAAGCCATAAATTAGGGCAAAAAATTTTGGGACTAAATATACACCGCAATTCCGTCTTGTATTGTTGAGCTATTTTCGATTTTTTTCTGGTGAGTCACATAACATGTTTCATTAACCGTCTGTACGAATTTTAATATTGTTTGTATTGTTGGAATCAGGTGTCAGGAAATTTACGGCTAAATGCCTGTCTCGTTCTATCACACGATTTTCTGTACCTGATGTAGGCTTTGAAGATGAACATATGAACCACGCTGCAGATATCTTACCCTTGATATTACGCTACTATACTAATGAAATCTCACTTCCGACTGCACAACACAACTGCCCGACTGTTGAAATCCCGTATTTTTATTTTAATATATTTGATTTATTACGTATTTAATAATTTACATTACATATACATTTCTTGTCACAAGTTTTACAGAAGCGTACGAAATACCAGGATAAAATGACCTGTAAGTCGAGAGGGTAATGACATTAAGAACCTTTCATTTAAGCATTAAGAAGAAATTTTAAGAGAGGAATTAACACACAATATTAACTTATGAAAATCTTCAAAGTATCTGAAACATGGATGATTAGGCATATAGCCAATAAATAAAACAGTAGAGATGGTTACGAAAAAACCGTACCAGTAATCATAGGTGCAGAAAAAGCTGAAACGGTGTCTGTAATCGAATGCTGCAATGCAGAGAGTAATTTTCTACAGGCGGTGTATTTTCTTTAATTCTACATCCAAGAGCAGAAATTTAATGAACCCTAAAACTGACTACATCAAAAAACTGTTCTTGAGATGATTATGAAAGTTTATCCCTAGAAAAGTTCAAGGAAAAATTATCATTATTGGCGAACATGCAAGTTACATAAATTGTTTCTAATTTTTGGAAACGGCTGCAATAAACCGTATGTCTTTGAACTTTTTATTCAGTGATTTTTGTACTCGCCCTCTTGGATGTAAGCATTTATGAATATTATAGGAATTGTTCAGATTTGGCAGAATGTTAGTTTTAACAGTAACATAATAGGAGATATCGGCTGAGATCAGATTGGAACCGTTGGGTAATTCCTGGAAACTACTTGTGTTGCAGATACTCCCGTCAACTGTACATATAACATTCTAAAATACATAAGAAGCTACCAATTTTAAACCTACAGTAAATTATGGCATCATTCCAGGTACCTAGATGCGTATATTTGTTTTTAATTTTTTGTGCCCCTGAGTGAGAAATGAAATAAACTTTTGATGAAAACTGTTACAGGAATTTCCTGGTAACAATTCCAAGCTTCTAGAAGCCCTAGCAACGCACAGTTAATGCGTGGAAACATTTTCTGCTAATTTTGCGGCATATACTGCAAGTTTACAAAGTTTTACGAAGCCTGAAAAATGTTCAAAATGATTAAACAAATTTTAAATGTGCTACAATGTTAAAATTTCATTAGTAATATGAGGTTTAATGTAACAGTGCGAAAGAAAACTTCCCTGTAGATGGTACAAAAAGTTAATTTCTATGTATTTGAATTGTGAGATGTACTAATTACTTGACGACATGACGTTTTATCATTATAATAAATATAAGTGTTCATAGTCCTAGCCTCATAAACACCGTACCTGGGCCTTAATCTTGGCTGTTATTCCTTATACGGCGCTTTCACGAAAAAACTATACCGTAACTGCGGGGTTTTGAATCCCCATAGGTTGCAAGCGGCGCGACAAGCCCAGCTGCCGAGAATCAAACACCTTTCGTGCCGGATAGTTTATGTGAACGCCCTGTATAATTAGAAATTTTCTATAATAACATTAAATATACTAACTGAAAATGACGGAGAAAACCTTTTATTGGTAGAAAACATTTCTCAAGTGTTTGCACTGGTTCTGACAAAGTCAGAAATATTTTAGAAATATTTTTACCACAATGCCTGTAGCGCTTTGATAAAAGCATTAACTTACTTTAATAAACGCATTTTTCATCCAACTGCTAATCCATGACTCATTTATTCAGTAACGCTAGCGTTACGCTTCCTAAGGGTAATAGCCTTTGGTGTTTCTAACCGGTTTGATCTACGGTAACGTAAAAATAAGTTAGGAGCGATTTCATTCAGAAACATCAAACTACAGATAAGCTTACCTAAAGCTCTCGGCATGTACAACGTGAGACAAGAATATGTACACGTTCAGGAAGTACAAATGATGGACACACAAGTAATTCAGTTGATCCGGAAATTGCAAAGCCAAGCAGTATCGCCCTTTTACAAACAGCACAGCATTGTGACTATTCAGTATTCTACTTCATGTCCTTCTGCTACCTCGTGGATGGCTGCACTTGGAAATTCACTTAAAAGAACAAGTATTATTTCTATCTTTATATTATTATATCTTAGTTTGTCATTGAAATATCTATAACTCAAGTCTTTCTAAAGATATAACCCCAAGTTGTAGAGGAACTGAAAGAAAGTATGAAACAAACAAAAAAAAAACAAAAAAAAAACAGACGAATTAGGAAAGCAGACTCTTGAGAGTGCATGACATTTCAATAAAAGATGTGAGAAATGTGTGATTGTAGATGGACACAATGGTACTCGTTATAAAATAAAACCAATACAGTGTGCATGCTATAACTGCTCAAAGTTGTGCGAATAGAAATGCAAGGAGAGCTCGTCCATCTATAGATCGGTGACTTACGCAATCTTGGTTTCTCACGGCTTGCATTCAGTAGGAGAAGCAGGCTTAAACTCCCTGTATATGGGAGAACCAGGCCCATTTCATTCGCGGTTCTCTATATTACAGTTCTAATAAATGGATCATTTCTAAAGTCTAACTCTTGAATAGTTTATATGCAGTGAGGTTATTTTAGTAACGGATGAACACAGCGCTACTTTGTACTGCGAGCAGTCAGCAGTCAAGGCCGTAAAATGCACGTGCAGGTAGCAGTTTGTAGTTAGTTTGAGCGAGGCTGTCTCAGTGAATTATTGTACATTCGTGTACATGCTTGGTGCTTCCATTGGGTGTAAACTGTATGCTAATTGTTCTTTGTTAGTTATGCTACTAAATAAATACAATACGATACATATGTGAAAACGATTCTTGCAGAGAAGTGAATAGGCGATTCGCATTACTCAAGAAAAGCCATGATACGCACGGAAACATAACAAGATATCTCTACATAGTTAGATTCATATTTCCTTCCTTTCAAAAATCTTATTTAAAAAAAAGTTTAAAACTCTCAGAAAAATACACATCTTTTGGGATGTTTGTGTCAAATAAGATGGAATTTATTTTGTAGCATAATTCTTTAAAAAACATATAAGAAAATACACCTAATTTCTATGCAAGCGGGGAAAAATATGTACAAATAATTTATTAGCAGAAAGAGAAGTGTTTCCTGGTGGTGTAGTGGTAACCGTACTTGTCCTCTAAACCCAAGATCGCCGGTTTAATCCTTGCCAGGATCGAGGGATTATTTCGGGCGTAAAAATCTTAAACATGGCTTGGTTCGGAAGAGAAGTAAAGCATGGCTCCCATATCGCAGATTTACGGCATGTAAAGGAACCTCAAGCCTGAAAGAAGAGGCCTCTTAACAAAATTTATCAGACGCTGATGATCTAAGATGTTAAAGAGCGTCCGCAAATAAACCAAATCAACAAGAAAGAGAACTTTACACGAAGTATTTAACGTGATAGTTACGTTGCTATGTTGCATGTGTTCTTAGCCGGTAAAGTGCAATGTCAAAGGTAGAGGCGCAGTCATAAGCAGGCTACACCTCAATCTAACCACAAGTCATACACTGTCTCTCAAGCGTACATCCTGGAAATGGCAAGGCGTTTTGAGAATTACAATTGGCAAGCTTTATGAACGATCACTGCACCCGAACTTTAATTAATTAATATTACACCATGAATTTGACAGAATAAATGATTTTTAAGGAGAGATACCGCATTCTTTTCATGATCGATAAACACTTACAGCACAACGAAGCATCCGATACTGTTTGTTACTATTCTTGAGGTATCCTTGTCTTGTTTAGATACCAGATGTTTTTTACCAGATGAAACAGAAATACTGCATTTTGTTAACATTATGTCACATTTTATAGCAGTGAATCAACGAAGATATAACCCCAAGCCCCAGGTCCTTTATCTAGTATGATATACGTTTGAGTTAGCGGATCTGGGGGTGCAAAAATATATACAACTTCAAATCACCCAAAGTACTTTTACATTTCCTTCAGATCTGTCTTAAGTTCAAAGCTCCACTTAAATTGTGAAGTAAATGAAGAATCTGCACAAAAAAAAAAAAAAAAAACTTTCAGTCACATTTGAAGCGGTTTTATGAATCGGTGTTGATGCTGTTGTTGGATATTTACTAGGGGGTCCCGCTTCGTACCCCGAGTCTCTCCGGGGCCCGAAGTCGCTTTTTGTGCCCTCGTAGTCACGGGAGGAAAGAGATAAAAGTGAAGAGTTCAAATCACGACGATTTGTTTCATTAAACTTCTAGAAGTGTTTATTCACACGACACTTTGTTGTCGGCAACCGGGCTCGTGGCCTCTTTGATATTAATGCCACGAGCTACATAAGCTGCTTGAATTTGCCTCTACCGCCCTAACACTACATTGTGTGCCTCTTGTCTTTCATTTGACTACTGTATCTGGGACTGCATCCTGGTAATTACTGTACTGACCGGAGATGCCTTCTGGAAATGCCTTTACTTTCTTTGGGACTGCGTCTCTTCCACTTATATATTAATTTCAAAGGGTCCCCACATGTTTGTGAGAGCTCACGGGGTTCACGGAATAGCGCCCATGGATTCCTGAGCCTTTAAAATATTAACCTTTTATTGGTGAGCTCTTGTACTCCAAACGCGCTCACTTGAAATTCATCAACTCTTTGTCTTCTCGTTGGGGAGTTAATGATCATTCGATGTAATGACGTCATCACCAACACCTGTTCCCTTTCTAACTTTACGAATTGCGGAGTATCTCCAGCAACTAAGGATACACCTCCATGCACTTAGCTTTGTCACAATAGAGAGGCTTATTGCTCGAGACATTATTAGGGAGAGCACAAAAGATTACAATAGGCAGCCTTTACCGTCTCGTCAAGGAATTATACGCCCAGGTAACTTTGAACACATTTTTGTGTTGCATGAAATGTTCCTGCTTGTTACTACAGGCTATATAAAATTAAATAATTATTACTATTTAATTATATAAATACATTCACTCTCGGGCACGTGTGGGTGTGAAGACCTGTCACACATTCCACTACATTACTTCCAGAAGTAGAGCGTTTTTTGGATAGACAAGCGGAGAACAGGATTAGTAAAGGTTGTTGAATAAAAGTTGGCGGTCGCTTGCTAGGCTATAAGCAAAATTAATACACTCAAAACAATTGAACTTCTTAACAATGTAAACATTTAAAGTAGAAAATAGTTAATGCGCGCTATGTGTAGGAAAATGCAATCAATGCATGTTAATCTAGACACCCTCATATTATTATTGCTATAAGTAATTTACACAACAAGAAAATATGAATAGAAAATGGCTTTAACGGAGACACTGAAGAGGTAAAAAATATTAATTTACTGTAGTTAAACATACCCTAAAGAAATAACCAATATAACAAAACAAAGAAAGAAGAGATGCTTTTTAAATCAAGTCCTAAAGGAGAAAATTCTAGCTGATTGCGAAGAAATCTCCGTTGTGATTTAAATCGATTCTGCACGTTAATTTAAAAACCCGAATAAAGAAGCAGTCAAGACTGTTGATTATAAATGTGTCTCACAACACAGCTGATTTTAATAAAACGAATCTTTAAGAAAGAAAATGATGCAATGCCATTTGACTGATACATATATCACTGCGAGTTATAAAATATATAAAAACAAATGTGTTTAAGTTAGGAAGTAAAATAAGAACACATATACAGAGTATTTTGAAATTCCAATTACAAACTCCCAGGGCTTGTACAGCGGACTGAGTAGATAGCATTTTGAATAGGAACCCAAGTCAAAAAATGTGGCTTTTCCTTGCTACAAATAAAACAATGTCAAATCAAATGTTTTTATCTTCCTCTTCTGCTGAGTATCAAGTTTACCTGAGTAGTACTCGCTTTTGCAATGGGCTAATTGCTACACGTCCCAGAACCTGATGTAAAGTATCTTCTATTCTTTCTGTCTAGCACTTGCTGCTTCCAGTCATTGGGTTTCCCATGAGCATGGTTGACCACAGGCACATCGACATGGTGTTAATGTACAGCAGAGATCCTCGTTTTCCACAACGCGTGACTCCGTGTACCATTTTAACCAAAGTTAATGAACGCCTGCAGGAAACAGGTACCTTCACTGGTGCTCCAGAAAGCGCCACTACCTTCATCAATATGAAGAGTACCGAATGACGAGCAGCGTGTGCAATGCGTGTCACTCTCAGCAACGTCTGGATTGCTCTGCATGATCAGAAACCAAGCACCGCCCTTTAACCCAGCAGAAGCGGGAGATTTAAATACCTTATTTGAATTTGTTGTACTTCTAAAACAGAAACTGTACGTTATTTGAATTGTTCAAAATATTATCAAGTAAGTCCCTCTACAAAACCTAGGACTGTGCAATAGAAATTTCGATTCTATATTATCGTTTCGTTTTTATTTAAGGACGCTCTTTAACATCTCAGGTCATCGGCGTCCCATTCAAATCAGGGCGTGAAACGGCCGACAAATTTTGCTCAACGCCTCTTCTTTCAGGCTTAAGGTTCTTTTACGTGCCGTAAATATACGACAAGGGACCCACGGCTTTACTTCCCTTCCGAAGGAAGCCATACTTAGGATTTTCACGCCCGAAAAAAATCCATCGATCCTAGCCGGGCTTGAACCTGCGACTTTGCGTTTAGAAGGCAGGTATGATTGCCACTACACCACCAGGATCGACTATCTATATTATGGATATAAAAGAAGTTATGAAATTGTCTAATTAATACACTTTAGCGATATTTTACCATAAAAAGGATATTCAGTGGCTTTACTTTTACTTTAACTGCAAACATATATTCGTAAATACTCTAAAAATAAAAGCGAATTGGATGGAAGAAATATTTGGTGTTGATTTGTGTATTTACTGTGAAAATAAGTATATTTTCCTAAAGTAAATAATTATAAAAACTTGTTTAATGTTTTTCACTTTGAAAGTTTTGTCCGCTTAGCTTGAGTACAAAAATACAACACATTCATACGTACTTTTTCTCTGATAGAAAAATAGTTTGCCTAAACTATTAGTCCCTTCAAAAGCCTTGATATGAAAGTAATTCCTTTGTCTAGTTATCAACTAAAAACCTTAGCTTGTATGAAATTGCCGATATGTAAATACCCCAAAATTGGATATTGAGTCATCACATTTCATGTGCATTCCTACATTGTCGATATTGTAAAAAGTAGTTACTCTTATTACACTTCTGCCCAGCCATGATCTATGAAATTTAAATCACGGATTTTACCGCTATATGGTGAAACGTGTGCACCAAAGGGCAGCCGTGTTGAAAGTTTACTCTCTTTTCGGATTGCAGTATGCATTACATTTTCCATGATGTGGTATGCTGAAGACCCTACAGATGCCCATCAATCTTCCATAGAAAGCCACCACCACAATTCCATATCCACCCTCACACCGAAATCGACACACGACCGCTTTGCTGCCTCTGGACCACATATTTTGGGTCAAATCTTGTGGAATATTTCGGTCGATATACTTGCATTGATCATGTGATTCACAAACATGTTACATTCGAAAACGTCTCTTGTCATGGATTGCAACGCATTTGATATGGCATGTTTGTTATCTTCTGCGAAAACTGCCTTCAAGGAAACTTTTCTTTTTTCATACCAGGGTCATGTAAGCCAAAAGCGTTCTTGCAGCGTGGTATAAAAAGTGACTTGAAAAAAGATGGTACCGCGTTTACGAGGAATTATATAATTTCTTGATACTGCGCTCATTAATTGAACGTTTTTGTTGTAATCATATTGTATCCTTGGTCAGTTAAAATCAGATGTATTTTCCATAAAAAATCATCATATTTACAGATATAATTTCTCGCGCTTAGATTTTATTTAACATTAATTTGTTAGCTTAATACATAATGTACAGGAGACCCCAGTTTCATTATTGCAACTTCCGGTTTCCGCCTGTAAGAGGTGCTCAAGTTGAGATATATTCAGTTTCGACTGCATTAAATGAAAGTGACACGCAAAGAACAATATATTGCTCTTAAATTCTTCTTTCGTCTCAACAAATCTTCAGCCGAGGCCTATGCAATGCTACAGGAGGCCTATGGAGAGCTTGTTCTTCCCTGTAGCATAGCCTCGAAGATGATTCAAAATGCTTAAATACAGCAGGCAAACAATTTTTAAAGGAAAAGTGCACCCGGCTCAGTTTGAGCTGTAACAGAAGAAAACTATAACACCACAGCTGTCATTGTGAGAGAAAATCATTAAAAGTATTAAGAACACTTTCAGATATTCTGAAATGTTCACTGAGTGGCACTAAAAGTTGGACATTAGACGTGTTTGTGCACGGTGGGTCCCAACTCTGCTGATTCACAAACAAATGTACTTTTAAGTGCAGGTTTACATGCAGTTGAAGATTACATTACCGAAAGACGCAGGTTATCTTTTAATCGCTGCTGATGAAACTTGGCTGCATCATTTCAATTCTCTTTCTCCATCATTACCAACACAATAAAGCAAAAAAGGAAAAGTGGTTGCTTTTTCTGGGAAATTCCTGGTCATGTCATTTTTCGATATTCAAGGAATGGTTTACCGGCATGTCATACCTGTACACAGAACTGTAACTGGGCAATATCACAGAGATATTCTTAAAACTCTGCAAGATCATATTACATGCAAAGGTCACATTTTCGTACAGCAAGCTGGATGCTGCACCACGACAATGCTTGGCCGCATATCGCAAATGTTGCTGAAACCTGACAACAATCAAATCCCCTTCCTTATAGTCCAGATTTAGCACCGTGTAACTTTTACCCTCTCTCCAGATTGAAGAAACACCTTCATGAAGGGCATTTTCCATCATCAGAAGCTGTGGTGAACGCTGCGGAGGCGATTTTGAAGGAGGCCAAAAGATGTTTTCCAACATATTTTTGAAGACTGGCAGAAATGCATCCAATTGGGGCTACTTTGAGAGAAAACATCAAAATTATGAGGATGAGTAAAGATATTTTGTCAAAATTATGATCCTGGTTTTTTTTTTTTTTTTTTTTTTTTCTGAGCAGCTCTTTTAATTATTTTGGCTTTGTCCGAACGGGGGGTTCAGACTAGGGGCATGGTGGATGACTAAGATCACCGACGACTATGAGCGGAGAATTTGCCCCATCTGTGAGGAAGGCGAATCGTGGACACATGCACTGACCGAATGTAAATTATCTACTACATTCGTTTACGAGATCAAACAGAGAAAGTCTTATTGGGCTGTGGCAGGCAAGGAAGGCGAGGAGAGATTAGATAAATTTCTATTGAAAGTGAAACTGAGCTTCTAAAACGGCTGATAACCGGCGAGGGGAAGGGGGAAATTGTGTGTTTGTCTCATTTCAAAAGTAACTATTTATATTTTTCTTTGTATAGGTATTTTAATTGCTTTAAAATTATTTTTAATTTTCTTTCTTTATTTGTTTTATTTTATTCCATGTTAATGTTTTTGTTTTCTAGATTATTGTAAAATATCGAATCCAATATCTTGTGTTTAATCAAATATACTTAGTGTAATATAAAAGCACGTACAGTCCGTTGGACATGCAGCTGTTGACGTTTCTTGTATTGAGTTGGTGCCACTGAATTAAACACGCTACTAGTTCTTTTGCTTTGACGACTATTACTGTTCATTCCAAATGCTGAGTTTTAATTACTTCTGTATATGTTCTTCGGAAGGAAGTGAAACAGCATGTCCAGAAAGGATCAGGAAACAAAGGAATGGAAATAAACGTTTCAAAAAGAGAAAATTGTTTCATTGTTTATCTGACAAAAAAAATTTAAAAACATAATGCCTATATGTATTACGATCATAGTCATGCCATTCCTGCTGAAAACAAAAACAGTCTAAGTCCTATGCCCACCTTTATACTATATACTGATGAATTGTGCATTCCTCATAAAATGTCTCACAGTCTTTATTGTCTACTACGTTATTTGGCTGTTTCCCCTTATTCTCCATTATTAGATGTAATGCATATCTGCTGCAGTGAACTCCGGAAAATCAAGTGGGAGAGTTCCATACCTGGAGGAGGACATGGTAGCTCAATAGGTTAGAACGTCAGCACGGAAGGCTGAAGTTGCCTGATTCGAATTTCGGCCGTGAGTCGAAGCTTTTCTAAGTATGATTATTTCTTTCCTTCTAATGTCCTTATACAGGGATTGTGTGAAAGAAGTTCTATATAGAAAATAATGAGAGTGATAAAGACACTTAACAACCTCGAAACAGCTATTGAGCACAATTCTGAAAACAAAAAGATTCTGGAGTGAAAACACTGGGAAGATTGGTACTACTGGCGAAGATTTCTTCAGTGGAAAAACTGGTGGTAAATAATGTGAAATAAAACCAAGAACACATGTGCAGAATATCACAAGAATTGCTTCTGGGCCTAGGAATGATGCTCTCGAAGTTAAAACGGAATTAAAATGTGTTTTATTATTTCTTGTTGACGATATGATAAATCTCATTACAAGTGCACTCATCGATATAACCAAATACAAGAGTAAGGAACGCACGTCTCACAGATAAGGCAGAAGTAAGAGCATCGATAGAAATCTTTATATTCATTGACAGGTCCAAAAATAAAATAAAATAGCAACGTGTTTATTCAATAAATAAACATGAAACTATAAAAAATTGTAAATAATTAATAATGTATTGGATGAACACGCTATGCATCTAATATGTGTACGCACACTACAGGGTTAATTCGAAGATACGCAGGGAATAAATATCTGCACCCTTTCAATCTTGCTACACGCGGCTCACACCTGATCTCCAGCAAGTAAAGTTACAGATGTTCTAGAGGATATGAGCAAGATTCCGAGAGTCAGTCTCAAAAACAAAATTCAAAACGAAGAACTTCGAAAGATGACTGGTGTCATAGAAGTCATACTTAACGTAAGTGCATCAAATGGCATGTCGTGGAAATGAACTACAACCACGATCGACAGACTGGAGGATTCATTTTCGTCGGCGACAAGATTGAAGAAAATACTGAGGCAATGTTGAGGGTACTTGGGGATACCTTGCTAGATAAGAAATTCTTGCCCTTCAGGGATTTCATGGACTACTCTTAATATGCATAGCAAACAAGAAAATCACAAAACACTCATAAGAGTACTACTCAAAGTTCGTAAATAAATGTCATGTATAAATGAAACAGAAGGTAAGCTCACTATTCAAACGATATTTCAGATAGCCAAGAATTCTTATACTGAAATGTGCATGTGTGTTTAAAATTATACACTCTGAGCGATCAAACTTATTCCGGCTTTATCAGTTTGCTAGTCAGTGCAGCTTACCTTGAAGGGTATCGACTTCGAGAGGACGATACTGTGCAATTAGCGAGTGGTTAAAAAACTAACTCGACCATAAACAGACTTAAAACTATGACGTGGCAATAGTCTCTCTCTCTCTCTCTTTCCCTCTCCAGAGCGCACTCCCGCCCTTCAAGGCGAATTCTGAGAACTAATCATCTAGATAAACAGATTATATTGATAGAAACTCGCTCCCCAATAGTGAAGTCCTTCATTTCAAATTACTCATCATAAAGCCAGAATAAATTTGATCACCAGTGCGTGCGTGTGTGTAAAATAACAAGAGCTAGAGTTGTAGAAATGAGTAAAGCACTAAACTAGTCATACAAATAATGCAATATTACGAACTGTTTGTGTTCTTATCAATGGCAGAAGATCAAGTTCTGAGGGCCAATTCTTGGTTGCTCAAATGATGTCACGTACCAATGTGGTAGTTGTGTTTGTACAATGACTCATGACCTGCTATAATAACTATCTTTAGAATTACAACCAAGTATTTTGTTAAGCAGAGTAATTCATAAATGGGATTTTTGGTAGAAAACCTCTTGCAACAGATAAACAGGATTTTTAATATAATTATTTAGGAGTATAAACGATAGTTTAATTCCAAGTAATATAGAAGTTATGAAATAACGTCCTCTTTATACAGCAAATTGTACGATTTCTATAAGTCATCTGAATTGGTGATAATTACGAAATACAATACAGTTTTAACCTCTCTCTATCATTATTGGTTTAGAAGAAACAAAAGCGTGAGTTTCCACACCTGCTACTGGGAAGAATCACACACAAGCAAGAGGGTTTTGTACGACTGTGAGTTCTTTCGTAGCTGAATTACTCCGGTTAACAACAGTTAAGTAAGTTCTTTATTCCACATGGAAGACGATGATTCCTCATTTAGCGTGTTTTGCAAAAAGTTGTTCCAAGTTGAAGGGGTAGGTTCATGCATTTTCCCGGTAGTAAATAAATGTCACGGGTGTGGAAACAAGGAGAAAGTTGTGGTTTCAACGAAATGGACACGTTACTGATTTTCTGTCAAATGGTTGGGAAGAAGAGGGCACGTGTGTCTGGCTTGCATAATTCATCAACTGGAATCTTTTGGATGTTTTCTTTTTCTCCTCGAGATATGACTTGAGTCAACGAGTGTAAATTATCAAAGGCAGAATAAGCCTGTGCTTTAATAAAGCAAAAGATACTACATTGATTCCTTAGCTCTGAGGCTTTGTTTAGCTATAGACAGGCGTACTTTTGAATATTTATTTTGCTTGTAATATGTAACACCACAGTCCCTACCTGGCAAGAGTGCATTGTTAATCCGAACCATCGTTTGTTCAAGAAGTATTTGCTCCTAAATCATCATTATTTTATAATTATATTTAAAATATATTCAAATTATCTTATTTTCCTAACACCAGCGTGAAAGTTTAGCGGTTCCAGTACAACACTTTGATTTGATGTTATACATCACATTCTTCACGGTTTTGAAGAAAAAATCCGACAACTTAATTGAACCATTCTGTAAGTATGCCAGAAACTTCCAAGTGACAAGCGTTCTAAATTAAGATTTATATACTTTCTGTAGAACGTGGCACAAATCAAGATGTACAAAGTTACATAAATGGTATCTATATGGGAATGAAAGATATTTTAACTTAGTAAATCTCATACAAAAACACATTATTTAAAGAGCATTATAACCAAAAAGAGAGAACAGCATATTTCATAAATTTTCATATGCTACACAGTGATACTCTTCCATACTTTACAAGTTGCCTTATGGCTATTTAAACGTCATACATTATTTATCCGTAATTTCCTCAAATGAATAATAGGTTTTATTGTATAGATAGTGTGTAAAAGCAGATTTGAATGTTTCCCAGTTATTGAATGATAATATTTTCAGATTAATAGAAAAAGTATTATATATTTCATTCATAATAATTTTTGATAAGATAAATTTTCAATAGTCCTTTGTAGGTTACTCTTTCAGCTAGTGTTTATGGTACGTATTTTTAATAAAATAATCTTAATTCTGAATGTAAGAGTTCATAAGAGAAATCATATTTGCACAAGTGCTAAAACATTTTAGTTTTAGAAATAAATCTCTACATGACGTTCTATAACTCGTTCCACATATTATTCGTATTACCTTCTTTTGGAACATAAAAACACACTTTCTTTCAACTGAGTTTCCCTAAAGTATTAAATCATAGTTCACAATGGGCATTAAATATGCATAATTCATGCTGTTTTAAGGATAGCTTCAGAATTAATATGATACAACAAGCGAACCGCATAGGTTGGTGATTTTATTATATGCTGACTATGTAAACCGAAAAAGTTTATGTAATCGTGTTTGTTTAGTGAGTGATAATTAGCACTTAATGTTGTTGTTGATTTGGTTTATTTATGGACGCTTTTAACATCTCAGGTCATCAGCGCCCCATTCAATTCACGGCGTGAAACGGCCGACAAATTTTGCTCAGAGATCTCTTCTTTCAGGCTTGAGGTTCTTTATCGTGCCGTAAATGTACGACACGGGACCCACGGCTTTACTTCCCTTCCGAAGGAAGCCATACTTAGGATTTTTACACCCTATCGATCCTGGCCGGGTTTGAACCCGCCATTTTGGGTAGCACTTAATGTGAGATTAGGTCAAAGATGCTACTACTTTTCCCATAATATGAAATATTTATTGTGTTTTAAGCTAATTGATAGGAGCTGCAGAAAGAGGAAAACAGCTGAAGCGAATAGGGAAAGTATTACCAAACTTTCAATACAAAAACTTAATAGACTCAGCTCTTGAGCCTTCCAGTTACATTGGTGTTAAGTTTGTAAACAAACATTATACACTTAACGAACTCATAGGAACAATAGCTCATATGGACTAGCTCACCATATGAAAAATCAACGAGCTTTTGGAGGCCGTAGCTCTAGATGGAACATAGGTGGTTTAATTCAATTCAATTCAACATTTATAGGATTACTTGAGCATTGTGCATTATTTTCTTTCTAAACAAAATGTGATATATTTAACAGTTTCTCTTAAAACTAATATTTATATTTGGAATGTATATTTTATTATAAACGATTTAATTCTTTTTGACTGCGTAAGAGTGGTACGATTATAATTTGGAGGTTTCTGTCTTGTGTATTATTAATTACATTTCACACTCTATATGAGGTAATGCAATTTCCTGATTAATGAATTTAATGTAGGCGATGAACCAGTTTTTTAACTTTAAAACATAAATGAGAAATTTGGTTATTATAAGCACGAACACTAAAGCTCAGGAACATTAAAGAACATCGAAAATGCAATATAAGGAATTAATAGGTTTCTTAAGTCATAAACTTTCATTCAGTTTCCTGAAATTGGCATTATATATAAATAATTTACTCTGTCTAAAAATTAGAATTGTTCTAATAGCAATATACATAAAAACTGAAATTTTAGTATATTGACAAAGGCCAAATGTAGGTGGGTGCGTGGGTGGGTGGGTGGGTGGGTGGGTGGGTAGGTGGGTGGGTGGGTGGGTAGGTGGGTGGGTGGGTGGGTGGGTGGGTGGGTAGGTGGGTGGGTGGGTGGGTAGGTGGGTGGGTGGGTGGGTGGGTGGGTAGGTGGGTAGGTGGGTAGGTGGGTAGGTATATAAAGATTAGCAGTTTCTGCACCATCTTCTATTATTAAAACACTAAACATTTTCTTTTAAATTCGCACAGTTAATAGTGATTGTACTGGTTGTCCACAAATTAAGTATCAATTTTGTAGAAATGGGGGATGTATGTCAATGCATTGCAGATGTATTGTAGATGAAAACCTTGTAGTTGCTGCTGGAATCAGGGAATTGACTTTGTGACTACAGCTCAACATGCTGTTAAGTGAGTCAGGGAGGGTAACCATTGAGACATGGAAGTTGCAAGGGTCATCTTACGCTGAGACTCGGACGAAATTTGATCGCCGATTCCATAAACTTGGACCTACAGACAACACAATCACACTGTTGGTGAACAAGTTCAAGAGCACTAGGACCGTTAAGAAGGAACCCGAACAAGGTCGTCCATCAACCTCTGATAACAGAATTGGAACCGTTAGGACATCCGTTGAACGCAGTTCAAAATCGGTGCGGCATTTGTTATGGGGATTTATCCACGGAGCATAATGTGTTGTGTTGCATACTAAAGAAAGAGTAGTACAGGTTCTGCACCATATACATGACAAGGAATTGGCAGAGCGTGTTAGCATGCGCGTGGATTTGTTGCAGCGAATGAAGATCGCAACATCCTCAAGTACGTCTTATTTAGCGACGAAGCAACCTTCGTCATTTGTTGAAAGCTTAACAGACACGTCGCTAGTGGAGCACTTAGGATTTCAGCGAGACTCTCCCAAAGTTAGGATGGGAATAACCATTGACAAAATTTACCACCTGTTCTTTTTCACCGAAATCACCATTAATGAGGTAATGTACCTGGCTATGCTACTACAGTTTCTGCTACCACAATGTTTCCAGATGTACGTGTCGACACTGTCTACTTCCAGCAGAACGGAACACCATGCCATTATGCCGTAGATGTTCACACTTTTTCAGTGACATGTTTCCTGGAAGACAAACTGAGCGCGAAGTACCCATGATCTGGGCGGCGCGTTCTCCGGACTTCTTTGTGTGGGGTTTTATCGAGGGACGTGTGTTCCGCCAGCGCTTACCACATTGTCGGAGCTCCGAGACCGAATTAGAAAAACTGCTGCAGCCATAACACCATGAACGTTTTTCGTGCCACAGTTGACAGATGCGAATGTGAATGGTGCTCAGGTTAATATATATGTATATTCACTATTTCAACAAAACACAATCGGAGCTTGATTTCTGTATACCCTGAATCTCATAAACAAAATGCTGTGATGTATTGTATTCTAATTATATATAACTCTCTAATAACTTATGGTATTGTTTCTCATGCTTCCATATGAATATACCCGTTCCTTGTAACAAGTTAGGAAATTATTTGCAAAGTTTTTCTTCGTGAGATTCTCTGCTGGGTTACAAAATCTGCAAATTAGGTTTTTCTATGTTATCTCAAACTACGCTGACTGTAAGATACGAATTTTAAGTGTTGTTCGATATATGTTGAGTTTCAGAATGTCTGCAGCAAGTGATGGAGTTGTTTATATACCAGGGAATTTCCTTCGCCAAAAATTAGGTGATACATTCACATTTTTACGTACAATGTAGCAGCATTGGCATTTACGTTGTCTGAAATGAGCTGGGATACAGGGTATTGCATGACGTTTATGATAAATAACGTTATCCTTAGCTGATGGAAGACTGCAAAGGGTTTCAGTAACTGATCACTTCAGAAACATTTCTTTTATTCGAATCATAATTTTCTTATTTGCATAGATATTTTTTTCCAAACTATAAATCCTCTCTTGTGGAACTTTATCTTCATAATGGTATGAAAACAAATTATTTCATTCTTTATAAAATAGTTTACCTCTTTTTCTTTCTTTCATTAGTGTTTCCATTACGCGTAGAAAAATATAAAGGTCTCTTACTTTTGACAGCATTCCTGCTTTCTTTCGTTACTTTCGTTACTTTTCCAACTTTTTGACACACCAGTAGCAATGCTACCGAATCATTAACATTATAGACAATTTCATGAGCCCGACCACGCAGTCATTTCTTTAGATATCGAGACAGTGGCCAATGAAAAATAAAAATAATTCAAAAGTGCATTAAATGAGTTACTTAACGTTACTAATAAAAAGTTCCCCTTCAGACGATTTCAAAGGTGTAAGATCACACTGTTATACCGAACGGTTCATCGAACTCGAAACGCGTAGAAAACTCTTGTAACGGATACCTCTTACTATGTGAGTATAGCACAACGATCAACTAAATGCGAAGAGACAAAACTTTTTCTTAGAACGCGCAACTTATTCTGGACAATGATAAGAATGACCATGAAGCAGATCGGCAACCTCAAGTAGATTTGCATACTGCATAAATTATGTAGAATGCACATACTTAATATCTTGTGGAAGCTATGTGGGAAGTGTTTAATAATTTAAGACATGTGTGAAGTAATATTATGTGTAATGAGTGTAAAAAGGAATGCTGCTTGGTACCTCTGCTATTAGCCTGCGGCGAAGCACGCAAATAGTGACAATGAACAGGTGCACACCTGGCCAAGAGAGTCAAGAACAATGCCTTATTGTGTTCTAGGCTGTTTACCAATCCTTTTAGCATCGGTGAAAAATTTTGCAGAGCCGGTAAAGATGTGAGTGACCTGCCGGGCAGCTTTGATTGATTTGTTTTATTTACGGACCCTCTCAAATATCTCAGGTCATCAGCGTCTCATTCTATTCAGGGCGTGAAACGGCCGACAAATTTTGCTCAGAGGCCTCTTCTTTCAGACTTGAGGTTCTTTATTGTTTCGTAAATGCATGACACGGGACCCACGGCTTTACTTCCCTTCCGAAGGAAGCCATACTTAGGATTTTTACCCCCGAAAAATCCATCGATCCTGGCCGGGTTTGAACCCGCGATCTTGGTCAGGAAGGGTGAACACGTGTTTTATTGTTAGCCTATCGGGAGCGATGGTATTAAAATATTAAATATTAGCGCTTGGAAGTGAGCTAGAACTCCCCAATGGTAGTCACAGATTTTAAGAGCTCAGCGCCCGTAAGTTCACCCCGTGGTTGGAATAAAATACATAATGAGGAACCTCCTCCGAAAAAGCATTCATTAAAGTTACAAGCTTTACTCATTCAAGTTGCAGTTTCGCAGTGCAGCGCGTCATTTCCTCGGACGAGTCGGTTTAAGCGTCAGTTTTCATGTTTCATTTCTTCGCCGATGCGACGACGTTAAGTCTCAATCTCTTATTCTCTCACTGACAAAGCATTGTAGGCCTCGATGACAGGCTTCAACCAGTACCTAGTTTCAATCTGCCGGCCCCTAACACAAATAACTTCATTGTACTTTAATTTTCTCTCCCCTAATATGAGTATTTTTTAATATTTCTCCATAAATGTTACGCTGATGACCTGAGCTGTTAAAGAGCGTCCATAAATAAATCAAATCCATAAATGTTTGTTTATTATGTACTTACGTAGAGGATAAGGTGGTATAATTGCAATATAAGAACAATTTCGATTGAACAAAAAATCCCATTATACTTATTTTCTGAATAAGGAAGAGAGAAACTTTTTCTTTGTCTTATGCGAGAGGTATTCAACGTTCATTCACATTAAGATTGAGAATCTTCTAGTTTACGAACATTCCGACTTAAACTTCGAGTCAGCTCCTCGGCGAGCGGTCACATGCTTTGCATATTAAGTAAGTTCGTCGGTTAAGGCAGCGCACCAGGAAGCAAGCTATCCATTCTTGCCACATTAAAATCGGCATCGATTAAATACAGCAGCGCGTGATAATTTGCATCATCTCGCTTCCTCTCCTTTGTCCCGTGACTGTGCGTGCACAAAACAGCAAAACTGGACTCCTGAGGTGCTACGGGTTACGAGGTGGAGCCCACTACACATCAAGAACCAAATCCGGCGAGGTGATCACGGCAGACATTTCCAAATCGACGTTAAATTAAAATTGGATGTTGCCGCGTCACTCACGCGAACTTTCAACTAGAACACCTCATACTGTTTTGGTGGCTAGTTAGAGGCCACGACAGAACCACCTCAAGTATCAGCTTGCGTGAGTGACTGATATCCAACAATAAGACCACCGAAGAGGACAAAAGGTCACATATTCCATACACTCTACCAGAGGATTTCTCTCTGAATATTTATTGTATTTCTTTATATTGTAAATTAGCAATTCCGGAATTATTAAAACAAACAAATCAAAGAAGGACATAAAAATGGGGAGAAATAAGAGATTGATATATTCCATCTCTGTGCACGCAGCACCTCCCACCTTCAAGCGTCAGTGAATCATAAAAAAGACATCATACAGCAGGTCTGGGCGTCAGAAATGTTGCGCAGTATTGTATTTCCGTGTATCTGGCAGCACTAAATGTAAGTACGCCCACTCACAGATTAAGACTAAAGTTACACATAGTGAACCTTGACTTTTAAATAATTTTATAGCAAAGGCATATTAAAAGAGCATTTCACTTATTTTTTATCTAAGCGGCACATTATCCCAGTTACAAGATTCGTAATTTAATTATATTGAGACATTTTATGTGCATGTTTTCTGTTCTTTAGGAGATTATCTAACCACATTTTCTTATAGTTTCTGAACATATTGTTTTGTTTTCAATATAACATGCGTAATGTCATTACTTTAGAATAAAGGAGACGTGACTATAGAATTAAATGTCATTTAGTTCTCTTTAGGTTTCAGAATTCCCGGTAAAAACCACAGCGGTCACCTCATAAATTCTGAGTTAAGTGTGATCCTTTTCTTGTGATGTGCACTGTCACGTCACACCTGCCTAGCAGAGAGCCGTCTGGAGGGAATAGAATTAACTATTGCTTGTCATCACATGACGAAGCTCAATTAGCTTCTAGTCTGTGGGGCCCATCCGTCCTCTAGCCCAGCGGGAGATCCGCAGAGACAACAGCTCTGATAATGATGTGTTGTTAACGCTCTGATTTGCATTTCCCGCAGCACTAGTTACAAACCTAGGATTCCACCACAAACCCATAGCACGGGAAAGAGCAAACACGCACAAAGCGCTTTAATCTCAGCTTCGTTTCAATTACACGCCCGTTCTTGCATGCTACGAATATCTAAATAAACGTCTCTGCCTATTGATTGTCTCCAGGATATATTGAATGTTCACTGGGACGCTTACCGCATCATATGGGAGCAATACTGCCACGCCATTAATGCCCAATGCATCTGCAGCACCTTATAGATATCACCTCATAGTTCGAAAGAGAGTTTTGGTGATTTAAGCGGTCTCAACTAGCTAAAATGCAATTACTGTAATATTAATATACTCGTCCAAAAGACTTGAGTAGGCAGGGAAAAACAAAATAAGTGGAAAAAGTTGCTAAGACTTCCAAAAATACTTTACATAGCCCTAAGATACCAATTTTATTGAAAAGGGAGATACAAGCCCTTAAAAACGCTTTCTATAGAGAGGTTATTTAAGTTACGGGCAGCCTGAGCTTGGCTGCTTACTAAGAAAGTGCAGTCGCCGCAACAGAAAAAATGCAGATAGAACCGACGGGCATAAAGATAGTACTTTTAGGTATTTACATTTTTACTGAAAGCAGAAAAATAATACTGCATTTAAGCACTAATTTGTATTATAAGAGATGTTGAAAATGATGTCCTTCAGAGGCAAAACATTGACGGTATCTGCGTAGGAAATTTCGATACTTTATTTATTTTTTTCCGCAAGAACACGGCTGTTTGAAATGTGTTTCTTGTCATTGAGAGATATTGTCTTTCGTAACATTTTAACAAGTCAGCGAAAAGTTTCTTTATATTAGAACACAATTTTCAGGATATTTACTTGTAAGTCACCGCTTCACTTCTCTGAAAGAGACTATTTTCACATATGTATCGAACATAAATACCTGTTCTAGACTGTATTTATACAGTGGCATAACTAACGAAAAACAATTAGCACACAATAAAAGCACAAGTAATACATGAAGGCATAACCACTCACTTACAAAGCATTGTGGGCCTCGATGACTGGCTTCAACCAGTGCGTAGTCCCAATCTGCCGGCCCCAAACACAAAAAACTTCATTGTACTTTAGTTTTCTCTGCCCTAATATGAGTATTTTTTAATATTTCTCCATAAATGTTTGTTTATTATGTACTTACGTACAGGATAAGATGGTATAATTGCAATATAAGAACAATTTCGATTGAATAAAAAATCCTATTATACTTATTTTCTGAATAAGGAAGAGAGAAACTTTTTCTTTGTCTTTCAGTAGAATCTTATCATTTCATCCAATAATTTAGTACAACATGGCTATTTTATTGGGCAAGCTAAATAGTGTTTTATTATTTTATAACGCTATTGCTTAACAATGTCACATTTTACTTATGTGTAGTACTTTTGTTGCAATTCTCTACCTGATTTTCCAAAATGCAATACTCAAAACGTCCATCGATAACAGAAGGTATCGAAACAAATGTTTCCGTTAAATAGCTACAGACCTGGAACTAATATTAGGTAGTCAATACGCGAAGAAAAACTGGAAATTGCAGATGTGGTTGAGAATATAATGGTTAAACTGTGACAGTGATTGTTCAAAACCATCAATGTGTAATCTGTTAAATACGCCATGATATATAAATGCCAATATTTATCTGCAGGTTCTACAAGACAACTGCCCGTGTTTCTCAAAGATGTTCCCCTTGACATTAGGCGTCACATGTGGTATCAAACACGCCTACCCACCTCCTCACTTCCACATTTCAGTTCATAACATTTAAACCGCATGTTCAGTGAGTAATGGATTGACTGCTATGAACCCCAATGCCTGACCTTCCTTTCTACCGACCTCACCCCCACTTAATTCTTTATGTGGAAAGAGACGCCAGTTGAATGTGAGGAGGAAATCGTCGCTCGGAGGCATTCTGTATGCCTGAAGTCACTGAACGTGTCGTTACATGGCGTACATTAAGGCAGGAGATCCCACTTTTGAGCAGTTATAGTTTCAAATTGAAATATAGCCATTTTCTTCTCATTACATCTAAAACCGTTTTCCACTTGTAATTCCTCACAGATTGAGCACTTTCTCACTTTCAGACTTTTAAGATCTTTTATTTTGCTGTCTTTACTCCTAGAAGTCTGAGTACTAAATTTAGGAACACCCGGTATAACCGGATTTGTTTCCTTTCGATTAGAAGACGCGATACAATTTCCATAAATGGTTCCTTTGCGTTCTTCTCTTTGTAGACGCCCCGCGAAAAACCAGAGCAGAAATTCATATGAAATGGTTTTTATTAAGACTAAAACTTTTCAAATTCTCAAGGTAACAAATAAATATTTTTCAACTATAAATAGGAAGAATATCTTTAAGAAATACAAACAAAATCCGAGGTGTCAAACAGTGCTTGATTTGAATTTTTCGATATAACTCGCAAAAGAAAACCACTGGAATTTTGTCTGTTACTGTGAGAAATGCATGCAAAAGGGACCATAGGTTTAGAACTATCAATGTAACTCTTGATGTTCAAGCGTGTGTTGGAGGAGAACGAAAGTTTATCTGGAAAATATGCGTCATCCAAATTTCACTTGGAGTAACCAGAACTACACCAACAGTACAATTGCAGCCAAGTGCAATTATTTTTACTTTATATATTTAATTTTCATAAGAAACTTTTCTGAAAAATATTTTGTCAGTATTATGTTTGCCTAAAAAGTTCATAATTTAAAAATTAGTGTGAAGCACTCATTATTGTCTCAAGAATTCCAATATAATAATAATAATAATAATAATAATAATAATAATAATAATAATAATAATAATAATAATAATAATAATAATAATAATAATAATGCGGAAACAGGTGACTTTAAAAGAAAACATAAACGTGAAACTTTGATTTTAGAAAGTATCTGGGGTGAACCAGACAGCCATTGGGTTTTATTTCGTTAAGGAGGATAGTAAGTATTATGAAATCAATAGGATAACCGTTTCTGTCATATTCAAAAATATGCCGCTTATATATGACCAGTGCGTGCTTTATAGTAAAACTATAGAGTGCAGATCTCAGCTTTGGGGGTGGACTAGTTCTGACGATAAATATCTCTTAAAATCTGAGGAATGGGAAAGGATATGAAATATAACAGATTTCTTATGATAGCCTATAAAACGATCTAGGATGAATTTAATTCTAGAATATTTGAAGAAATAAAAATTCGCGGGGAGGAGCTAAATTATACAATGGACTTCGTATGGAGTATAAAGATTGAAGTTTGACGCAAAAACACTAGTCAGTTGGAATAGTAACAGTACAGTAGTGAGATGAGGACAATAGTGCTGTAATTGAAAAATATCATACAGCAACGGTAACACATAAGGGTTTTTAGTGAGAGTAAAAGGAAAATTGATATTAGTAGCATAGAAAGTAGTAAAGCAGTAAATAGTTGAAAGACATCACACTCAGTAATTGCTCCCGATTCGTTGTGACAGTAGGATTTTTGACCGCGTGAATTTATTACGGAAGAGTCCGATTAAAGTTAAAGTTACGTAAACTGTAAAATTATATCTTAGAGTGAATGCAGTGAAATTTAGCTTGAGGGCAAATATACAGTGAATATACAGCCAGACTTATCATCACGTGACGGACGCCCAGCATGTCTTAAAACCTGTGTCGAATAAATTAAAACTTCAATTTGAGCCCAGAAGTGTATCATTCCAGTAAAAAATCCCCTTTCTTCCCTAATGACTCCAAGTCATTTAAAAAGTTCATATTCCCCTAAGAATTCTATTCTCTGCTTTGGAGTTGGAGATATAGGAAACAGAAAACCCCAGACTTCAAGAGCCGAGGGAAATCAAGATCAGCATAACTTCATCTAATCAATTAATTATTCAAAACATTAATCATAAATTTCCCTGTAAAGATAACCCTCGCCTTCAATTCCCTTTCCAAGTATCACTGCAGCATTCCTCAGATTTTGATCGGAGCTGCACTAACCCAAGTTAAGGAACTTTATTCTTCGGAAAAAAAAAAAAATACTGTGCTTTGCTGATTTACGCCTATTAGAACATGATATATGTAAACGAACCGCATTCCTGAAAGTAATATACTATTTTGTGAATGAATGAATAGTGGCTTAACGCCCGTTTTTGCTACACGGGCACCACAGGCGGTGGACACTGATGATACATGAAATGAAACGATAATTTTGGAAAGGATTTATTTTTAAGGAAGGAATCATTCCAGGCCTAAGAGCATTTGCCATTTATGAGGACTGAGGAAAACCTGGAAAAAAAATACCTCTGTCAGGACGGACGATCCAGGCGGGATTCGAACCCTAGACCTCCCGCTCACGAGTCCGCGCCTTAACGAGCTCGGCCATCCGTGGCGGTATCATTTTTTTTCATTTCATATTACATAAAAGAGGATCTTGTAGGATATCGGTTATCAATTAGCCTGCAAAATCTTTTATTTTCAATATTTCACGCTTTTCTAGCTTAGAGAAAGGTAGCAATATTAGATAATTCGATTTTGCTGCAGAAATTTACTCCTTATCCCCTTAGGACTATACAGTAACTCATCACCGTCTTTTGTTCTAAAAGCCGAAGTAAACAAGACAAGTGAACAGCGCAAACTGGGATAAGAGATGGCACAACCTACCAAGCGACACAGCAGTTCAAAATAACCAGCATGTCGGAAATCTTAGTGCTTGTTTCTGTAGTTACTGTTGCCTTAAATCTACAGAACAGAAAATGGAACAATGTTTGACGCCATAACCGAAAGAAATCATTTAACGCTCAATTTAAACGTTTGTTTAAGGAACGTAAACAATTAATCATTTTCAATTAAGTTTAAACACTTATTCAATTTCGTTATAATTTCTTCATTTTTTTTTTTTTTTTTTTTTAATTTATTGGTTTGATTTGACTCGCAATGAATGAGCGTAACAGGTTTTTACTGTGAAATTCTATTTGGCTAAAACAGTAAACTAAATCTAGATGGAAAGTTCATTAAGATTTGCGTGTGAAACTGTATTAAAAGATGCACTTGTGTAGCTTTTTATACATAAAAATACCCAAGACAATCAAAATAAAAAAATGCTATCAGTAATTGCTTAGGGAGGCTGTATTAAGTAAACAGCTCTCTTGAATGTTTCCCATCCATTCAAGTTACGATCTGCTATTGTTGGATCCAGAATCACTGTCCCAAAAGTAAACTAATGCTGATAAGTCCTAGGTTTCCATCATTCCAGATATTTCGGCAAGCGCCATGACTTTGCTGAACAGGAAATTTTATAACTTTTCTAAAATGTTCAGACGTATATGATGAATGCACATATTTACTTAAACTACAATTGGGCTTACACCCGGTGACAGTGCAGAAACAATGAAAGTTTGAGACATTATTTATGAGCTGCCACCTCCATATTTAATTAGCGTGATTATAGGAAGTAATTTTAAGCAACTTCCTTATTTTAAGCATGAGTGTAGTTTGATTTCTATTTCCCGTGCAAGCGTTGGATTATTGTTTGCAATGTTATTTTCTTGCCAGAGTGCAGAAAGCTACCCCAGCCATAAAAATCTGACCTGGGAATTTCTGTTGCCTAGTGTATCAATATTTGTATAGAGGGCCAAAGCAAACGATAAACCGGTATTTTCTGGAGAAATTCTTAAGCAGGGTCCGTGGAAAAGATGTTTCTTTGTTTATTGTCTGAAAGCTTTGCTGTTATTTAGTTATCAGGGAACAGGTTATAAAGAATATGGCGACTACACGGGTGAAAGGACAGGCCGATAACCTCTGGAAGGGAAATCCTAACGGTTCCATGTAATACGTGAGAGATGTGGGTGACATGGAAGAAGTCACGTAAGCAATCAGACCAATTATGTAGCAGAAAAGAATCGGAGGGAAACAGATTACCTAACAGAGATGCGAAGATGGGAGAAAACATTCTAGATTTTCCTAAAAACATATTTCAAAGATTGGGAATAGCTTCTTGAGACCGCTAGACTACAAGTTTATTTAGTCTAGTAATTTTGCGATTCGCAATCAGGTTAGTTGGAAGCGCAGTCAAGCTGGGAGAGTATTCCTTTAGTTGAAGAGGAGACATTCTCCGGTAAATTCTCAGTTTAGTTCAAGTTACGTCTGTGCCAAGAGAATTCAGTCCAATTATCTATTTAGTTCAGTTCAGTAGAAGGATATGGTTAGTGAAAAATTATCAGTAGGTGTAGGCAGTTGCGTCTCAGAATTATTTGAGTTTAGCGGAGCTCAGGATCAGAGTATTAGAGTTATTAAAGTGCGTTAACATCACAGTGGTCGCCATAGTTAAGTGCTAAAGTGGCACATATTCTCTGGGAAATGACGGCGGCACATTTTTAGGTGGAATAAACTATGAGCAATAAATTGTGATTTATCTCCCATAACAAGAAATCTTATTAATCTTCAAGACTCCTTTCCCCATGGACACAGGACTATAAAGGTATCCAGCAGCAGACTCAACAGCAGTGGCAAAATATAAGTCAGCGGAAAATATCATCGGAGAGGAGAAGAAGAAGTTTAACATGAGATTCCAATTATTAATCCAACCCATCAATTCATTCTAATAGTCAATCAATCTAAATCGCTTTTCCACAAAAGCATCACCTCCGTTGTCACCTTTATCTTTAATAAGAACCTCTGCAATGAGGTATTTACATGAACTTGCAGGTTTACATATCAACCTAGTCAAATATATGTCAGTTTAAATATATACTCGTCACTGTAATTATATAAATTTCAGCCTAATTAAATACACATATATGTAAACAATTAATGCATATCATCCTAATTAATAAATGTCCGCCTAATTATATACTCGTCAACAATTAATATATTTCAAATTAATTAAATAAATATCAGCCCACTTTATATATATACCAACAACTAACACTTGTCAACACCACTAAATAAATGTTACCCTAATTATATATACCTACATAATATGTCAACAATCAGTGCATGTAAACCTAATTAAATACATTTCAACTTATATATATATATATATATATATATATATATATATGTGTCGAAAATTAATGCATGTAAAACAATGAAATATACTCTGCTGGTCTAATTGCATAAATGTCAACAATTAATTATATACATGTTAACCTAATTATATACATGTCAACCTAATAAAATACTTGTGACGTAATTAAATACACGTAAACATAATGTAATGCGTTTCAATATAATTAAATACATTCCAACCTAAATTAATACATTTATCCCTATTTAATACATTAAAGTGTTTTAAGACACATATGATGTCAACATTCCTTTGTCCGAAGCGGATGATGAGCGATATTTTCGAATTGATTATACTTTTTACAATTTTCGTATAAATTACAGCATAAGAATATATATATATTTTTTTTAATTTTAAAATACCTTAATTTCCGCATTGTAGAAAAATCAAAATCTAACATTTTGTTAACCACATTAAAATGGCATAAAGAGAATCAAAATATAAGCAACTAAAATGAGAAAAGTTAACACTATACGCAAACTTCCATAACCCAGGTGTTCCGCGTTGATGATGATTATGTTATTAAGGCGCAAAATTACAAATGTAATTAGCGCCCGAACATAGTAAAGTTGGGCCAAAAAAAATAAACACATTTAAGCAGGTATAAATTGTAAAATAGAAGTACAAAATACACAACTATTTCAGCAAATAACTATGAGAAAAAAGATAAAACAAGACACACACTAGAAATTTTACAGTAAAAGCAGGAATGAAAATTAACTAGAGAGAGAGAGAAAACCGTCATATATAAAACATAAAAGTTATACCTTGCTTCACAAACTATCAAGGCGTATAAAACGGAGCACACGCTCAACAGCAACGACCTCGTTCTCAGAACATCCACACCGCCAGGGGTAGCCGAGGTCGTTAAGGCGCGGACTCGTGAGTCGGGGGTCTGGGCCTTGAATCTCGCCAGGATCGTCCTCCCCAAGGTGTTTTCCAGGTTTTCCTCATTCCTCATAAATGGCAAATGCCGGGGAGGTACCCTAAACTTAGGCCTGGAACGTTTCCTTCCTTTCTCAATATATAATTTCAGTTCATGTATCATCAGTCTCCACCGCCTATGGTGCCTCAGTAGTAAAAACGAGCGTTAAACACTACTAAATAAAAAAAAAACATCCACAAGAGTAGTTGGTAAGCTCAATGAAACCCTGAAAGGTGTCTGTTGGCTACGTTCCACTAAAATGTGCAGCACTCTAAAGATGTGGCCACAATGCGGGCAAGATGGAGCAGATTTCCCTTTAAAAAGGTGACGCTGACTGAAAGTGAAATACCCAATCCACAAACGCGCTAAAACTACTACTTCCCGACGAAAACGCGAAAGGAGGGTGCAGATTTGCTCTCCAGAAGTTTGTTCCCTCGGAGCGAATACCATTCCTCGTTCCAGCGCGACAGAACGGCAATGCAATAAAAGCCTCGGGGTAAATGCGGTGTAGAGTTGTGGCATGTGCCAAACGCGACAATTTTGCTGCGACATCTGCGGCCTGTTGCTCTCTATGCCCACATGTTCAGGAACCCACAGCAGTGTTACTCTGTCGCCCGCGTCATCTAGTGCATGCACAGCGTCCTGAATCTTCTGCACAAGCGGATGGGAGTTGTACTAATTTCGAATGCTCAAAAGAGTGCTCAGAGAATCGGAATAAATCAACGAGTCTCCCAGGAATTTAGCGTTGACTTCAACTTCCGAGAAAATGCGTACTGGAGTATTCTTTATCAACGTTCTGCACAAAAATGCTCATTTATAGTGCCATTCCCTAAGGCAGCATATCGCAGCTTGAACGAAAAATATTCCACACGGTCGTTCAGCCTTACTCGAAGCCTCTTTCAAATCAGATAATATCGATTTTAATTTGCAGTCTGCCTGCGCACAAACTCTTTCTCTGAGAAAGAAACTAACAGTGTATCAACAAATAAAGAGAAATAAAATGGAAAATCATCATGATTTAAAAAATTTAGAGCTAGTTTACTGTAACTCTCTGTTACGTATAAAACGTGCAATTAAAGGCTATTCTTGCAATGGAGTGGTCTTTTGTGTACCAACTCCCTCTTTTGAGTAATTTATGAAGTACAAAGCGGTGCAAAAACAAATAAACAAATGAAAAAGTGAAGTAGGAGGGGGTGATAATTCGACACCGAC
This sequence comes from Metallyticus violacea, assembly GCA_030762175.1. Classification (NCBI taxonomy): domain Eukaryota; kingdom Metazoa; phylum Arthropoda; class Insecta; order Mantodea; family Metallyticidae; genus Metallyticus; species Metallyticus violacea. The sequence goes on from CM060846.1 coordinate 43,337,503, forward strand.
GTTCTAGCAGTTGATGAAAGTTTCGTTACTTCTAACAGAATAATAAATGCGCTATTTCCCCATCGCTTGGGTTTAGCTAACATTTAGAGATGTTACGTATATACAAGCTCTCCTCATATTCACCGCTGACCGCATTAGTTGATCTGAGTATGTGAATTTCACTAAAACAAAAAGTAAGCGAACATTCGATACAAGCGTGCAACCTCACATCTGCGGTAAAATGTTGTTCCAACCTGAACCGCTAATTGCAAGACAAAAGAAAGTATGCTTTATGTTACATCACATAGGAGGAATGATAATCTGGGAATATTTCCTTCGCATGCATGAAATTGCAGAAGCAATAAAACACGATGCAGTGGAACAGAGCAAATATATAACTATAATTCACGAAGAGTAATTGTTTAAGATTGCAAACTAAAGGAACTAAATCTTATCTTCCACGCTTCCATCTGTGCCTTGAATGGGGACTCTATTTTGCCAACCTTGTAGAACAAAGCGCACTTTCCACTCTGCATAAACCAGCACTGCTCTATTTACATGATTAGTTGCAGAATGCCTTCACGCAAACGAGATAGTTTCTGCAGCGCGCGAAGAAATTAAGCCGGAGGGGGGGACTATGTTTACTTGAGTTGTTTCGTAAATTTAGCCTAAAAAATATGTTACTTTTTTCTATGACCATCATAAGGAATTCATTTGGGAACTATATCAGGAGTCACAGTAGTTTTTCACCAAAATGCTGAAAGTTCACTAAATACATGCCAAAGTAATATAAACAGCTTTGACTAGCGTTTGCGCTTCCCACGCGAATGGGGCGGCTTCAATTCCAGGTTAGGTTAGTATCGTAAGTTAGAATTTTTGGGTGGATTTCCTCCTTTCTTTAGGTAAATGCTTGGGTAACTTAGGACAGAAGTCCCCTGAACTCATCGGCCAAATCGTCATCTATCATCCTTCATCTGGCAAAATAAATCTTCAGGTCATGGTCATTTGAAATATATATAAAACATTTCAGAAATATTATTTTTCATATGGAATGTTTAAAGAAAAATTTTAAACCCTAAAATAATTAAAAAAAATTTTCTTTTCAAATAATTTCAATGCAGCTAAGAAATAACAAATGCTATGAAACAAATTCATAGCAAAATTTTCACAAGTAATATAACAAGATAGTTTAAGATTCACGAACGTGGTTAGTTCTATTTATTAGGACTATTTCACGAATAAAATAAGAATTTAAATATAACACCCCCAAACTGGCACACCAAACTGTAATCGTTGAATATTTATATTATGAATACTTAACCTTTTCAAATCATCTTGCAAGAAAGAAATGCCGACTGTTAGTAATGCCAATAGAGGAGTCAAATACGAGTTTTATGCTATTTCGTGAATAGAATAAGAATAAAAGTAATACATATTTGAAATTGCGCACAGAATATTAGTTATTGTGTAAAATATTACACCTACTTCAGAATACCTATCTATTCAGAAACTGTGAGAATGATATAAACAAAATGTCCACTTTTGCAATTGCTACCATTCGATTTACTAATACCAACTAAGAAACAAAACGGAAATAACATTTTATCATTCTGAACAACGCGTCCATTAAAATTTATGGTTGCTTAGGCAGGTATTGTTATTTAATTTACAAAATGATTTCAGACTGTTTGGCTGAATACACATTAAGTTAGCCTGCTAGCAAAAGTGGTCAGCGATGCGCGTTCAGAAGGGGTATGGAGTTGGCCACATTGACCAAAAGACTATACCTTTCGCGATGTAAAGTAATTGTACAACATTTTCACTGCGATATCGGGCTGTGATTTGTTAAAATTCAAAATTTTGTTTTATTTCATTGGTCGATTATATGATGATGCCACATAAGTGAAATAGTCGCTATAAAATAGTTAATATTTTTTTCTATACAGCCTTAAAAATATTCCAAATATAATAAATAAATTTATAATAGAAAATATTGCTACAGATGATGGCAAAGAATTACTAAAAAATTTCATGTAGAATCTAATAAAGTTAGGAGTTTATATTTATATAATATGAAATTCCAAAATAGGCTTGCCTTAAAGATAAGTGTTTCAAAATTCAGTTTACTTCAGACACTCATAACTAATTCTTAAATGCCGTTCTTCAAAGTATTTAATTAAACGTTGTTTTTTTTTTTTTTTTTTAAGTTGCTAAGTCATTCGGAAGTAAAATTAAGAATGACATTTACTAAGTGTTTCAAGCCTCCTCGGTTCCTCTAACCTCTTGTAAATTTTATCTGTGGTAAATGAAAAAATACCATTACAAGACACATCCACATACCCTGGAAGAATTTAAACAAAATATCCGCCAGGAAATAGTCAGCATTACTCAAGTGAACTACAGCGAGTGATGGATAAGTTTTTAAAGATGTCCTAAAATGTATGGACAACGACGTTATTATCACCTCCTTTCATAAAGTTGCTAAGTAAAACCTACTAAAATATTTTGTATGCTAGTGTCAGCGCCACTTAAAGATATGCACACACGGTAACGAGCGTAGCTCTCGCCTACAAACAAAACGCCGCAAATTGGTTCATAGTTCATTGGATCGCTATTGCATTTAGCTTGTTAGTATTAAAGGATAAATATAATGTCCATTTTAATATTTAAATCTCTCACGACTCTAAAGTCGAGGCCGAAGAAAATTAATTTCAGATTGAATATTTCCTGGAATTAAATGACGTGATCATTATTATAACTATGAATTCAAATTTCCAGTAACCTCGAGTCTGAGTGTTTATGGAACTTTCTTACACTTAAAAACAATTATTTAAATTACTGGCGTATATGTAGATCTTTTCGTCATTTATTTATTCTCAATTGTTTTTGCGTTAATTTTCACATTGAGTAAAATTATTTACAGCAAGCTTTAATATAACAACAAATTATAACATGGTAAATTGCTATATATTCTTTAAAGTATTGTTTTCGGAGTGTTTTACATACAGGAATGCATATCTCTGCACCTTGTTGCCTGCCTCACTTCTTCGACCCACTTCAGCAGCAATATTCCGTTCTCAGTTTGAATGTTAAGGGGCTAGAAATAAAAGATGCCAAATTACTTTAGAGCGAATACGAGTGGTTAGTATGTGAATATTAGAATAAAAGTAGCACCCCTATGCAATTTTTGTTTATCCGCGTACAGTGAAGTGCCGATTATCTGACATTCGTGAGTGACAGTGGAAGAATGAAATGTTGCTTTACGTGGGGAATGTAGACACTGCAGCACCATCTATGTACTGGTCTTCAGACACTGAGGGAAACGAACTTAATTTCGCTGTATCAAGTTTTTTTTAATATTATCGATTATTAACAATGCATCGTAAAGTCCTCCAGCAGATGGCATTTATGAGACAACGTTGTATAATATTTCAACATTGTTTCTTCATAAAGTGAGGTAGTTTGATTTACGAGCCGGTAGAATATGGCTGCGCACTGAGAATAGCCATTCAAGGTTAATGATCTATGTGCAGATTGCAGCTTGTTGTTGGTTTGAGTAAAGTTTGTAAGTATTTGTGTAGAGAAGTGGTAAAGCGATTCGCATGAAAGTCTCCTGGTAATTGTGTTCCTGGTACAGAAACGCTGATGACCTCAGGTGTTAAAGAGCGTCCGTAAATAAAACAACTAGTACGGAAACTGTTCGCCAACTTATTAAAGAGTTTCTCAATGACAAGAAACGTGTTCCGAACCGCCGTGTTCTTATAGAAGAAAAGGTAGATGAAATACAAAAATTTTCTTACGCACATACTGGTCATGTGTTGCCGCTGAGGGGCATCATTTTCAACATCTATAACATAGATTGTGGCTTATTGTTATTATTCGATTTAAATTCAGATTATTTCATGCTTTCAGTAAAAATATAAATAATAAAATTAAAATATTAACTTACATTTCTGGTAGCCGCGGCTTCACTTTTCTACAAACAACTGCGCACAGGCAACCCGTAACTCAAATTACCTCGTATTGCTTTGAGTTCACTAAATAAAATGATTGCTACATTACATTTTTGGACTTAATGCTACAATATTTGAAAGCTTTTTCTATTTTTGAGTTCACTAAACTTGCCGCTTGAAAATTTCAACACAGAAAAAGATGTACTAAAACCGAAAATAAATTCTACAAATAGGCTGGAAATATCTCGAATACGTAACTACAAAATAAATAAATAAATAAATAAATAAATAAATAAAAAGCAGTATAAGATTTATAATGCATTTTGAAAGCTTTAACTATGCTATAACTAGATTCCGTATTTTAGTAGCCCCTACTCCAAAGCAGAAAGAGCACGAAGAATTCATGCTGCAGTCAGTCAAAGAAATGAGGCAATTGAAGCATTTGGAGCATCTCAGTGCACAATGAATGTCAATATTAATTTACAGAACGTATTATTATTTCACAGAATTTGTCAAACATTAAACAGTTGTAAATTTTACTTATTTAAAATCTGCCTGTTTTACAACATATTGGGTTATTGTTTTGTTTTGCTCCGCCCGAGCACCGGGTCGAAAGACAGGTCACGGCTGCACACGCAGACAGTCAAGAACGTATATTACATCTGATAAGGCCTGTTACTGCGTGTTTAAAGTTCGCAATAGCAAAAAGTTTCTGTATTATTGGGTTTCATTTCTTTGTGTCATACTTCAAGGCATTCTCAGTTGCTATAACTTTTTAAGTGCATGCCTTTCAGCCCACAGATTCGGGAAGGAGACCCTCTGTTTGCAACTAGTTTCTGTAGTCCTGACGCAGTTAGTGTTATTTGCGAGAGACATGTGTCCAAATCAACAGTCAAAAAATAGGTATTGGGCAATATAAAATCCTCACAGTTTACATAAACCCCATTACATAACACCAAGGCCAGTGTTTTGAATAGTGTTTAACGCCCGTTTTTGCTACAGAGGCACCACAGGCGATGAACATTGATGATACATGAGATGAAATGATATATTGGGAAAGGATTTTTATGGAAGGAATCGTTCCAGGCCTAAGTTTAGGGTACCTCCCCGGCATTTGCCATTTATGAGGACTGAGGAAAACCTAGAAAAAACCTCAGTCAGGAAGGACGGTCCTGGCGGTATTCCAACCCAGAACTCCCGCTCAGGAGTCCGAGACTTAACGACCTCGGCCACCCGTGGCGGTGCCAGTGTTTTGGATGCCATAAATGCAAGAGGAATAATCGTCCGCTTTTCTTTACTAAAACACTTAATGCTGACTGATACCCAACTGTAATTCTGAATCAGTATCTCAATTGACTGATGAAGACCAAATGCATGGTTAGTTTCAGCAAGATGGGACCACACTCCATTCAGCTCATACACGCTGGATGAAAAGAGAACTAGTATAGGGTTGTGTCCTCCTCAATCCTTAGACCTAACGCTCTGTAAAATCTTTTTATAGGACTCTCTGAAGAAGTGTTTATAAATAAGACCCCCGAACATTGAATAAGCAACAAAATAACACATATGTAGAAATAACCTCAGTAAACGGAGAACATTCTCAACATCTGTGATAAAGGTAAGCATGTTTGCAGTACTTTGCCGAATGCTCGGCGGGCTGAATATGAGCAGCTGCCCTGTGTGTTCCCGGCTGCCGACCCATTCCGTGTGCGGGGAAATATAAAACAAATACACCGGATATAATACACTAACTTAATTACATTGTACTCCGGGTATTGAAAAAACTTCCAGATATAAAATATAATTGAAATAACTGAACGCGGAATTTCGCACCTCTCCCATCCCTCAGGGGATAAAACTGGGAACGGCAGATGTGCCGTAAGGCTAAAAGTTGTAAAGAGTAGTTGTACAAGTTCGTCTAAAATGGGTGAATTTCGAAACAGATTTTCTTCTTTTATTTACCGGGGGAAATTAGGAAAGGATTGTTTTCACTAAAATTGAAAGTAACTTATAAAAATGTTAGTATTTTGCTTCCAGGAAAAATATATTAAATTTCATTGAGATAATGGATCTTGCGATTTTCCAGTTCTTTCGATATCTTTCCATTCCAAAGGGAGATGATATGACGTACCTCCACCGGTGGCAGAGGCCTTTAGGCGCGGAGGTCTGGGGCTCGAATCCCGCCAGGACTGTCCTCCCTGACTGAGGTTTTTTTCCAGGTTTTCCTCAGTCCTCATAAATAGAAAATGCAGGGGAGGTGCCCTAAACTTAGGCCTGGAACGTTTCCTTCCTTAAAAAATTCCTTCCCAATTTATCATTTCATCTCATGTATCATCAGTGTCCACCGCCTGTGGTGCCTCACTAGTAAAAACGGGCGTTAAACACTAATAAAAAAAAAAAGATACAACCAAACGCAAGTGATGTACCATGCAGGTAAAATACCCGCTAAGATTTAAAGCGCAGTTCTGCAAATAATCCCAGATCAATTGAACACTGTAAGTATAACTTTGATTTATGATCCAAGGATAGGAAACATACGTACATAGTGATTTTACTTTAATTATAGCGAATTATGATATTATTTGCCTTATAATAGCCTATTTACTGTACAAGTACCAGGAACACTTTTGCATTAAGTAAAATACGTAGCAAGCTATATTTTAACACATGACGAATTTGTTCCGCCCTAGTTTTTGGGTTCACATGCTCCGGAGAAAGTAGCTCTCAGTCCATAGTAGCTGTTAATTTTAAAATGTTGGTCGCACATGTACAAAACAAAAGCAAAGGAAAGGAGTTTGAAATACCCCTAGAAAAGAGCATATAATTGTTAAGAACACGGCAAGTATGTTATTGTCAGACTTGCAGTTATATAGTGTAAACCATGTAAAGACAACTTAATATATGCCTCTGTGTATACTGTTATCAACGTTAACAGATTCTGGCCACTATCTGCATTACGTACTGTGTTTTACATGACTTCACCTCAAACTGTTTCTTACACAAGTGAGGCCATCCGGCTCCGCTTCCAGTTTACTACTGAATGAATTGATAATGAGCATAAACACATATATTTACTAGTCAAAATGGAAAATTTTCTGATATGAACCTCTATATCAAAGGTTTAATTTTTTATGGTATTTCGTTATATCATCTTTTCACTACTTTGGGGTAAATGGCTGCTTTCTAACAGTAGAGCCATACAATTCTGCATCTAATTACACCACTGTCCCATTTATTCTTCCTGTTAGATATTACAGATATTAGACTCTTTAGACACACAAGTAATAGAACACTAGTTTTTTTTCCTTAGAAAAGCTTACAAATTCACTTTTCTTTAACGATTAAAAAATAATTACTGCTTACTGACGATTGTTGTGAGACAATTTTACTTTTGTATTAAAAACGCATTGTACGGTTACCTGTCGGTAGATCGCTTGTAAGAGACGCGGAAATATTCTGAAATCGACTTGCCAAGCAGTACAGATTATTTGCCTGAGTGCCGCGGGGTCGATCCCTGTTGGGAGCTTACACCGACTGCTGGTGACAGGCAGATGCCGAGAATGAGACTTCCCAGAGGTATCTTTCTGTGCTCACAGCCTATTCCAGAACCGTGCCTTCATGCAGCACTGGGAATTTCAACGCCTTCGTCATTATCTGTCATGACCAGTCAGCAAACGTGTCGAGAGTTTCGTTCTCACAGATGGCTGCTTTAATTCTATTAAATACAGGGAGAATCCCTGCTTGCGTCTCTTTCGAGGGGTGTTCACAAACTGAATTCCAGCGTGTCCTATAAAATTAAATGTTTTAATTATATTACTTAACTAAAATTTAATTTAAAGCAACGGAGTTAATATAAAAATAAATTTGTGTATCTCAGTACCTCAAAAGATAACTTTAATATAGCGCAAAAACTCTGTATATTACATCATAACATACACGTACCCTCATTTACTGGCTTTCTCGCTATCAAACAGAACATAAAACTAACAAGCAAATATAGCACATTAAATTGCAATTTTTTTTTAATTGAACGCTGCATTTTAAATATATTTAAGGAATAGGGTGGAAACAATACAGTTCCATAATTACAGTTTTTAGAGGGGCTTCATGTCTTAATAAGGAGTAACATTTAAGTCGTATTTAATTAGAAATAATATATAAAATGAGTATTGCTTTACCAGCATATAAGCTATTTAATTAATTTTAAAAACGTCAAGAAAAAATGCCGAAGTAGAAAAAGTCTTTTGTTAACTTTTTCTCACAACATTCCAGACAAAAACAGAGTAACAATTTGGCATTTTTGAAAATATTATCCCTATGCAGCCTTTCACACAATTTTATAGCATAAATATTTGCATTTTATTTCTATTTTAGTTGTGCTCAACGTGCAAATTGTACAGGTTTCCGAGGTCATAAATGAAGTGAATTAACTCAAATAACTTTGAGTCAGTCGGGCCTAAGTTCCCTGGTTTTCAAGCGTGAGGAAGAAGCCAAGAAAAATCCCAACCCAAACTAATTGACACAAATAAGAACCAAACCGGTTACAGCTTGTTATGCACCAACGCCGTAAGGAACGGGGTTACTAAAATGACCATGTTTTTCACCTAACTGCATTAAAATGTAAACAACTCTTGCCTCTAAAACTCATTTTCAAGAGTTTATATATTTATAAAGCTGAAAAATATTATTTCAAAAATATTCCAGTACTCATTTACGTGTTTCCAAAGATAAACTTTATATACTTTATTTAGGTACAGAAGGAATTCTAAAACAAAAATTTATTGCATGTTTTCAATATTATTTTGAAAAATAAAATTTTGCTTTTATAAAATTATATCTGTGCCGAGGTATAACATATAATATACAGAAAAAGTGTAGGAAAATTAAGCATTATATTTTAATATGACAGAATGCACCTTATATTCTGTAGTGTTAGACAAGTTAGAACAGTTTAATTTGTTTCCAGTAATGTTAAGATATTTTAAGAAATAAATAAATGGTATAAGCTGATTCTTTAAAGCACTACCAATTTCAAGTTACTCGCTAGTAACACCACGATTCGTAAATGTTGCATTTTGATTAACTTTTCTCCTTAAAAGCGATAATTTTATTCAATCACATAAAAAATTATTTCCATAGATGCCAAAGAGCTGTTACATTTTTAACATTAATAGCATTCTAAAAATGCCGTTTTGAGCTTATTTATTCACCAATGTAAATATCCTCCCTCCAAAAATGCACAACTTCCTGGGTGAAAGTACTGATTAGGATTGGAAATTAAGAATAAAGTTTTGTATATCACTGTACTGATTTTTAATAAATATATCTATAATAAGGTTTAATAGTAGATAATATTAATCATAAAATTAATTTAACATATTCCCTGCTCATTTCAGTTATATATATATATATATATATATATATTAAATAATGGAAATATAATGTGAAATTATTTTATTCCACAATGTATTTTGAAATTAAGTTAACTGGACCACCTGATTTATCAGAGATACTCTGAAACGAGCTATGAATTCCAAACTAACATGATAAAATCCTTTTTCTAACCAAATTTAAAAACTCTGCGATCAATATATAATATCCTATCCTTACTTCAGTACTATGCTAATTTTAGCCAAAACAATCGGTACATAATAAACTTACATGAGGAAGTCAGGATTCTATGCAGCAGAAGCTACGTATAAAACAATCACAAGTAATATCAAAACAGGATTTGAGATTACCTATAACTCCACGAACGTAGTGAGTGAATTTATTTGGAAAGCTCAGAACCTCGAATGATATTTATTAGGACCATTTCACAAATAAAATAATAATTTAAATATAGTTCCTCTAAACTTGCCTTAAAAATTGTAATAATTGTATATTTGTACCCTTTTCAAGCAATCTTGCAACAAAAGAAAGCCGATTGTCAGTAATACCAATAGAGAAGAGCAAAATGCAAGTTGGCACTATTTCATGAATAGAATAAGAATAAAAGTGATATGAAATTCGCGCACTGAATATTAATACTTGTACAAAATGTTATACTTAGGAATATTTATTCTATTCAGAAACCGTGAGACTAAAACGGACAAAAGTCACCAATTACAATCGCTACCGTTAGATTTTCTAATACCAACTGAGAGAAAAAAAGATAACATACAGTGTCTCTAATTTTTTTTTTTTTTTTTTTTTTTTTTTTTTGTATTCTGTGTTTTGGAATTCCTAATGATAAGATCAATTTGTACATTTGACGCATCAGCAAAACGCTTTGAAGAACCCTCCGTTTTGCGCTATGATTGTCGATTGTCCATGCTTATGTTGCTGTCAATAACCGCCTCTAGCAAAAGTGGTCAGTGAAGCGTGTTCAGGAATTATATAGGGGAGGAATAGAGCTGTCTACACTGACCACTATCACGTCACGTGATAAAACGAATTTTATATTTTTTTCTGGATAATTTTACTCCGTAAACCGGCTGTGATTGGTCTAAATTCAAAATGTTTTTTCGTTTCATTGTCGACTTTAGGGGTCACATGAGTGCAGTAGTTATAGTTATTTATTAAAGCATATAACATGTTTAGCTGAACAGTTTGTTTAAACTGATAAAAATGACTAAGATTGTTGCAGCACTAACTTTAAAAAATTAGCTATAACTTACATTATATAATCAAAATAAAAGAATACACTTATATAAAAATAAAAAACTTACATAAATTTTTCACCTTTAGGTCTGAATTTTAAAGCCAGAAATCAACAAAATAAGTCTAAAAAAAAGTACCCCATTCATTATTACAGTCTTCTGTGAGAAATATACAGACTGTTTCAAAGGACAACCCATTTCAATGTTAATTGGTATTGCATGAATGTAAAATTGTTTTTAATTGTCCATCCGTAGAATGTCTCTCTATTGTCAACTATAAATGTAAGCACACAAATGAACAGCCACCCTAAAAAGTATTTATCATTTTGACTTCATTTACTCTTATTGACTTATGATTGCAACATGTTAGCTAGACACATCTGAATGCTAGAATCATTTCAACACCGTTCCAGACACTTGTAATTGTAGCGGGCACCTTCAAGGGATTGAAATAATTATGAACTTATAAAATATTAGGTTGATATTAACATTTTCTGATTATGTCCGACACAATGCGTGACGAAACATTACTTCAAGATGAATGTTTTATGATCATTACACCGCAGCCTGAGAGGCCGGAAACATTAACATTCAGAACTCTACGTAAATATTTCGTATACTCTCAGTTACGGTCTGGAACAAGAACGTCGATTACACCAAGACGAATCCATACATTACAAACTACGTCTAGTACCAGGATGTTCCGATTTTAGATTACAGTTTTGCAAGATTTTTAAATGAGACAATAAAGTGAACACTGATACATCTAAAATAATTTGCATAAATAAACAGCTTTAAAATCATCTGATCATATCAAGGGCATCACTGGACTTGAAGATCAGGGTGTTATTGTTTACGGCAGTCTACGATTTATGATACACAGTGGAAAAGTACTTCTAATTGCGATCTCTTAAGTCCTTACAAGGCTACAGACGAAGTGAAAATCATCTTTACTTCCAACATAGTAATGTTCCACCACACTACGCAACAGTTGTGCGAGACTGTTTTGATGAAGTAGTTGCTGTCGAACTTATTTAGAGACTAGGATCAACTGAGACGCTCGCTAGGTACGTAATACCCCTGGAATAGTTTTCTTAGGGCTGGTTAAAGAGTTGTAGATTAGAAAGATGCCACTGAAAATAATATTGAAGATAATGATTCGGAATAAGTGTTCTCAGATAGCGTTTAGCGATATATTAATGTAGAAGAAATATTAGGAAAATTCTTTTATGAGTAATGTTAATGAGTAGCGATCTTTGGACCACACTGTATATTTATTTGTTTTGTGTTATTTTATATTGTTCTTTCAATAAGACTCTCAGATGGGATGTTAAACATTTCTACACTTATATAAAGGTTTAATATAACCTACGAATATTACTTTTCTTTCGCGAGCTGTAATGTACAATTTAAGTTTTATAGTTCCTGAACGTTCAATTTTCAATTATCTTTCTTCTCAGAGTTGTAAAAAGTCATAGATTGAGTGAAATGCGAATAAGTAAACCAGCTACCAGCTTCATTACCTTATATAAATGCGCAAGTCAGAGAGGCAATAGTAAATCGAAAACTTATTAAGAAAAAGCATTTATAAAGTAGTGAAATTGGGCATTTCCTTGTTTATATATTATTAGAAATAAAATAAAAATAATATTTTAAGCACAAGGGCAGCTTAGCAAAAACCACGTGCTGTTTTAACCAACTATTATGAGCTTTCCCACAGCTGCGGTGGTAATTTCACTTCGCGGTTGTTTCAAGTGGATTTGCGATATGCCATACAGAGCGGAACATCAATGAAAGCGCTAGAGATTTTCAGGTTTTAAACCAAGATGTTTCGAAACAGATGATATCGGAATCCCATAAAACGTCTTTAGCAGAGCTTTATTTGTTCTGTTTTCGAACGTGAAGGGGAAAAGAGCGTATCCTTTGGGAGTGCAGAAAACCGAAAAGCTCTCTCACCTTCCGAGGTGCTTCTTACTATGCAAAGCTGAACCTGCACTCCCTCGGCAATTCCGCGTCGACTATATATACCAATAAGACGCCGCTCCCTGGAGAATTGCCTCTTAGCCCCGGGATACCAATATCATTTTATAGGTCCTTATACAGCAAATTCACCCCGCCTTTCTCTGCTAACATAAATTTGTGAGGCATTCTGGTCACAGAAACGTTTTCGAGTTCGGGAGAGTGTAACTGCAGCTTTGTAGCGTTTCCGATAAACGATGGTGTGTTTATTCAGATGGACGGCTTTTGACCCCTTAGGTATTTATATCTAGTCTGCCATGAAACACTGTTTTCATTACATTTCCCAAAAGTTGCATAATGCGTGACAAATAAAAAAACTAGGTTTAAAGTCTCCAAGAATGTTCTGATAAGAGTTAACTTGTGAAGCTTTGACCTTTATTACCAAAGACGTGTAAGACCCTGGTATTCGCAGAAAGATTGCAATTAGCTGCTACAACAAATTAAAGATGCATGGTTTAAGTACCACAGGACAGAATTAAGTATACTATTAGCAAGAAGAAATTAATATCATAAATAAATAAATGTTTAAATTTACTGTAAAGCATTGCCTAATTTGTAAATCAGAATTTTATTGCAATGAGCATTATTGGCTCGCAATATCTGCAGTTCTCTAAGGACATGCTAGAAGCCGTTTTTGACGGGTCCTTCAGAGTCGCCTCTGCAGCCATAGTGAAAAATGCATCCCTGAAGACGTTTCTTCAATTTGGGGAGAAGGAAACAGTCTGCGGGGTAACTCTGGACTATATGGAAGATGTTTCACATAGATTTTTGTCAGATATTCAGCAACCAGTGGGGCACCTAGTTTGTTGAACAGAAATGTAGTCTGTTGTGTATGCCCTTGCAGAGTTTTCAAGATATCTCTGTAGCATTGTCCAGTTACGTTTATGTGTGGTGTACTGATAAACCATTCTTTGAATATCGAAAAATGAGATGACCATAACTTTCCCCAGCAAAAGCAACCACTTTTCTCCTTTTTGTTTTGTTGTTTTTTATTCCCCTCTCTTGGTGTATATGGAGATTTCCACACAGAACGTGCAGTTGCATGCAAACGTCCTTTCGTTTGGGAATCCACCCTGCACAAACAAGTTCATGTGCAACTTTTTCTTTTACAAAAGTGAGGTAAATGAACTCTCACAATGACAGTAGCAGTGTTACGTCAAACCATGCATTGGAGTCCCGGTTCATCTTCCTTTGAAAGTGTTAGTCCTGGTGGTGTAGTGGTAACCATACTTGCCTTCTAAACCCCAAGATCGCGGGTTCAAACCCAGCCAGGATAGATAGATTTTTTCGGGTGAAAAAATCCTAATTATGGCTTCCTTCAGAAGGGAAGTAAAGCCGGGGGTCCCATGTCGTACATTTACGGCACGATAAAGAGCCTCAAGCCTGAAAGAAGAGGCCTCTGAGCAAAATTTGTCGGCCGTTTCACGCCCTGAATAGAATGGCACGCTGATGACCTGAGATGTTAAAGAACGTCCGTAAATAAACAAACAAAATTCCTTTGAAAGCGATTGCCTCTCTTTAAACATTTTAATCAATCTCCAAGCTGTGCTACAAGGAAAAACAAATTCTCCATAGACCTCGAGTGACGAAAGGGCAGCATATTGTTCGTCGCGTGTCTCCTCCATTTTGCTGTAGGCGGAACTGAACATGTCTCAATTTGCACCCTCTCACAGGTGGGGACAGGAAGTTACAACAATGAAAATTCAGTTGTCCATTATGCATTAAGCTAAATGTTGTAAAATTAAATATTAGCGCTAGTAAATTACGCCTTTAAAAATATATCTTTCTTTATTGAACAGCCCTCAATTTGAAGTTAAAAGGTTATTTTATTACAGAATATTGTTGCTCCAGTAATAGAACACGGAAAATATTAAGTCTATAAGGATAATCTCCTATCACACTGTAGAAGAACTTAAAGAAAATATAAGGGCAAATTGGTAGAATTACAAAGTAAGGCTATTGCAAGAGAAAGAAAATGTCATAGAAATATGGCAAAAGGTATGACTAGTCAAAACCGCCTCAATTAACTTCTATAACGCACGTTAGAATTTTATGAAATAACGCTAATATTGTGTGCATGTTGTTATTGATCAAAGTAGTACGAAGAACTTGTCAGGGGAATTTGTTCTTCAGCTGGGCCGGGTACGGGCGCGACATTGGCCCCAAGTGACTCGAGTTTAGTTGCGGACGCAAGCAAATATTAATTCTGTTGCATTATGTAACCAACAAAGTCAATATATAACATTTATATCACATATTCTAAAAATAGAAACGTAACCCGGATTTTGTATTAAAATCGTATTTATAAAAATTAAGTTTTCCTATAAACGGAGACTATTTTTCTTTGCCGCGTATAATGATCATAAAAGCCACGATTTAGAAATCTGTGATTGTGTGTATACCAAGCTCGTGGTTTGCTAGAATTCGTGGGTAGTTCCAAGACCGCCACTAAGCGATGGTTTATTCTTGCAGCACCTTATTATCCGAACTAAACGAGCTAAAATGTGGTTCTTGTAATTGAAGTGTAGTAGACATAAAATACTACAGACTGAAACTGCAGACTTCCAAAAGAAAGCATTATTATTCATATATGACGTAGTTATAGAGAAGGTTTTAAAGAGAATCTTAGTATATAAAATTACAGAACATATCACAACTTTCTCGACGCTTATGCTAATTGACATCCGGATGTATGGCTCTATTGTCATTTCTTTTCTATTTACTACTGCGAGTAGTTTACATAATTCAATTATTAATTAATTCATTCTCAAACTTCCCCATTTTGTGCTAATAATATGCATTAAATATGGTGGCCGAGTGGTTAGATGCTCGCCTCCTACCGAAGCAAATTGGGTTCTACTACAGAGGCAGTCGGAGGAATTTATGGCGGACGAATCGGCGCCGGGGCAGATTTTCTTCGGATATTCTGGCTTGCCTGCCACTCATTCTGCTGTTGCTCCTCCCCGCATTATTCAGCGTTATGTAGTTCGCCGGTTCTCCGTGCGAGCATTTCAAATTGACTACACTACTGTGCTCTGTTGCCCATATGAGAAATTCGACGTGTCTAATTGACATTAGAGGAAAAATATATAACTTTAAATTCAACCATTATATCTATGTTACAATTTTTTATTTTTAACTTAGTTGAAAACGCTATTTCGTATTACAGATTTCGTTCTTATAGTTTCCAGTCCTGTCTTTCTGTTATGTATCTAGTTAACGGAAGAGTTGTTGACATTAATCCTTTTATATAAGGAACAACACACTCCCTACAGAGAGCATCTATTCGTTTTCTTCTTTTGTGAAAGTATTTTTAAACACGCAAACAAAAGTACTGCATGTGCTGTCGTTAAGTGCAAATAGGTTTTATTTTTTCACAATGTACTTCCTATAACAATTTAAAACATAAGGGCAGGCAGGAAACGAAGGCTACTTAAAGAGCTGGGGAGGTTACGATCTGGCCGATATGTAACGGGTACTGTGCCTTAAGAGCTCGGAAACGACCTAGAAATGACTGCTGGGCGCGCAACATGGGAAGGTTACCAGTAGCACAGATAATTTCACGTGAAGTTTAAATTCTATTTCATTGATGTGAAAGGAAAAAAAGTCTATTACTTAATTTTAAAACATTTATACATTCAATGCGCATTCTCCCTTCAGAACTTTGCAGGTCTTTTATGTTGAAATAACGTGGAGATGAAGCATTTCAGTAAAGGTCTCTATCCAGAATTGTAACATAACACAAGGCAGATAATAAGCATGATTAAAAGATTCGAATCACATTTCTTCCGTCGACTTTATAATATTTTAGAAAGAAAGTTAACAGTTGCTTTACTAGAGCAATATAGGTATAGAAGGAAACTTTGACAAATTAGGATTCGAGCTACCATTAGGTAAGACCTCTGATTAATATAAACTATTATTATTATTATTATTATTATTATTATTATTATTATTATTATTATTATTATTATTTCACTTTGTGGAAAAATTCCTGAGCGCAAAAAATAAATGAATGTAATCAAATATAACAAAATCCTTACATGACATGTAATATGGCTACATTACTAACTGAGTAATGAAAATTGTATTATAATTGAACAAGATATAAATTTATCTGCATGTAGTTCATATGCTAGAGGGGCTTAATATATTCTTACAGAATAAGTTCAAGAAAAAAAAGCATATTACTAGAACTGAATAAAAATGAATGAAACAACAATTATATGTTAAAAAAAATCCTTTTAATTGTAAACGTTGAGGGTATTGATGTTCATTTATTTTTTTTTTCTTTAGTTTAAAATAATAATTCGTGATTCTCATTAATTTGTGTAAGTATAACATTTTTAATAATTGGTGCATAATTTTATTCAAATTTAATTAGAAGTTTGTTTAGAAAACAATGAAATAAATAAGTATTTATGGCCTTTTAATGAAGGTGTAAAATTTTTGCACTTATTGTTGAAAAACTTATAACGACTATAGCTTAAAGCAAAACAATATTATTTTTAAATACTATCTGAAAGACATGCAATTGAATTAATTTATATAAAATGTATTATAAATTAACTTAATTCTGTACAAAACCCACCACGTATTAAAATGTTGGTGCAATTAGAATTGTATTATTTTAACATTTGATGTTTTAAAATACAGTAAACAATTGTAGATAGCTGTTTACAATAAATATTTCAATGAAAAGATTCGTTTTCCTGTTATTTATAGTTAATTGTATATTTAATATGATTTCCATTTATAAACTGGTTTCCCCACATTTTCGTTTAGATTTCCGCGTTGGCACGTTCGTTTAGTTCGTTCGTTTGTTTAGTCAAAAAGGCAATCATAACAGAGAATGGTGTCATTCCTCAGATACCCACATGGATACCTATTTTCAACATGATGGAACTCTTCCTCATTATACTGTACATGTGAGGAATCTTGGATGACATTTACCTTGGGCGTTGGATCGAATGCCGCGGAACACTAACATGGCCTCCATGTTCCCTACATCTAATTTTTTTCTTTTTACTTTTCCCTTAAGAATATATAAAGAACAATGCCTACAGAACTTCATAGAGACTTTGGTTGATTTGCGCCGGAGGATTGCTGAAATGTCAAATTGGAGATGGAAAACACCTGGAGGGAAACCGAATACTAACTGGGCATTTATGCCAAGCCCCACGAAGTGCATGTGTGAAGTTAATTAACTACCAAAATTTGTAGCAAGTTCCTTTATCTTTTACAGTATACGGCATTGAAATAACTTTGTTATTTTCTAATTTATAAAACAGTTTTATTCTTAGTTTTTTTATTCCGAGCACCCTGTATTTGTGCAATTTCTCTTTGGTACGTTTTCTATCATTAGAATCTGAATTTTCTCATTTTCCTTGAAAAAATGTGTTAATTTTAACAACAGCTGTTTTACTAAAACAAGAAATTATTAAAATGATCCACAAATTATTTAATCGATATAGTAATATACGCTTTTGTGAAACAAATTAAATATTATATTGTTAGACATAAAAGAAATTTTTCTTTTTAATAACATTGTAAAAATAAAATATACTTAAAATTGTATTTGTCATTTTCTAGTACCCCACAATGAATGTAAAAATTCCTTGTTTTTTATAAAAATACTTTGTAAACATAAGGGTTGGTGTTTATTGAAGTTTATTCAAATGCTGTCGCTTAATTGAAGAAAAAAAAAGGATGCACCACTTTTTAATACCCATTAAAGTGCGATAAACTATAAGTATAAAATAATAAAATCAACAATTTTACAATTACTATTTCACCTATGTGACGTCTCGTTTTATCGACCAATGAAACGAATCAAAAAATTAAATTTTAAATTGTAAATTTAACTAACTTAATGTGTATTCACTGAGGCAATTATTTTTGCGCATTCAGCCAAATAGTTTCAAATCATTTTATAAATTATGTAACAATATCTGCCTAAGCAAGCATAAATCTTAATAAACACGTTGTTAAGAATGGTAAAATGTTATTTCTGCTTTGTTTTTCTCAGCTGGTATTAGTAAATCTAACGGTAGCGACTGTAATGTCGATTTTCGTCTATTTCATTCTTACGGTGTTTCAGTATGTTGGTATTCATAAGTATAACCTTTTATAAATTGTTAATAATGTGTGCGCGAATTTCAAATAAACACACACACACACACACACACACACACATATATACAACTTTTATTCTTATCCTATTCATGAAATAGTCCCAAATCCGTATTTGGCTCTTCTCTATTGGTGTTACTGTAAATCGGCATTTATCTGGTGCCACATGGCTTGAAAAGGTTAAGTATTCATAATGCAAATATACAATTATTACAATACTGTAAGCCAAGCATAAGGGAATTATATTAAAAGTCTTGTTTTATTCGTGAAATAGTCGTAATAAATATAACTCGAGAGTATGAGCTTTGTGATATTACTTGTAATAAATTGCATTTATTGATTGGTTTTCAAAGCATTCTTATATGAGATATGAACAATTTAGTAGAAGTTAAATTCAATTAAGTGATAAAATTTAAGGCATATTTATGGAATAAATGGAACAAATGCATTGGGTTGGCCTGTTACGGTCACAGGAGAATATTTCTGCACTTAACCGTTGCTCACGGCTTGCCGTTTGTTCCTACGTCTCCCTATTGTGGCATCTCCGGGAAGTAGGATGGGGTTAGGGAGACACGAGGCCGTCGGATCCCTAACATATCTCCAAATAAAACACCCCGACCCGGATGAAGCTCCTTTCAAGGAGTTTGAGTTTCCCGCCAATCTCGCCTTGGCACTTTCGACGCTGTGACAGAACCAAAGGAACGAAAGTATATGAAATGGGAAGGAGAAAAATTCGTGCAAAGTTGAAAGCCGTCCTAACATTTGCCTAAGGGGCTAGGGGAAACCACGAAAAAAGCCAAGGTCAGATGACAGGCCCCCAGGGATTTGAACCCTGTGCCACCACGTTCGGTAAGAAATATGTTAACGGAATTGAAAATCTACACACTCAAAACTAATTATTTTATATAGCTATAAACATAAAGTTTCTCATTGCTGAGAAGAGAAGGCAAGTAGTTGAAAGTGGAACCCTTGCAGTATCTTTCTTTAACCAAGCCTGGAACATAAAATCTTTAAACCTGTTGTAACTCAGTAGCGGGAAACAAAAAGTGGATCACACTCGTGATTTCAAGGTCACTGCTTGGGTTTTGATAGTACCACATTTTCGTGGTCCTTCATTCGAAGTATCCGATGTTTAGCAGCAACGAACTTACTACAAAGTTCCGCCAGAAGCTCAAGCTGCTGTATGTATGTACATACTTTCCAGACTTGCTTCCCGCAGGAATGAAAATACCATTAATAACTTTTAGCACATATGAACCAGTGACACTAATATTATTCCATTTTCTTAGGATGGGAATGAAACTGTAGCTAAAATCTCGTACAGGATACTTGCTAGCGTGAACACAGGGGTGTAGAACATCTTTTCTCACTGTTAGTGAAACATGTAGTATCACTCAACAGAACTAAGAGCTTCTTAGGCATTTTATCATATTCTGGCGTTTATTTCTTATTCTTTGTTTATTCCTACTAACACAACTATCTCTTCTGATCCTGCTATGAGAAGTGAAATTTTATTTTATTTGCAATTTTCTGGGGCTTTACTGAACTTAACACCATGGAATATTGATACGAAATAGCAGCAATTCATGTAACAATAATTTCACATAGGATTAGCAATACACGCCGCAAAAACAAACCGATAAGCATAAATAAATGTTGCATGATCGGCTTAGAATTCAGGCACAATTTCCTCACAGACTGCCAATTCGTATGAGAAGAAAATGTCAAGAAAATATGTTTTAAGAGAAAAAATCGGTAATAAAACGCTGATTATAACATAAAAATAAGAGCACATACATACTATTATTAATGAAAGTGTACGAGCAATTAATATACGGTGAGACTGCGGATGCGGTAACGACCAGCTGCCGCTGCTCACACACGTAGCCGGCAGATGGCTGACTGGGATATACAGTGCTTTTGAATGCATAATTATTACACTTAATATTAAGTCATTTTAATACGAATAGTAATAGTTATAAGAGGAACATACAAGCCCTAGGCATAAGAAAGGGCTCCTTATGTCAAATTATAATGCCAGCATTATAAAAAACACACACACAGATCATTGAATTGCATTTAAAAATAATGTGCAACAATTGACTATTTAATTAATTAATTTTGCTAATTAACTTAATTAATCAGTAGCCGAAATAGATTAATGACTATCAAATATCCTTAAAAATGTCATTTAAATCACTTTCATATCATAATTGGGGGTTTCTTTAGTCGTTATTAAACATGCAACTCGACGCAGATGCCCAAATAAATAATTCTCATTGCTGCGATTCTGCTTTTGACTCCAAAAGTTTCAGTATGTAGGAAAATTAAAGAGATTTCCTTATTTTCTTTGTGTCTTGGTGACAAAGTCATGTGTATTCTTTCAGCTTTAATATTTCTACATCAAGGTATTTCTTCATGGAAATAATCATATTCAACTCTTCATTGGAGTTGCAAGGAGTAAAGGAATAACACATATTTCCATCACAGATTTAAGATTGCAAATGCAGATTTTTGATGTGAATGCCGGATTCCCCCCCCCCCCAGTATTTGTAATATTATTCTCTAGAGCTGTTGTTATTTTCTTCAATGTGCTTTCTCTGATTCAGTTGAAATGTTATATATATATAGCCGGAAAATCTGCTGAACCTTAAACTGAATTACAGTTATTACTTTTGACTATTTCACTCATGTGGCGACACCTTAAAATCGACCAATGAAACGTAAAACATTTTGAATTTTGAGCAATCACAGCCGGAGTGAAATTAACGAAAAAAAAAAAAATATATCAAATCCGTTTTATCACGTGACGTGCATTTGTCTTGTGGTCAGTGTAGCCAACTCTATACCTCCACCATATATTCCTGAACACACATCACTGATCCTTTTGCTAGAGGCGGTGGGGAGCTATTGATAGCTACAAAAGCATGACAATTGACAATCATAATGCAAAATGCAGGGTTCTTCAAAGCGTTTTATTGATGCGTCAAACGTGCAAATTGATCTTATCATTAGGAATTCCAAACCACAGAATACAAAGAAAAATAGAAACACTGTATTTTTCTCTCTCAGTTGGTATTAGAAAATCTAACGGTAGCAATTGCAATTGTCGACTTTTGTCCATTCCAGTCTCGCGGGTTTCTGTATGGAATACATATTCATAAGTATAATATTTTATGCAAGTGTTAATATTTTGTGCGCGAATTTCAAATATATGTATCACTTTTATTCTTATTCTATTCAGGAAATAATCCTAAACCTTTATTCTGCTCTTCTCTATTGGCATTACTGACAATCGGCATTCTTCTATCGCAATATTGCTTGAAAAGGTTAAATACAAATATACACTTAATACAATTTTGTATGCCAAGTTTACAGGAATTATATTTAAATTCTTATTTTATTCGTGAAATATTCCTAATAAATATTACCGGAGGGTCTGAGCTTTCCAGATAAATACACTCACTATGTTCGTGAATTTATCGGTAATCTCAGACCCTCTCGTGGTATTACTTGTGATAACTGCACATGAATATGGTAAAATCACCACTTGTGTTTCTTCTAAAAAGAATGTCTGTATAGCTTTGTTAGCGCCAGTGATTTCTTCAAAAAAGTTATTGACTACATCCTACTTCAGAGTAACGTTAAAGAAAATAGAAAAAAGAGGATATATAGCTATAAGTCGTTATCCGTTCACGTGGTGTTTTACGTCTCGGCTGCCAGGCGTACGCGTCTTATCTGACCATGTTATCTGCCGGTCTCACGACAGTATGCATGCATTCATTCAAGAAGAAAGTCAGTTAACCCTAGAGTAATGCATTTCATGTGTAAATGCTATTTTAAATGCGAATGTTTGTGTGCGAAACTTTTTAAAACTTTCCTAATCAACCAGAAATACAATTCGTGAAAGTGCAAAAATTAAATACAATAATTACAAAGTAAAAAAAAAAAAAAAAAACACTATCGGAAACGTAGTTTGAACAGAGGAAAACTAGACAAAATTGGTGTAAATCTTGAACATTCCCCAACAAAATCGCATAAAAAATGAACACGTGTGGTAGTTTTAGAATGTAAAAGTAATCATTAGCAATGAAATCAGAAATGATACGTTGGCCCAACTTAATCATGAAATCAGAATTAGTTTCCCCCATTAGAAGAGGAGGATAACAATTCCAAAAGTGGCACGCTTAGTAGCCGAGACATAAAACACCGGATGAGCGGACAACGTTTATAACTAAAGCAAGGTAGTTTCAGGTCTCTCTTTAGATGAAGGATGCAACTAAAATTTTGTGCCTCTTTTGTGCTTGATTACTTCAATTTAATGATTTTTTATATCTAAATATGTCACCGTCAGTGAAAAATGTGAGATTGTTGGTAACTAAGTGATTTTCTAATAAAATCTTCTATCACTTCCGAAATATCATTAATGTTTTATGCCTATTTATTCTTAGCTATTATTACATTTACTATTAGATTTGAGAGATCTAATGCGGAAGCAAACTAAAACTGACGTGAGGCAAAAGCACATATCTAAAACTTGCTAAACGCGCACTGTGACAGACCAGTATCTTCTATTAAGTTATGTAAACATTTTATTTTATACCCTGTAGTTCACGCTGCAGGTTAGGGATGAGCTTGAGGCAGAGAGAGCTTGTGTAATCAATGATGTGTGCACACTTAATATCCCTGGAATTTACAACTACGTAGGTATTCTTTATACTGTGTTTACTCTGGTTTTAAGTAAAACATGGACGTTCTACGTTATTCAAAAACGTTGACGAACTTTTTTTTAGAAATGTACAAGTCAATTAATGCATTATCGTGCTGTTATTTTATGACGAAAAGCCTCCGTTCGGGTATGATATATAAACATTGTGGTAAGTTTCATATTTTCCCCTCGCCATTCAGCATCTTGAGTAGAACAATGCCTCTCGACGTAGCACATTAAAAGCGTTGTTAGGTACATTAATGTTTGCTAGATTGAATTATTCTCAAAAAAAAAAAGATGCTAGTAACAGTAAAGTTTTCTATAAAAAAGCATTAAAATATTGGGAGAAGCGATTCGTAAGGTCATATGAGCAATGTGCAGGTAGCAGTTTGTAGTTAGTTTGAGCGAGCTGTTGAGAATTCATGTGCTACTTGTCGCTTTCACTGCGTATTATTTGTGGTCTATTGTTCATCCTTAGTTATGTCACTTACATAAATAAAGTCTTATAGGATGCATGTGTGAAAACGGATAATTGGAGAGTGTTGAAGCTATTCGCAGGAAAATACAGTGTAAATCGTGTTCCAGGTAGAAAAACTGTTCTCCAACTTGCTAAAAAGTTACGAGTAACAGGATCTTCCAATGACAAGAAGTGTGTTTTTAACCGCTGTGGTCTTACGGAAAAAAAGTTAAATGAAACACAAGAAATGTCTTAGGCAGATGCCGAAAATGTATTGCTGAAGGGCATCACTTTCGACACTTCTTCTAAAAATAATGTATTATTTTTTATTTTCAGGAAAAAATTAATACTAAAATAAAAAATGTTGCTTTAATACGAGGAATCTATCTCCATTTTTTTTCCGGTTGCGGGGCTGCTCTTCCCCAGTAAGAAGATGAACTCAGGCGGCCCACAACTGAAATAACTTCACTGTACTAAAAGTTACAGTGAAATAAAATGTTCTAAAATAATATAACTCTTGAAGCATTAGGCCATTAACTAAATTCTTTGGAGCACTTTTTCATGTTTACTAAAATCGCTTTACAACAAGGTTCCTTTACTTATTACTAATTCCCTACTCTCCTATAACGAAAAATGTCTGCAAGTCGATTTCGGTACCTGGAAAGCATGTTATAAGTTTGATTTAAAGATACCTGAAATACAGTACATACGTTTATCTACATGTATTTCGTCGTTCATTAATTTGAAGAAAACAGCTACAGAAAGAAAAGCGGTTGATTGAAGGAGCCTGGAATGAATGTGCATGCAGATCCATGCAAGGGATGTTTTCGATGTTCTAATGTGGCATTTTGAAGTTCTTTTTAAAATATCTAAACAGAACACAAAAGGCGGTCCATACTCTGCACTTCAGTTACATCGAATTTCCGGAGATAAAGTATTTAACATAGTTTATTTTGTATGCTACTGGAAAAATAAAAAAAAAAGTCTGAATTTTGGAAATCTGGTTCTTAATACCAAGCATATATTAGGTTTTCTATTTCAGAATATATAACAAATTTAATAGGAGATTTATTAACAAACCCAGTTTAACATGTCGCAATAAAATAGGTATTTTTAGAATTAACATTAATTTCGATGGTCAGGATAGAGGCAACAAATATTTAAGGATTCTGAGCAATGGAAACTTGGAAAAACGCTTAAAATTGAAGCCTTTTGTAGCAGAGAATAAAATCAGATATTTCATAGACCAGTGCTGGGAAAGATGTTTTCTCGTTGACCATAAAATATTAAACAATTTAAAGTTGTTGCCACTGATAAATTAATTTATTCCGCTACACAATACCAGCCATATACTGAATTTCTTAAGAATCGCCAATAAAAGATGTCACTTTCATACTAAATATTCTAATAATACACCAGTTAATCTACATTTTGTATTAGCAAACATACAATATATCACTACTAGGAGGATTAAGTTGCCCATTCCATTGATATCGTGTGTAATGTTGTGACTCAAATCTCACTGTCTTTCTAAGTGACCTCTTACGAAACAGTCGGTTTTGTCAAATCTGGAGATCTCGATGACCACAGGTTCTTGGAAATCCAAATTCTTCATCGTCGAAGAACTTTCATTCAAACTCATGGACTCAGTTTATGTAAGACATGTAGCGCCGACTCGTTGAAAACACCCTTGAAGTATTTCTACATCGTGTAGTTCTCAAGAAGCTGCATAAAAATGTATCAGTACTTTGCAGTGCTTACAGTTCCGTGGGAAAAATTGGCCCCACTGTTATTTGTGCGAATATTGAGAACCAA
Organism: Metallyticus violacea; assembly: GCA_030762175.1. NCBI lineage: Eukaryota > Metazoa > Arthropoda > Insecta > Mantodea > Metallyticidae > Metallyticus > Metallyticus violacea. The sequence goes on from CM060846.1 coordinate 43,363,207, forward strand.
ACTCTGACATTCACTACAGATGCTTCGTGAATGGCGCGTGGGATTTGAGCGGCTGTTCTGAGTTGACATAGCCACACAAATGAAACCATATCTCATCTGTGAACCATATATAGAATTTTACACAAGTAACGCCATTTCCTATCTGGTTACTGCAACTATTGGACGACCGTTAACCCTAAATAGCTTTGCTGAGTTTTCTTCGCAGCTCTCTGATACTTGAGCAGGAAAATCCGATCTTCTGCGACAGACGCCTTAATGAAGTGACTGTCATGACATCATCAGCACCAGTGAAGATGAACGATGTCCAAGATATTCCGTTGTTTCTAACTTCTGTACCAACACTACTATTGTGTTTTTGCTGAGGGGGATTGCGAACACCAAATTCCTCCGGTGTGCCCTTAGCTTTAATTTCATTGGTGATCCAGTAGTTGTTGACAAGAGCCGTTGCTATTGCGTGTATTGCATCTTCACAGCAACTAACACAAAAGGATGGAAACAGCTGCCCAGTCAAGAACAGCTGTCTCATCTCAAGACCAGAGTCCAAACTCCAGGATTTTCTTTTTAATTTGAAAGTAAAGTGACTACTGCGATGTGCTTTCGTTCGAATAAATAAATAAATAAATTACCAGCTCCATAATTTAGTGGAAAGAGCTCCGCTGGGGTCCCGGCTTCATTTCCCGGATCTGTAACAAGGATTTTTCCATTTATAGATGAACCTTAAGGCGACCATGGTATGTTTAGTTTATGTACTCCTAATTTTAAGGACTTTTCTGGTGTGCCAGGGACTATCATCTTCACTGGGACTATGTAGACGTGCTGCTACACTTCCGCTACGCCACGGAGAATGTCCACAAGATCTTGAGAACAGTGAGCTGGCATAGTTAAAAATAAATCAATAAAATAATAATTACTCTGTGCCGTATTATTTTACATAAGCGCTTATCACTCATATTTATCATAATTAAAAAAATTCTTTCTACGAATGTTGGCTTTCACATTTCAACAAAGACGGTAGAGAAAAGCCTTGCATTAGAAAACATCTGCAGTAGATTGTATAAAATTAGTATAAACGCAACACGGGACTCACTGAAAATAAAGATTTCAAGATTGAACATAACATGATAAATATCAAAGAGGCTAGAAGAAAATATATGCGTTTTCGGAAAGAAATTTCATAAAATGCAGGGAAATTAAGGAGAAAAGTTGGCACCAGACTGTGGCGTTAATTTTTTTTTTTTTTTTTTTTAAAGACTATGTAACCTCGTGTTCCCATTCCTATATTTCGAAACAAAAGAGAAGCAAATGGGGCAGCTTATAACATGCGCATGACAGCAAAAAGAATGACGAGGTTTCCGATTTAAGAGAGATTAATCACTATGACATCGTATGTAGAGTGGAGTCCGTTCAGAGAGGTTCGTTCCACTTTAACCGAGTCATTTGCTACAACACCATATGGCTCTCCTTCCATTCAAGCAGATGATATCGGTTCCCTTGGAATTTAATCCACGAGCACCCATACAGCAGTATAGAAAACGATTCTCAAAATCAATTACGGTACTCCCTGTTTTCAATCAAGGAGAAAATGCTTTATTGTGTAGTTCGAACTGCGAAATTCTATCCCAGGCTGTCTGCGTCAAGTGTATTATTGTGCATGCCCCTTTAAGCGGCTGAAACGTGAAAGGCAATTCACGGAATTTGCACGTTTCTCATCAGTGCATTAGGGTTAAGAAAATCAATTAAGAATTAACGATAGCACATAGCCTCTAATAGGATCATCTAAAATTGAACACTATTTGTCTAGATGGAGGGATAAAAATGTGTGTTATGCCTCTAGTTAAACCTGATGTGTCTGACGCGGTACGCAATAGGTGATTTTTTCTTCGCCGGACCGCTTCATGCGTAACGGCCGGTCGGTAGGTTCAAGTTGATATCGCGGTGAACGGGAGTCACAAAGTCCCCAGCTATGATTATTCCTAACAGTTGAACACATAAAAGACACATTTGCTCACCATTATCAAGTAAAATTAGCCATTACCCTCTGCAGTTCCCCCTTCTTCTTCACGAATGTTATTTTCCAATGTGGATTTGTCTTGTACACTTTTTCCATTTATGCCCCCCTCGCAGAGAGTTAAATCGGGGGACCAGTGATGTTAGTGATGGCTCTATTATCCAATATTTCATAATTATTAATTGTTTCTTCAAAAAATAGGATCTATTGATCACTCGTAGCTAATGGCGATCCAGATTCTTATCTTTTATCATGCATGGGTTCCTCGTGAAACAGGTAAGGATTTTTTTTAACTCCCGTATCTGTTGTTTTGTAAATTAACATATCCATTTATGTGAAACTAAGATTCGACCGTAAGAAAATTAGATTAGGATCAATTTCTCCTTCATGCACACTATTCAAAAGCCATTCATAATACTCCTGGATACAGGGTCACTTCTTTGTTTTTTAAACAACCCGCTCCTGCACAAACTCCATAGCCTGCAGTTTTTCGTGATAATAAGAAGACTGGCTTTATGTTTCCTGGCTATTGCGTTTGATGAATGCATACTAAAAGTATTGTACTGGGTGAGCCATACAAATATCAACCACTCCGCGGCTTTTGCTTCCTTGGTTGGCAAAGGAATTCCCACCAAGTGCTTAGGAAGCAAGATCGCGGCAGTTACGAGTCTTCTGGAAAACGACTGTATTAATTTCGGGTTCTACGTTTAACATATGATTCATACGTCTGACAAGTTTCGGCTCGTCAAAAAGACTTCCTGGTGTTGATTCTCCAAGTCATCAAATGATCCATGAATAATAATTATATAAATAATGACTCTACGGGATTGTAGCCGAGTTACGTTTATATTCACATCCTGGGCTGCAATCCTGTGAAGTCATTAAAATAATCAAAGCTCTTATACCTATAACTTGTATGAATGTTCGGGATAAATAGCACACATGAAGGTTCTCCCTAAGGAAACGACCCAAGATTGCGAGTTCTATCCTTGCCAGGATCAATGGATTTTTTCGGGCGTAAAAATAATATGTGTGGTATCCTTCGGAAAGGAAGTAAAGCTATGGGTTCTGGATCATAGATTTACGGCAGGTAAAAAAACTTAATTTATCGGCTGTTTCATGTCCTGAATTGAATGAGACACTAATGACCTAAGATGTTAAAGAGCGTCCGTTAATAAACCAAATACTACGGCCATCCATTGGAAAATTCTCCTACAAAACCCAACTGAGGCCTTTCACAACGAAGAAGATTTTCTTATATTTCTACAGGTAAGTTGTATATTTAAATGATTTTATTCTATAAGATGGTGATGAAAGGAATTCATTTGTACTGTATAATCGATGCTGAAGAAGTCTATTATAATATTAATGAATTAGGTGATTTCGCTGAGTAGGGGAAAACACGCGAATGGCTCTTCTGGTATTTTGTATGAAATGAATAACTTCAGTTAAACTTGGCCCATGGTTGTAATTGCATCCGAAAGCACAGTTGCAGAAGAAAACATGAAAACAGTGATGTCAAACATTAAAGTATATGGTTGCTTCTGTTCTCCACATGCACTGCAGAGGAAAGTTAAGTTGGAAGCTTTCTGAAAAAAGCGAAACCATATTAAAATTGAGTTCCAGCAAAATATTTTGTTCCAATCATGATGGACGGTTATTTTCCAGAGATAAATATGAAAATACAACATGTTGACATTCTAAAAAAATAATTGTGTTTGTACTATGTGTCCACATTTTAAATTGTAGAGGTCCGTCTTTCTTTCCTTTTGGCACCCAATGTCTGGCGATACGCTGCCTTGCTTCTGAATCCAAAGATTGCTGTGAAGGTCGACAGGCTTCTGCGAGTGAAAAAGAAAAAGTTGGAAAGATTGCGTTCCTGCAGAGAGAGAACAAAGCCGTTATTCCTTTGTCAGTTGGACCACTACAGATTCCATTGATGTTCCTCTCTTGTTCCCCGCATTGACCCCGACAATGTAAACATCACAAAACAATCAAAACTTACACTGAGCGTGCAAGCTTATAAAATTACGAGCGGTCGAACGCCGACACATTCTTTGCTCAAACCGAAAGGGTTGCAAAATGTAATTAATTTAGGAGAGTAAAAAGTTTCTAAGTTTGCTGTGTGATTTGCCTTCATCTTACATTTAATTTACTAAATCGTTATATTAAATCAAATACAGTAAACTGGTTCTTTTGACTTTAATCAATATTTTCAATCTAAGAAACATAACGAGACATTCTTGACATATTGCAGAGATAGATATTACAGCTTTTATAGAGTTTTATTTTGTTAAACAAATAATGCTAATATTTATACTATCGTCCCACTGTTTCATCTATAGAACTTAGTAACCTCGAGTTATTTTCAGTAATGAAGAAGAATTTATCTTAATCTTTTCGGCAAATGAAAGCAAAATTTTTTCTATATCTGCACGAATTTCAAATCGGTAGCATTCAAGAATTAAAAACTTCTCTTTTTACGGATAATATATCCAATTCGTTAATGAAAGTTGCCTTCGCTATCATAAATTAAATCCATTAGAAGTGTACAGCACACGAACACTCTAAATATTATATTTTCTAATTCCCACCCAAGTATAACGAAATAGGCAAAACAAAGCTCTAATACCGGGGTTTAGTTTTAAATAGAGGCCATATTTATACACAATACTTCCTAAAACATGTACATAAATGTAATCAAAAACAAACTATATACTAAATATGTAATATAGTAATTGCACTTGGAGCAGGAATTGGGTGCTCGGGGGATGTAGTTGTAATGTTGTTGACTGCTGGGTTGTGGTTTCGATGTCTCGGCCGGGCTGCTCACTGATGACGTCGTTTGCTCCAATTCTGTTGAATTTTATCTCAGGGTCCACTGGAGTGTTTCGGGATCAGTATAGATCCACGGGAACGAGAAATGTGTTGCCCAAAAATACACAAGGTTGACTTGTTTAAAATATTTTATTCCCATGTAAAGTACTTCCTAACCGTTCGCCGCTGACTTCGCTACTCACTTAGACTGGCTTCCTGAGTGAATATCTGGATGTCTGAATGTCCCTCTGAATCTATGAATGTGTGAGTGTAAATCTGTGAATGTATTTCTACTGAATGTCTAAATGTGAATCTATGAATGTCCGACTTCTACGAGTGTGAGATGCACCTCTGAATGTGTCTCTACCGAATGCGTGAATTTCTCTCTGACTTCTGTACTCTAGTTTTTCTACTACATCGCCACGCCTTTCGCTAAATTAAATTCCCTCGTATTTTATCTATTTTCGTGTTGTACTTTCATCATTGGTTATCCTAAAATTATTATTTATATTTAAGTTCTCCTGATTCGTTAACTTTTATCCGAAGACCATTGGCTAGAATTATTCTTTCCCCCCTGATCTAACGTCTTCCCACGAACTTGAATTTTCCCAGAACAAGCTGTCATAAATTTCGGCCCTTTCCTTACATTCTGATTTCTATTGAAAATCTTTTGCCTTCCTTAGTTTGTAGATTCCTAAATGTTCCCGGAGATAACGCACGTGTTTTCGGCTTTCCTGTAATAAAACATTTTCGTCTCCGTTCTGACATTTTCATTTTCTCTTAAAATATTTTTAAGTCTGACTTTGTTAAATACTGTCCCGTTACGGCCACATGTTTCTCTTATTGTCAACTCCTAAGTATTTCCTGGGTAGAAGGTTCGTGACCTAACAAAAGATAGTTTACCCTTTTTTCAGCCTTGTCCAAGGAGCGGTCAGTGAGTGGAGAGGCGTCAGGTATACATTCTCTTTCTAACATGTTTTACACAAAATGTATACAAAACCCTTTTGTAAGTTACAAGTTATTTCTATTTCTATTATTATTTCTATTCCTGTTATACCTATCTCAAAATGATTTTCTTATACCTATACATAACAATTATCCTTATCAAATATAATGCCTTTATAAATATAACTCTGTAGCCTCAGGTTATAAAATTAATATAGGCAGCCTTATTTCCGGCTTCACACTTAAAGCTACAAAAAAAAAAAAATAAAAAATAAAACTAAATTGACATAAGCTATACATTTAAATATATCACATGTCGTATGCTTTTGACGCAATCCTAAAGTCAATCAAGACGTGAACAATGTATGGCATAAGATATTTCTCTGTATTTTCAGAAGTTATGTTCCATAGTTTTTTCAAAAGCGGTTTAACGTCCGTTTTAACTACTGAGGCACCACAAGCGGTGGGCACTGGTGATACACGATACGAAATGATAAACTGACATGAAAGGGGACTTTTTTTAAAGGAAGGAAGCATTCCAGGCCTTAATTTTAGGGTTAATTTGTTGATTTGTTTATTTACGGATGCTTTTTAACATTTCTGGTCATCAGCGTCCCATTCAATTCATTGGGTGAAACGACCGAGAAATTTTGCTCAGACGCCTCTTTTTTTCATGCTTGACGTTCTTTATTGTGACGTAAATGTACATGGAACCCACGGCTTTACTTCCCTTTCGAAGGAAACCATACTTAGGATTTTTACGCCCGAAAAAAATCCACCGACCCTGGCTGGATTGAACCCAGGATCTTGGGTTTACGAGGCAAGTATGTTACGAATACACCACCAGGACCGACTAGAGTTTTAGGGTACCTCCCCAGCATTTATCATTTATGAAGACTGAGGAAAACCTGTAAAAAAAAAAAAAAAAAAAAAAAAAAAAAAAAAAAAAAACCTGTCAGGGAGAACGGTTCTGGTAGGAATTGAACCCCAGACTTCGCGCTCCGCGCCTTAACGACCTCAACCATTCGTGGCTATCCCATGGGTGACCGGAAAGTATGTTCTTATATAGTAAAAACAAGCTCTGGACATATGACGTCTTTGATGGTATTTGCTGCGATCACGAAACAAGTTTCGAGGCGAATGTTTATGCAGCTGAGTCTGCAACTTTGTTTTCGTTGTGAAGCACAGGTTCCAAATGAGATTTCATTTTACAAACTATTTTTTGTCATATACTTGACACACCACTACGTTTCCATATGTAGTAAAAACATCGTCCATAGTAATACAAAAGCGTAGTTTCGCGGCTAAAGAACTTGTAAATGGAGCCATCCCGGTAGAAATTTGCCACTGTGCTCTGTACACCTGAGATAGTGAGTACAAAACTGAATTAAGGTCAAATAAGAGAGCAGTGTAGAAAATAGCAATGGAATACTCACTCAAATCTCGGAATAACAGATAAAAAAACATGTCTGCTTCATATACGGGAAATATATTACATTCTCATGTTAAAACACAGCTAACAAAAGAAAACGATAAGAGTTAAGCAGTCTTAGGCGATCAATATTTAGCAAGACTTGTCAATTAGCTAGGCTTTCCAAGATTAAGCATTGCAAGATGACAAGTTAAGCAAGGAAATACTTGAGTGGTTGACCGATCGTGAAGGTTAAATTATCGTATTCCATTATGTACCGACAACTTTCACTTTAAAGTTGTATAACTTAAAACGATTATTCACTGCGCACAATTACACGGTATTTGACATGAATGTTAGTTTTATGCAAAAATGTATAATTATCTCAAATATATGTAGCACTATTGGAAATGTGTGAAAATACCTAGCATTAAAATTAAATATAATGGTTCTAATAGCCTGATTTATCGACCTTTTTTGTTTTAAGTGGGGTACATTGCAAGTAAAAAATATGTGTAGTTATAAACCTTGCCCGCACACGTTGTGTTTTACGTCTAGGCTGCTAAGCGTGCCGCAACCGGCAGCGCGGGTACTTCACCTCCGCTTCCTAAAACATGTATAAACTTTTACTTTATAAAAATGCTGGAATTGTTGTCCTCTCCTTGATTAAACAGGTAAAGCACGTTCTGAATAACACGATTAACGTATTGCTTTACTTTATTTTCCAAACTACCGACTTGTGCTAATTTTGGAAGTGGGTTTGTTAGCAAATGTGGAATAATTAAGTCTAGATTTTTTTCTGTTAAAACTACCAGTTTAGATCGTGTGTTTTTATTTTGCATTGAACCATAGACATAAATTAGCGCACAATATCGCGATTTACAGCTCTGAAAAGAAGCATTTGATCAGAAAAGTTCTAAGCAAATTCCACAAGCACTAAAACTCATAAAAACGCGTTGTCTGGAGTAATTAAATGCAAGATCGGCAGATACAAGGTCATGACAAAAACGGAAGAGCTAAGTTGAATTACAAGTAGCAAAGGGAAATCACAGTGTGAGGGCATAAAATTTACAACCAAGCCTTAACTTTTATAGTAGTATCTTCAGCATGTCAGCACCGTTCCTTAAACATTTAGTTGTTATAAACATCTCTGGTTATATAGAAATAGGGACGCATTTTCTTTTGAACTGCTTAGACAAAGGTCAGCTGAGCTTTCTACAGTACAATTACTGATCAGACATGTGAGAACAAAGACATCCTTGAATTTGAATGTTTCACATCTGTTTGACGCCATTTTATAAGCGCAAATATTGTTCCACTGTTTTTACGTTTTCAACAAGAGAGCAATATGTGCATTTACGTGAATATAAACCATAATGCATCGTCCTTCTGTCAAATACACTTAAACTATCGACCCGGTACGTTTGACAATTGAATTCAGTTTTGCTGGCTAATATCTAAAACCTTAAGGAACCCTATTCCATACTCCATTTTTGCATAAGTTAAAATACATTTCCATCGCGTTACTATAGAAGAACAATTTATAGTCACAAGGATAATTGAATTAATAAGACAAACATCTTTTGTGCTTTTACTACCTTCCTTTGCAACTTGACGTATACAATGGCGGTAATTTCAAAATTTCGATGCATATAAGTGAGGCTTCGGACAACTTAAAATTCGTAAGAATGCACCCATTATTGAAGAACACTTTTTATATGTATACAGAATACAACATATATTTCAATACCTATTGCACTTTCGCGTGTAATGTAAATAGCTTATTAATGGTAATTTTACTTAAATTGTTTTCATATTTTAATTATACCGAATGTGCCATAAATGTATATGCACTTTCACAGCAGATATCTATTTAATATATTGCAAAGTTGAACCGAAAACCAACAGCAATGTGTAGTATGATGTTCTGTAAACAGATGTGACTCACATACATTATGATAGCGTTGCTACGTGACAGGTAAATCAACAATGAATAAATGAAACCAAGATTATCGTATGATGTTCTGTAAACAGATGTGACTCACATTACGATATGCTAGCGTTGCTACAGGTAAATCAACAATGAACAAATGAAGCCAAGATTATAGTATGTTGTTCTGTAAACAGATGTGACTCACTTTACGTTATGCTAGCGTTGCTACAACAAAATGGAGCCAAGATTATCGTTTCAACAGCGGAAAGCAATTTTGAAGTGATATTGGAAAACCGAGAATGTTGTTGAAGTTCAAAGGTAATGGAGACGTGTGTACAGCACAGAACCGTTCTCCAGGTCTAACTCCGTTGGACTTCTACCTATGGTGAACCCTTAAGGATGCTTGTATACCGTAGAAAACCAGCTACACTGGCAGCACTTCGGCAAGAAACTGAAACGGCACGTGCTGCAATCGCTGAGGACACTTTCGCAAACGTTGCTCAATCAGTAGTTCAACGTACTCAGAAGTGTATCGACGCCGATGGTGGACATTTTGAGCAACTGTTGCAACTGTAAAAGTATAAGATGATCAGTGCTGATCATTTTCTGTTTGTGTGAATTCAGTTTTGTTATGTTAACACAGTTTTTTTCTTTGCTTGAAGTGTGCACACATGTTTTGGCACCCTCTGTAGTTAAAGAATTCTTTCTGATACAGAGGATGCCAAAAAGTGTATACACTCTTCAAGCAAAGAAGAGACTGTGTTAACATAACAAACATGAAAATGACGAGCACTAACCATGTTAGGCTTTTACAGTTACAACAGTAACGACAGTTGTTCAAAATGCCCACCATTGGCGTCGATACACTTCTGAGTACGTTGGACTTCTAATTGAGTAACGTTTGCGAAAGTGTTCACAGCGATTGCAGCACATGCCGTTTCAATTTCTTCTAGACTGTTTGCACACCAGTAGACACAGTTATGTCGGTTAACAGTTCCTTTCAACTTAAATTATACCTAAATGAAGGAAGGATTGATCGATTCATTTATGGACGCTTTTTTAACATCTCAGGTCATCAGTGTACCATTCAACTCAGGGCGTGAAACGGCCGGCAAATTTTGCTCAGAGGCCTCTCTTTCAGACTTGAGGTTCTTTTTCGTGCCGTAAATGTACGACACGGGACCCACGGCTTTACTTCCCTTCCGAAGGAAGCCATACTTAGGATTTTTACGCCCCGAAAAAATCCATCGGTCCTGGCCGGGTTCGAACTGATAGTATATATATTGGCACCCTCGGTATTACCATATAACTTTTTCCAATAAACATAAATTCCAACGTAAGTTGTGGTACAGCTTTAAAGGAATATATCAGTAGCAATTTTTGTACTAAGTATATTATTTTAAATTGTAATATATACCAAACGGTTGTCTTTTGAGGCGGAGTAAACCGTGTTTCAGTACTCTCTTACTTAGAAAATCCCGAAAGAGATGCCGGAGATGGATTCCAGAACCTCCCGGCCAGCAATCTGCAACTCTAAGCAGTATACCAAGCAGGCGATGTAAAATTTGTTATAAGTTTATAACTAATACTTAATGAAAAAAGAAAAGGGCTCACATTATGGGTAGTCAAATGAAGTTAGGCCAGGGCTATGAGTAAGAGACGTTGTTGCATATATAAAAAATATGCCAGTCTTAATATTTTATTGCCAATATGGGCTGCATTATTGTTTAAATCCTCAAACTTTATAATGCATATACCCTTTATTTGTTTACATTTAAATTTATACTACAGGCATTATCTATGTAAGCAAATGAATAAAGTTTGTCACTGTGTTTTTGTACAAAGATTAGTTTTGATGAACAATAGTAATCGACATATTAGATGCAGGGCCTTTTTAATGGATAAAGATAATTACACTAATTATATAGTGCTACATAATTTAATAAGTATATTCGCTTAAAGGAAGTTTGAACTGTGGTTAAATCAACATCATATACAAGTTCCTTACTCGTGTTTTCTTAGCTTTTAAATCTTCCAATTTAATTTTAATTTTTATGAACAAATTTTCAATGCCACTAAAATTATTTTTACTTGATAATAATTGCTTTTTACACTGTTTAAACAAACACCAATCCCTCAAACAACTGAACTAATTTCACTACATGATAAAATCATCGTAATTTCATATTCAGATTATAGCTAACAGAATAATGATTTGCTACGGATGAGCATGTAAATAGTACATTACTTCATTTTCATTAGCACATGAACATTTTGCAACCAATTGTAAAAATAAGTGCCTGTAAATAGCATTTATTTCCACTTGGTAGGCTTCATGTTTCTATAAATTCAGTTAAAAAGCTATTTAATTACTCATTATTAAGTATTAAAGACAGTAATCAAAGGCATTTAATAAAACTGACGAAAAAAGTGTTGCGATTGTATCAACATTCTGTGGAACTAATAAATAACTTACCCGTATTTACCAGCACCAATCGCCAGATAAAACGGGTCTAAACGTTGCTTGCAAGAAGTGAAGAAAATGAGGCTTATCTTTTGTGTCCCTCGGCACGGCTAGCTATTTAGTTTTTGATGCCGCAATGAATTATTTTGTGGTATTCCAGTGGGCTTGCAATAATCCGCATCATATGGAGGAAGCTCTATAGGATATTCATTAGAGGATATTCAGAACGAACATGTTGATAAATTCATTGTGCAGTATAAACTGGCACGGGTATACCATTGAAAGCATTCGATTCTATACCCCGTTCCAATGATTGAGTATAGGTGCGTTGCGTTATTTTGTCAAAGCCGAGAAATGCGGTATATTTTATACAAGTTCTTTATTTTAAAAACCAACAGTGGTGTGTTTTGATGCTCAGTTTCAATTAATTTAATTAATTATTGAAACTGCTTTCTCAGCAATTTTCATACGCAACTAATGCTGGGATACCACATGCCGTACCTTGATGTCAGTATGTACGGGCTCTGTTTTGATTTTCTGTTCGATCAATACATCTCGAGTAAGATATATCTTGTCCACATGCCGCTCTTAACTTTTGTTGGAGTAAAAAGTTGATTGGCTATTATTTCAAAATGAAAATTACCTGCAGTGCCATGCAAATTAATTACAACACAGGGAAATTTCACACAAGTGCATAGGATGCCGTATGCTGATATTACTGTTATGCACTTGGTATTTTATTTCTACATTCGTTAACATAATGGACACAGCTCCCAAAAAACGCTATACCATACAACTATGACATGATGGAAAATAGCTATAGTGTCAGGCATAAATATAATACTTTATTATATTAGTTTTTCATATTATACTTTATTCCACGAGTAAATTTTTAAGAAACAAGAATAGGAGGAAAGCTAGTTTCGTAATGAAATTCAGTAAGTACATTTCATCAACGCCTTCTTTTATTATAGTTATGAGTCACTTTATCGATGAAGATTATTTAGTTCGTTTGTTATTTTTAATGTTGTTAGCGAAGATAGATTTACAGCAAGAAAATTTGGCCCAAGTTAAACAGACTAAATCGTTATTAATTCCAAAAAAAAATGTATGATATATGTATCAGATTGAATAAAACAGATTCATAAACTGATTAAAAGTAAAAATATTAACGATATTTCAGAAAATTTAGTACTAGCATATAAAGAGTCTTAGAGAAGTCACTCTACAGCCATTGTGTAGCCGAGATCTCACTAGGGAAGCGAATTCGCGTGGCAGCATTGACCGCGCGCAAAGCGTATAATTATTGTGTTCAGTTTACCAGCAAGACAAGCACACACACTCCAAAGTCCAAACCGGTGCGCAGATTACCCTCTGAAAACCGGTTTCAAAGAAAGCAAGGGCTGTCATAAATGCGAGAACAACAATTTTCTTCTGTGCAATGTACATTACCCGAGTGGGGAGGAACTTGTCGATGACCCATCATTTCAGAACATGTTAATAAAATGAAAGTCTACTGATTCCTTTGATAGCTAATATAAACTTATTAATTTTTATTAACTCTGTAGTTATATATTCTGCAGTGAAAATGAATTATTGATTCTTTTTTCGCTAATATATAAGTCGTATCCTTATTATTATCTAACATAATATTCGGTTGATGACAGCAGTTTAGACAAAACTTTAAGGAGTTAATTGTTGTTATAGTAATTTTATGCAACCGATGTTAAAATGTACCATTTTATTGACGATTTTCATCAACAATAAAAACTTAATAACTCTCGTATACAAAAAATTGTTTGAAACGGTATCGTGAAAAAGGACACTATCTTCGTCACATAAAAGGAGCAATTATGACCTTTGAAGAAAAGTAGGTAAATATCTTGGCAACTGATAAAAATAAATAAATAAATAGACCTTACATATTAACTGCTCAATCTGGAGTAGGTGCTAAAGGCTAAGGAGTCCAAGGGACCAATCTCCTTTAATTCTTCGCCCTCAGTTTTTCTAAAATACTTAATAGATTATTGCTTATGAAACTTCACACTTCTGTCCAGATCCAACTGGTTATATATTTGACAAAAGGCCAGAAGGAACATTCTGAACATTTTAGTTCCTTGTGGCCGCGCACTCGCATTCTAGCGACATTACCGTGAAGTCACTGTGCTATCAGATTTTATATTGTCAGAAATATATATACATATATATAACAATTTCCAGTTCTAGCACTTTACAGTCATACTTCAGCCGCCATGTATTTGAAAAAACCAAAATAAAAAATAATCTAACTCGATTCAACCCATAATGAAAGGAAAATAAAAAAGAGTGTCATTCAGTTTCTGCATGTGATCTGTATGCATGCTATGTTACAACACCACGAAAGAGCCCACTTTAAATTTATGAAAAATGGCATACAAAGAGTGGTGTTTTTTTATTTATCGCAAAATATTTAGACTTGGGAAGATATTCCTTGTTTACTATGGCAAATAATAACATAATAAATTAACAAATGATTAAACATTTTAGGTTTTAACCTTTTTCAAATATCAGTGGCAATTCCTGGTATATTTTATGTGTAGGAACCATTATTACAAACAAAATTAAAACAAATACAATGTCAGTATTTATCCCAACAGAAACAAATATAACAGAAATAATTTGCTCACTATACTGGATGTGTTTCCAATTTAAAAACAATGCATAAAATCCAAATATTTTTGAGCATAGAACAGCAAACAAGATAAAAGGATTATTATTACACTATTTTATAATATTAATATTTTATTACATAAATAAATGTTTAAGAAACGAGTACTATTTAGGAATGCAATAAATGTACAGCATTACAAAAAAGTTTCGTGTGCTATTTTTTTTTTTTGCACACTAGAAGCATAAAAAGATATTAATAAAATAGAATTAATATTAACATTAATTTTAATGAATTACGGTGAAGTCAATGATTTCTTTTATTATACTTATGATAGCATTGTATTTATGGAGATTATTTAATTTTTTCATCTATTGTTGTTAGCGAAGCTGGATCTATCGCAAAAATATTTCAGCCCCTAACTGAAAAGGGTGAATTGTCATTAATACTGAGAAAACCTTGTGATTCCAAATTCATAAGTAGGTTTTTGAACAATTTTATTCATTTTATAATTACGTATATTGCAATCCAGTTTTTTTTTTCAATAATACGTAAGTAGTTTCCTCAATATTTCATAACTAATATTCAGTTTATGACAGTACCTTACCAATGAAAACAATGTCATTAAGTAATTGCTACTATGATCAAGTATGCAATTACATAAGCATTTTAATAACGATTTTCACCGGGAGTAAAAACTGTTTATAGCTATGGTATAAAAGAATTTATTTAACCGCTGAAAGCAATACATCCGTGTACCTTCTATAATTTATTCACAAAAAAATTAAGTTTCACAGATTTATTTCCACATTTTTATACAAGATAGGGACCTTCTTTAGAGACAAATTCCTTTTTCTCATAGTGATCTAAAACACAAAAAAGTTCAATTGCAGATTCTTACAATCCATTCGCCATTGCACATATAAAAACACAACACTGAACACTCGGGACGAGGTACATTGATCTGCTGTACACCTTCTTGAAATTAAATGTTAAAATCAATGAATTTCAACACTCGCTTTACATTTTTTAAAAAATAACTTTCTTTTTGTATAATTGTAGGGTAACTTCGGAGCCTGTTGGACCGTGGGTGACAAACATAACATATCTTTCTCTGTCTGGCAGGTAGATGAGGAAAGTCTTGAGACTTTATACAACCCTCGAAAGCAGCATAAATGAGGTAAGTTCCTTATGCTCCCATAATTCCTCTCACCAGTTATACTGGTACAATTAAAATCCATGTAGGATAACTGACACACAGTATAAGACGGTGCATATATAATAGAAATGGGTATATATTTTCATATTGTAATGATTATGAACTTAACATTTTTCTACTAGCAAAAATCAAATGTAGGAATTTCCCCACTTTTTACATGCAGAAATCGCCCCTTTAAATATACGATGGCTGTTAAATAAAAATGATCATAAATTTTAACAACAAACATTTATCCAACCTAACAATGTTGATGATCTTGCCCCATTGAGTGCACTATTTCTACGTCTTCAAAGACATGCTAGTAAACCATTTCTTGAATATCAAAAAAATAATATCACCATAACTTCCCCAGTAGAAGCAACCATTTTTGTATTTTTGCTGTTGGTAATGATAGAAATATCCACACAGAGCTTTGCTGTTAGCTCTTAGGATGGAAATGATATAGCCAAGTTTCATTACCTTCGAAAATGTCGCATCTTTCTGTAATGTCATTCATTCAACTGCATGCCAATCTGCAAGCGAACGTCTTTTTATTCGGCAATCACCGTGCACAAACACATCTCATATGCAACTTTTCAGTTACCGACATGTGGGTGGCACCAAGTGAAATGTTCTCTCTGAAAGTGTTCTTAATGTTATACGACGATCCTCTCTCACCATGACAGCAGCGCTGTTCACGTTTTCTTCCGTTAGAGCACAGCTAGAGCGTCGGGTCTATTTTTCTATAAAATTGATTGCCTCCTTTAAACCATCTTCAAGCTGTATTTTAGGGAACAATACACACTACATAAGCCTCCTGTAGGTGAAGATTTGAGACGAAAAAATCATTTCAGGACAGCATATTGTTCATCGTGCGTCAGTTTTATTTTCCTATAGCGGAACTGAACACGTCTCAAAGCTGGGAATGGGAAATGACAGCAATGAAACCACTACTACGTGTGCATTAAGGTAGCAAAATGCTGTAAAATCAAATTATAGCGGGAGATAATATGGATATAAAAATTATGATACTTCTTTGTTGAACAACTCTCGTAGTTTCAAGGCACCCAGGATTATATATGCCTATTACATAACATACATGAGAAGAGGAGCTAACGGTTTTTAGTCTTGTTACATTGCTTTAAAAAGTGAAATTCAAAAAACTTCAGGCTCCGGTTACGCTTTCCAAGTAATCAAATCTATCTGTACTGAAAAGCGTATCCATCAGAGCACTAGCGTACCGTCTCAACATGCAAATGTTTACCATGGTTGCTGTGCTGAGACGAATGATTGCTTAGATTATTACTATGCATAGAGGAAACATACAGTTCAGTTGTAGCGACTGATATTTTAAAGGAACTGGGAACTATAAAATATATGATGTTTTCTGCTCTTAATGAAAATAAATTCTGCGATTCTTTCCAATTCATTTTATATATGGTTTATAAGTAGTCGCAAACATTTACTTCTTTGAAAAGGCATGCAAAGGGACTGAGAATGCCTTTAAACCTTGGTGCGCTATGCCTCTTTCACAGAAATTCTCTAATACTTCAAGTATTTTTGTAGATAACTCTTTGAGATAAACTTTGTTATTCTCTCATCAAAAGATCCTTGGGTCAAAAGACACAGACTAGCCAACCAGAACGCAACATAGGATTCTGTTAATGATAATCATTCTTCTGGAATGCGTTAGAATGATTCGCGGTTTAAGAGTTAAATTTCTATTGAGATAAACTTCGAACGACAGTTTCCTAATCACGTGTTTCTTTTTCTTTGAAACTATTATAGCTACAAGGTTGAAAATTTTGGTACTTATGTAAGAAAATATATTAAAACCACTGAAATATTTGTCAGTTGAACAGATTTGAAAATTAATATTTTGTTTTAAAATTTAGATTACAAACTTAATGTCCTTTACTTCATAGAAAGTAGCATTATTAAGACTAAAATGTTGCTATCGGATAAATTTCCATACTTCATTTGAATGAAATACATTTTTTAATAACAGAAAAAATGTTAGTTCTCTGCTTCATTAGTTTTTAAGAAAAAGAAAAATAAAACATGATTTTGTTTTTGCAATTTTTCTTCCCAAATTTTTATAACTTAATATCTTTTTAAATAACCTACAATACATATAAACATAAAACTCCATACAGAGAAATGTGCCTATATGCTGATACTGTATTAAATTTTTATACTGATCTATCAAGTGTGCCCAAAAATATAGGTGTTTTTTTAAGTTTTGTGCATGCTGAGATAAGTAATACACTTTCAGTACCCTTAAAATTGAAAAAGACTGTTAGATATTATGAACTTATTCAATCTTTCTTATTTGTTTAAGTGTTTATTTAATAAATGTTATATTTGTGAAATAGTAAAAGTTCAATAAAATTAGAGCTATGATAATTTATGTCATGATAGAAATAATTCGAGTCTTATCCTTAAAGCTACCCGTATATTTACATTATAAACAATACGTTTAGCTAAGTTATAATTTCTTTATTTGCCTTCTTTAACATCGCTGGTCAATAGCACCTTATTCAATTCAAGGCATGAAACGGTCTAAAATGTTCCTTAGAAACTCCTCTTTCAAGCTTGAGATTCTTTTACATAACGCAAATCTACGTCACGGGACAAACGGCTTTACTTCTCTTTGACACGTAGGAATATTAAGCCCTAAAACACAACAATACAAGTCTGCCAATCAGAAACTTTCTAGTAAGGTGTGTTGGAGCTCCGTCATGAAATAACCACATCTTAAAACTTTTCTGCATAGCACGTGAAGCGAGCGCTTGACTCACGACCAGACATTTAGACTCTAACAATTGATCGCTAGTTATGCGTGCTCACACATTCACAGTGAACTGTTGTTGAAAGTGTCCTTGCCTTATGGCGTGTGCATTCTGTTCAGCTCAAGCATTTGTAAACAATCAGCAAGAGTTGCGTTCGAATGATTCTACTATCGATGAAAACAACGTCACGCACTGTTGAGAGTAAACAAAAGAGCAGCGGACTGAATTGCATACATCCATTCTGAAAACAATGAATTAATCAAAAGGTGGCTTTGGAAAGAAAAATAGCTGGAATAAAAAAAAGTGGGGATATAAAATATAAGTTCAAGATAACCGTCCTTTTTGAGCTTCAAATGTCGGTACATAGTTCATGTAAATCTGAATAGCGGTGCTTAAAAGCAAACTATACAAATTTTAGTGGAACAGGGAGCATTGACGCAAGCATTTTTTTAAATGTTTTGTTATGTAATCAGGTCGCCTTTCGGCGACAGAGGAGTGAAGTTGGGGAATGGAAACAATATAAACATTTCTATAAAACTTCATAGAGACAGAAATACCAAGCAAAATCCGTTTACCTGGGAAGCACTTACTGCCGCCCAGCCTGCGTGTCCCTCAAAGAAACTGAATGATGTTTCCTCGACTCTTCGCAGAAGAACGTGATTTCAACATGATAAGATGACAGCCGTAATGTGAAAAATTACATAGGTATACAAATTGAAACTTTTGAAATGTCTACATACGATGAATTGCTTCCTGAAGTAATGTCGCATACTTTTAAAACATCCTTTATATTAGATGATATTCTTACAACATTGCTGAAATCGATATATTCTTGGAATCCTAGCTTCACTTACATGTTTCAGCAAAATGTTTCATGTATTTTCTCCTCTTTTCTAAAGAAAACCACTGCACTGATATTAGATAGAGCGCCCAACATAGGTATTGTTGTTCTTAAGAAGAAAAAGCAGCAGCAGCGGTGGGGGCAAAATAATTAGCACACAATTTACACAAATGAAATTATCAATTAGGTAGCAAACAAACGCACAACCATTAGCTGATAAAACCTCTCCCAAACTAACAAGCCGGTATCTGCACATCCATTATACGGCGTTATCATATTACACAGCCGTGTTTTGCCGGTCCGTAACTCAAATAACCTCATTGTATTTTACTGCGTTTCCAAGTACCTAATGAGAGACCACTTTTTCTCACAGACATCTAAATATTCTCCTGAACTAATGCAGACTCCAGGTTAACCGAAAAGTTCCTGAGTATTTTGTCTGTCGTCACACAACCGTCAACTACGCTCTACCCATTTGCATGTAATGTCTTATCCCCTAATCAAATATCCCCAATCCAATTTGTTCTAAGCCTTTTCTAATTTCGGATAACAAAGATATAACCCAGCCTTTCCTTATTTATTCCCTCGGACACGCTGCTCGAAGCAGTGCTTGTTGCCCGTATTATTTTTAATCACTAATATTTGACCTTATATTTACATTTACATTC
Source organism: Metallyticus violacea (assembly GCA_030762175.1). Classification (NCBI taxonomy): domain Eukaryota; kingdom Metazoa; phylum Arthropoda; class Insecta; order Mantodea; family Metallyticidae; genus Metallyticus; species Metallyticus violacea. The sequence goes on from CM060846.1 coordinate 43,382,931, forward strand.
TCGTTACACCTCTTACTACCTAGAGAATCCGTTTCAGAAACTGTGTTTGTACCTGGTTTGATTCCTCTCAAGTTTAGGTCTCGTAGGACAGGTTTGAACTACCAACAGCCCTCTACACCGTTCCCATTGTTTTGAACATTGTTTCATGCATTTTTTCTACATATTTGATTTTAGTTTTAATATTTATGCATTTAATTAGGCCGGGAATATAGTAAGGTTGCATCATAAAAACTCAAAATACTTTTAAGACAATATCATAAAATATAAAAGTGGCAGATTTGAATGACCAACAACTTGGGAACACGCACGTGCGTTCCTGGAAAGGAAGGGATTGATTATCGTTACAAGTAGGACTGTTAGCATGGAATAAACGTGTTTGACAGTACTGAGTTGCAGCTCATATGCTGTGAAAAGATTGAGACAAAAGAAAGATAGAAAGTTCAGTCAGCTGTTTTTTGTTACCGAAACAGTTCTTATAAGTCTCACTAAAGAAAAATAACGATATTTTTTCAAATGGACAAGTGTGGTAATATTTTAGCCTCATTTTCTATTCTTATTTTTATTAAAAAGCAGTTATATCAAAAGGATAGTGTAGGGAAAAGTATTAGTTTTGGAAATTAAAGATTATGCATTTCATTAATTCTGTTTTTCTGCTGCATGGCATTCTCCTATAAAAGAAGTTGCATATTCCAAAACCTTTGCTTGCCTTGCTCTTTTGGGAAACTTGCAGAGTAAACAAGATCGGCGAGGGGTTCACGATCGCTTATCTAAAGTGTCATATGCTACCCAACATCAGCTTTTATTATGGTTCCCTTCCCATTCGATGACGGGGCAAAATATGATGGAGCGAGTAACAGAAAATGTTGCTGTGACAGCTCGTGAGCCTACCCATTTCCCTAACGAACAGTTTATAACTGCCATAGGCAACATCTTCGCTGCAGGTTACCATTTCACAAACTTTCCGTCAGAGATCTCTTTGACTTTAGGCGAATGGCTTCTTTTAGAAGAGATTTTCCTTTACTTCTTAGAACTCTTTAAGTGTCAAACATCCTGTGCGAGAGAATGAGCAGGAAACTGCAGGTTTGTGTTGAAGAGCTTCAGCACAGCTTCTCTTGTCAATGTTAATATGTACGAACTCAAGAAAACTGGTGAAAAAACGACTTAAGTTCAGAATCTAAACAGCTTTGTAGGTATATTGAAAAAAAAATGACAAAAGAAAATATATTAAACAATAATTTTGTTGCATATAATTTCCATTAGAATTCAATGAACAGAAAGGGAAATACAAAAAGAGAAAATTTTGTTCATACATTATGAGGACTTAAAAGCAGATATAGCTAGAGGGAAATAAAAAAAAAAACAATTTTATGAACAATACAAATAAGAGAGGTTAACGTGTTTCACATCAGGTATAGGAAAGTAAAATATTCCAGAGATAATGGTCAAAATGCATACGCAATTTGCAAGAAAATAGAAGAGGCTACTTCTATTTTATTCAATTATCAAAGCACGAATGTTTGGAGGAAAATATCTGATAAATGGCTAATGATCTATAAGGAAACTGCACTTATGAAAAATATTTTATCGTTAGCATTAGATTAGAGTTGGGGAGTTTTTATTCAAAGTGAACAGAAAATGAGTTTGGTCAGCAAATAGGAAAGGGAGAGGGCAGGAAATGTAATTGTGAGTGCATGTAGTGCGCTTTAGTATATTAAGAGGTTGGTTTGTTCAGCAACTCGGTTGGATGTTAAAGTGAAAAAGTTCAATTTTGCGAGGTACTCATTTTTCGACATACTCCCCTCGAACGTTTCTCCATGTTTGCGATTCCTTCTCGGAAGTTTCTTCGAGGTCCTTAAGCTCCTGTATGATATCTCCATCTGATTTAAATTTCTATCCAGCCAGAGCGAGATCAGGTGAATAAAGTGGATGCGAAAATTCGCAATCCTATCTTCAGTTTCTTAAAAAATGACGCGCAGTATTATCCAGCAATGTTTTTCTCCAAAAAGTGAATAAAGAGAATTCCTTTTGCGTCCCAGAAAACTGAATCTTTCCAGCGTAATGATTTCCGCGTTTCGTCCATAGGCACAAAACGCCGTTAGATTATTCTTAAATATTTTCAAACGTTGGGCTAATTTTTACACGTAAATTTGCTTTTGCTCCAGAGTGAGCAGACGCGGCGTCTATTTTTGAGAAAGTTTTTCATGTGTAATTCACTATGCAAAATGAAATAAACCCACTCGTGGCCTCTGCTAACTAGCGCACTTTCGCTCGACTGTCAACCGAAACAATATCATGGACTTGAATGATGATTCCTGACCTTATAGATGATTTTGGAGCTCCGGGACGTGGTGCATTTTTTTTTCTTGTTCTACCACGCTTAAACTCATTTACCCAAAGAGATTTTATAAGAAGGGAATGCGACTCCTAATGTAGGCAAATACCTCTCATGAATTTTCTGTGCTATTTTTCCTTCCCGAAAAAAGAATTGAATCACAGCATGAATTCCAATCTTATCCATTTTCCACTGTCACTCGAAACGTTTGTGTTTAATCAACTGCCAAACAATTTTTATTAGTGTTTAACGCCCGTTTTTACTAGCGGTGGACACTGATGATACATGAAATGAAATGATAAATTGGGAAAGAATATTTTTTAAGGAAGGAAGGGTTCCAGGCCTAAGTTTAGGGTACCTTCCTGGCATTTGCCATTAATGACTGAGGAAAACCTGGAAAAAACCTCAGTCAGGGTCCTGGCGGAATTCGAACCCTAGACCTCCCGCTCACGAGTTCGCGCCTTAACAACCTCGTGGCCAAACAATGAAATAACATCAGAATGACTTGTGACCATAGAATATTGATACATAGAAAGCAAATCATATGAGCACATACACTGCACTTGCTGTTGCCCTCTATTAGTGTGTGAATCAAATGACTTATCAAACCACCCTCGTTCGTACTATGTTTGATTTACTTTGTAAACATTTTTGCTGAAACATGTAAATGCATATTGAGAAAAAGCAGATTCCAAGATTATCTAGATTTCAGCAATGTTGTTATAGTATCACTTTATATACAGGATGTTTTAAAGTACACGACATTAATTCAGGAATGAATCTATCATGGATAACTGAAGGTAACTGCAGTTTGGTTATTTATTTTAACTAATAGTTTGTCCTGATTATTCCTGATAGGGTTTGATACAATTTAATTAGCTCATAAAGGTGTTAAATTAGTGGATAAATATGGGCATGGGAAAGTTTTTATTGTTGTTTTAAGTATAGGGGGCTATGGAATAATGACTAAGGTAAAAATGTACTGTCTTTTTTTTTTTTTTTTTTTTTCAAATTACTTGGCATTCAATAAATCAAATCAAGTATTTAAAGACGTTAAAGAAGCTTTTTTAATTTGGAAATATTGCAAATGCGTGTTATATTGATATGAGGAAAAAACTAATTGTCACTTAGCAGTTCGTCTAAATCACAGAATGAAAACGAATTGAGCAAGAAATGGTATAATTAGAGAAAAAAAGAAAGTGACTTTTTCCGTTTCTCGCCTCTTCAAAAAGACAAAATAATGTTTTCTATCATGATTATACTTATTGTTATTATCAATATTCCTATCGCCCTTGCTATAACGTTAATGTTTATTTTTAAATTCTTCCGCGCTTGTGTTAGTTTGGAACGACAGGGAAGAGGAAGAGGAAAGGTGTTATGACTGGACATAGGCAGTGATGGAGGGAGTAAGACGTGTACATGAAGCAAACATTTCTCTATTAGTCCCACAACGGTCACAGTGAAATATATCAGTACAACAGTTTCATAGAGAATTAAAATGTTTATTAGTTGCAAAGCCTCTAATGGCTATTAGGTTATCACTTTATTGACTAATAAAGTAAACAGGTTGAATTTAGTGAATACTTTGTGAATAATTTACAAATTCTAATTGTACTATTGTCAACAACCACGTGCATTTGTTGTTATTGCATTTAAGCTTTCGTTAGAAATACATTACATTCATTTTAGTGTTTCATGTTTTATATCCACTGTATGAGCATTGTCCCTGTTACAGGTGTAGTGTTGTTGTATTGCCACGGAATTTTAGTGCAATTATTCTTAGGTTGGTAGAGCGGAAGAGAAGGCTTAATGGCCTTAGCACTAACATAATAAACAAATTACGTTTATTTTCCTTTTGGCAACTACTGTGTCTGTTCTCTAACAAAATTTGGGTGATGTTAAGTTGCTATCATTATAACAAACGCATCCCTTTCGTTAGTTCAGTAAAACCAATCTAATACGTTTGTGAATTTACTTTAGAACGCTTTTATATAAGAAACAATGGAGCTATAAGTGAAAACTAAACAAAGACGTTTGTTCTTACCCAAACGATATGTTCAATAGCAAATTACCGAGAGCTATATTTGCCTGGCGTTCGCAGCCGAGCGCAGCGCGCATTAGGTCTTCGTGTCAACGCATACCGTAATAATAGAAACCTCCTGCGTTGATGGCTACATATGGATGCAGTCGCAGTTTGCTGCCAAAAGAGTAAGCATTATTTCTGCCTTTGTGTTATTAAAACTTATTTTACAGCTAACATATCAGCAAACTAAAGCTTAATACAGGCTATTTTTACATTAGTGTTCAAGATTCGACGATTTTTATAATCGTAGCCTAAAAATACAAACGCTGAGTCAATTTGTGTTCTACGTGAACTACACGGCGCTACTGAATCTACAGTTTAGTGTTTCTACTCCTACTCAACTCCCCCAGCGTTTCACTTGCGCATGCTATCGGCATTATCAGTACTTAATTTTTGACAACATTTGAGAGATTCGAGAACTTTATATTTGGATTCGAGAAATTAGAGTTCGTCTCACTTTAACTTTTACTGTAGCGTTCTGTATTGAAATTGTACCAACATAACAGAGCAAACAAACTCTACAGGAATAATCCCCATACTATAGAGGAACTTAAGGAAAATATAGAGGCAGAAATTGGAAGAATTTCAGAAGCAAACTGTTGCAAGTGAATGTAAATGTCATTTAAATATGTAAGACGGGTGTGAATACAGCTGAACATTGCTTTGAGCAACTCCAACGCGACACTATAAAATAACACTAATATTATGTGCATTTTATTAATAAGTAAAGTTGTGAGAGTAGAAATACGAGAGGAACTTGTCCAATGAAGGAGCCGGCAACTAGCGCGAACTGGTTCGGCGTTGCTTGCGTTCAGCTGCAACCCTTTGTAGCATTAAACTTTGTTGATTCGTTTATTGCAAAGAATCCATCAAAAACCTTTGGAGGTTAATTTTCCTTTCATTCACCATATTATTTACATTGTTGTGCATGAAAAATGTTTTTATTAATGTTGTCATTAACTTTTTTATAAATATTGCGCTTATTCCATAAGCTTATAACAATAGATTGTCAGCTGCAGCGCACTTTGGACCGGATCTAGTGAGAGGGAAAGATACAATGAGAGCAGTTTAAAAGTCCGGATATATAGCTCAGCCGGTCGGCGGTTACATCCAGCGTTGCCACCGGTATTTCTTGCGTAGACTCGCGGCGCTCATGCACTTCGTCATTTTAAAACTTATATACAATATATTAAATAATATAATTTGGCACACACCCTCCTTATATTTAGGTGTTGAAAATACTGCCCATTTTTTCTGAAACGCAAGCAACTTCCTTCAATGAAATAATCACTCATATGCACCATTTCCCCATTAATAATAGTCCTAACTTTGTTCCAAATATTTATTTTAAGTTCTTCCAATGTGAGGGTTAATTGAATATACTCTATTCTTCAATTATGTTACAGAACGTATTTTATTGAATTTCTGCATTAATTTAATATTGTTTTTCTTATTGGGTCGCACTGCCAGGAAATTTACTCCAATATGCCTGTCTTGTTTTGCCACACGATTTTCTGTACCTGAGGCATGCCTTGAAAATTAATATAGGACAAATCAGTGAATCTCTCACTATTGCATAACACGACTGCACTATTTAACGAAATCTCGCTCTCAACTTCATAACACAACAATCCTGCTCACAACTGATTAAAAGGAGAACGGTGTCGTGTGGCCGGCCATATGAGGAATATCAGTGATTGGAGGTTGGTAGGTACACTAATTGGCCAATCCGCAATTTTAAACTGTTCTCACTGTATTTTTCATAGGTATTATAGCAAGTGGTTGTGAATTTATGTTGCGAGTGTCGAGAAGTGTTTAACGTAACTATTTCATAAATAAAAACAATAAACTAACAGTATTATGTAAGGAAATTATTCTTCATTTTTTTTTTTTGTGTTTTGTTTTTATAACCATTACACTTGTAAGCTCTACCTTTCAGGAGAGTCAAAATGTCCTATCCCCGCAAATGGTAAATTTAGCAAATTTGTTGCCCATTATCTCAGAAACTATTAGAAGATATTTAGTTGATTTTTGCATCGTGTACTTAAAAACGTGTTTTATATGATTGAATGAAAAAGAATAAGAAACGTAACAATATTTTAATTTGAATGTTTATTATTTTTTAAAAATAACTGCACACAATTTTCTAACTTTTTCATCAAATTAGCTGTTACTGTGTTAATAGTTGAAATAAATTTAACGTTTTTATGTTCATAAGTGTTTGATAACCATTGATATATATGAAAAAGCTTTTTTTTTCATTAGAAACTGCAATTAAACTTAAACATTAAAATAAAGCTCACATTTATACAAGAAATAGAACCTCAAAACATCAGGCTAATAGTCTCCATCTCTTCCTCTTCATTCGGAAGTCTTTTATTTCGTTTATTTGTTTATTTATTTGCAAAACAATTAGAACATATTTCTTTTTCAGAGCAAATATTTACACAATTAGATAAGTTGACCAGAAAAGCAAATAGAAATTTATTTTAAATGTTAAAATTATGAAACCACTTTAAAAAATACAGTAAAATAAATGAGAAAATCAAAATAACCTTATATTAAAGCTGGAAAATACAAAAAATGAGAAAATCAGAATTTTGACAATATAGGAGACAGTGGTGATGTAATCAGCCGTTTCGTCAAAACAACTTAAGAAATGCTAACTTATGTACGTCGAGTCGATATATTAGAAAGAGAATTGAGTGTCGAATGACAAAACTGCACTAACACTTCATATATAAAATTATCAGAAGATACAACTTTAATTTAATCAGCATTTTTATACCGGCTTGGTTTAGTGTTAAATGATTTTTGTTTATTTGGCTTTATTTACGGACGCTTTTTAACATCTAGAGTCATCAACGTCCCATTCAATTGAGGGCTTGAAGTGGATGATAAATTTTGCTCAGAGGCCTCTTCTTTCAGGCTTAGGTTGAAAGAGAGGTAGTAGATAATGGAATACCCGGTGGTAATACGGTGATTAGAATCCAGCGTTTGGTTACCGAACTCCAGTAAGCCACAACACAGTAGTTGTGGGTAGATTACAGAGGGATGACACGTGACAGGGCTAATAGAGCCAGTCTATCAGTAGCAATTGAGTTGCTCTTTAACCTGGTTCTTAGAGTAGCTGAAACCGATTTTATTGACCTGTATGGAAAAAGTTCACCCAATTTACCTAATCTTGAGAAAAGCTCCGTACCTTGTTAAAAAGGGGCTACATTTTAAAAGAAAACACTTACATAAAAATAAAAACGTTTATACATCTTACTGGTTAATGAGTCTTTTTCAAATAAACACGACAAAAATATATTAAAGAGAAATCAAGATATCTTTATGAACCATGTGATTATGTTTGGTAAAACCTCGACATTATTTCACAAGTCATTGTGAAAAATTAAATTGAAACGAAATTTACTTATTTTACCACAAAAAAAAAAAACAAATTTCTAGCAACATTCACAGAGAGTAACAAATTTTAAAGTTTGTTCCCGAGTTTATACGCGTAAGTAAAGAAGAAGAAGAAGCAGCAGTTAACATTTGCATCTTCACAAAGACATACTTGTGTAGAGAACATGGTGTCCCTAATCCCAGTAGATACCTAAGGCACAGAACTAGAGTGGTGTTTGGTGAGATGTTGCAACAAAGCCTGAATGAGCTCAATACAATTGTATTGGCATATGGCTTTCCACGTGTCCAGGAAAATCAAGCATATGTATCATTCCTACCACTTAGATGAGAGATATTCAAAGCAAGTCACTGCCATTGTATTTTGAACATGTGTTGAGTAGATACGGTAGTTTGTTCAAATTGGACAAAAACATTCTTAATTACACATTCTCCATTCATTTTTCAGGCAATTGTCATAAAAATCTTCTCCAGAAGGAAATTTAACACGTTAAACAGCATTTGTTAATGAAAAATGTGAACTATTGTGGACCATTGCTTATGTAAAGTTGGAATTAGAAGGATCTAACTCTTGTTGGTTTCAAAAATTGCTGAATTGAAGAGTTACGATATTACAGGCTCCGGTCATATTGGTGAAATAGTTCTTAATGTTTGTTATTGATGTATTCAGCAATCTGTTAAGAAAAGAAGTAACTAATGTTGTAAATTGTTGGTAGTTTGAAGGTAAACAATTGAAAAACATACGACCACAAATGAAGGTAATAAGCTACTTACAATAATGAATAATTTATTTCATCTACAAATCTATCCAAGCATATGAACAATGATTCATAAATGTTAAACTTTTCGAAATTTCCCAGATTTTAAATAATATAGACATTCTGCATATTAGTTGGGGGTAATGCTTTCAAAGATACGAGGACATTTGAATGAAGCATATAATAACAGCATAGCTTTTTTAAAGTTATTCTTATTTTTTAACATAAGCTCCCTTGACACTAACGCACTTTGTCTAGCGATGCCCCAACGCCTTTATTCCATCACTCAAGTCAGATTCCTGCACGCCTCAATTGATGATTTAAACTCTTTCCACCAAGGAACTTTTTCAGTTTAGGGAACAGATGGAGTCAAGTCAAGGAATAAGGCGGGTGTGGCAGCTTACCCCAATTCATTGATTTTCGCAATTGCAACGACATATGTGTGAGAGTAAGCATTGTTTTGATTGAAGGGACTTTCTTTTTGATAAATCCCGTCTCCTCTCACATATTTTTGTCTTCAGTAGTTTATAAGTTACAGTGGGAAAATAAGCAATTAGCTGTACACACTTGGCGTCCCAGAAAACCGACGCCATTTTACACAATTTGGCAGTGCAGAATCGTTCAGACTGTCGTTTTGTTTTAGGTATGTACTTATAGTATTGCAGTATAGTATAGTTGTGATGACGCATAAAGTAGGCGGGATATCTCTGAAAACGGGTCAATTGCATTGTTTCGCTTTTGACCCTGAATTAGCAGTCGCTGTAATCATTTTGCCCAAAATTTTATCAAGCACAATTCTCCCCTTAAAATGGAAAATGCGCTTTTCCCTGAAATTCCCACAGCTTCAGCAATTTCGCACTCCTTTATTCGGCGATCCTCCAGAACCACGTGATGCACCTTTTCGATAGTGTCAAATGACTGACAGTCTTTCACTGCGTGGATCATCTCCGAAACTTTTGCAACCGTGTTTAAACTTCGCGATCTAGTTGGAAACGCTGGTGATGCACAGTCCCCTAGAGTGTTTTTATATCTGTTGCATTCACACCCTTCTATATTAAGTGCAGATGTTGCTACTTTCTCCCGTACACAGAGTTTGCACTGTAACAACTAGCTGTAGCTACTACGATATGTGACCTGTCCGTGTATTTGCACAGATTTCTATGAAATAGGGCGGATTTTCATAACAAAACTGCTTCCAGTAGAATCTATGGGTCATTACGAGAACTTTCAAATGACTCTGTTTTACATAAAAGCAAATAGATTAAAATAGTTACAAAAACATTGAAATGATATGATCACTTCAGACATAAAAATTAGCGCAAATCGATCAGGGTTGCCCAGTTCTCATTAAGCACTCGTTCGGGGTTCGATTCCTGCCAGGTTATACCCTAAACTTAGGCCTAGAACGTTTCCCTTCCCAATTAAAAATTTCATGTGATGAATTATCAATGTCAAAAGCTGTGGTGCCCCAGAAGAAACGAGGGGCGTTAAACACTATTCAAAATACTGGTACAATTGAATTTTACCATTACTATATTGAACTATATTTGTGTTTCTAGCTCATCCATTTATGCGGATAGTAGTGGTAGTATTTATTTATAGTATTTATTATTCCAGTTAAACTGGGTATACATATACTGCATATCACAAGACCGTCCATGTTCTGGTAAAATACTTCATTTCTGAAATTAATGACAACAAAAGAAACCAACAACATTAATAAGAACGCCCAATTCTTCAGTTCTAAAAATACAAAATAATCCATGGATAAGAACTCTCAGAATACTGCTTAACATATACTAGATTCTACTTTTTTCAAACCCAAATCACACACATATGAAACAGACATACATACAATAATTCTGATATTCATATACATATAAATTTTCTTATTATTTATTAGTCTGTTAGTATATTACAAGAGATGACTGATGAAAGAGGTCCATTGAAACGTGTACCATGATCTCTTTTACAAAGTTAAAGTACGAAAGTACTAATTAAGTAATATTTTATGATATAATCAGATAATATGAATAACATATTAATAAAATTTAAGTATTTAGTATATTTTATTCGAGTTTATTCCATTCCTAATAGATTTTATAAATTTGGAAAATATTTTTTATAAAAAAAATTTCAATAAAATTTATAGGATAATTGTGAAAATATTTCGGGAAAAAATAATGCCTCGCCAAAAGAGCATCTACCAACACGACACAAATAATTCAAAACTGTTAACTTTGGGCCTTACACATGAACTCAAGTTTGTCGAGCTAGTCCGACATTGTGGCACGGATGACATTCAAAATATTTCCCCGCTGCTTTCACCAAAACTTTGCTTTAGACGATCCAAACTAAAGTGTCATCGAGAAGTCGCTCCGCAGTCATTGTGCAGGCCTTATTTTATTAGAGAAGTGAATTCGGGTGGCAGTACTGACCGCACGCCGAGCATTCATTTAACCGCCAAGGCAAGCACACACTCCTAAGTATAAACCTTAGCAAAGGTGGGCAGATTAGTTGCAAAAAATTGGTTTGGGAGGAAGGAAGAAATGTCAGAAATGTATGAGTACCAACTTTCTCCTGCGCGGAGTAACTTTTAGATGACCCGTTATTTGTTTAGCGTAAGTTTTACTCCACAAGATGAAGTCTAGCGGGTTCAGCTCTGGTTTATCATAGGGTTGGTCTTCTACAGCAGTGAATTCTGAAATATTATTTCTAAGTCATGTTTGGATTGTTCGTTTTGAGCGGGAGCTAGTCTTGTGAATAAATTTATAGCACCTTCAAGAAGACTTCTTGACAGTGCCTGGCACAACGTTGCTAGGAGATGCCCCCTTTGAACTGGAGAAGCGCATTCTTGACATTCTTACAGATCCACACGTATGTTTGTCCCTTTTTATTGCATTCTTCCTCCTTCATGAAAAATTTCTCATCAGTAAAGAGTATATTTTCGTGACCAGTATGAGCATGCCACTGGAGAAACTGCTTTGTTCTTTCGTTCTGAAATCCTTGTGTATGGCCTGCCAGATCTATTGCAATTCCCTGGATTATTTTATATTGTTGTTTCCCAACTTCAAAACCCTTTTTGTGTTTAACATCTCACTTGTGAATGGTGATTATTGCAGTCCTTGTATTTCGGCCAAAATTTGAGCAAAGTAAATTTTTGATTGTTATAGTAACTAAAAACATTTACCCTCATCTGTTTTAGTTAAGTGTTAAGAGTTAACAACATAAGAAACGAATACTGTGCCAAGACTATGTTATCGATATCATTGTAAGGGGGATTTTTGGTCAAAGATAAAAGAGATTTAACCAATGGACATCGATTCAACAAGCAATGCTCGATATTCAAAGCAGAACTCCCGGCTGGACTGGATTCACCACAGTCGTAAGGGAAATACGTCCTATGCAGTATATGATTTTTTAAAGTCTCACTCTTCACTGTTGAAAACGATATATCTGGGGGGGAAGCAATTTTAAACTGTTTAAGTTTCTCTACTGCAATTTTTGTATTTTATTTAAAGTAATTATATCGCACAATATGCGCGCGGTATAAAATATGCATTTAGTAGTTTTTCTTACCCTAAAAGCGATTTCTGTTGTTCTTTGGCTTTGCCCACACAGTAGCTAGTGTTTTCATTCTACGTGCGCTCCACAGGAAGCGAGATCATTAAACGAAGAGTTTTTGTATGTCAACACAACGATTATTACTTTTTACAACGATGTTTAGAGACTCAACTTTCGGATTTCAGAAATCATACTTTTATAGTTATGTACGAAGAGTGTTCTAAAAGTTTTCGGCCAGATAAAAAGAACACAAGATTCAAGAAAAATATTATTATTATTATTTTTCAACATAGGCACCTCGACAATTAGTCCATTTCAATTGAAAAATAAACGCCTATCTCAGTTTCAACCATTTGGTGTGAATCTTCGTCCATCCAACCATTTGGAAACAAAAAGTAATCGCTGGGAACTAAATCTGGGGAATATGACGGATGTGGAAGCACTTAGAAGCGAAGGTCATGCAGTTTTGCAGCAACAATTCTAGACATGTGTGAAGGAGCATTTCGTGATGAAAGAGAACTTTGTTTCCAAGGTGTGGAGGTTCAGGCCGAATAGCATCCAAGTTCAGTAGTGAAGCGCAATACCTTCCGATGATGACACTGCCCTTCTGGAGATGTTCTATGAGTACCACACCATGAGAATCCCAGGAAACCGTAGTCATGACTTTTCCTGCAGATGGAACCGTTTTTGCTTTCTTTTGTGCACTTTCACCTGTTGCCACTCATTGTTAGGACTGATCCTTTGGCCCTGGCGTGCAATGTTGAATTCGTATTTATCTACTGTTATGAAACGCCGAAGAAACTCACTGAAATTGTTTTTAAATAAGTCTAAACACTTGCGGAAAGTTCATTCAAATACGTTTTTGGTTCAATGTTAAAAGCGGCACCCATCAAACCTAACTTTTTCTCGTACCCAAAATTTTCTGTAATGTACTGGATATAGCCTGTCGAGGTCTTTGCAATGTCAACTAACTCGCGTACCTTCAATCGCTGATCAACGAGTACGGCATTGTGAATTTTGTCACAATCTCATTGGTCGTAGCAATTTTGAGGCGCCCTAGGTGCTCATCATCTTGAACGCTTCAACAGTCCACTTTTTAACCGTCGAAAATGAAGGGGAAAAATCCTTCAATGTGGAATATAACTCTTTTTCTATTTCTATTGGTGTTAAATCCTTCAAATCGAAGTACTTTATCACAGTTTATATTTCACTTTTATTTCATTTTTTATTTGTTTGTTTTTGTAGAAAATGTTAACACTTGTGCCTTTATAAGATTGTCACAAACAAATTACTACACATATGCTTCTGAAATTATTTTGCGCCACCTATAGAATGACAATTAACAACTATCATAGTAATTTGGCCATCTTAAAGACATCTCTGAGTCGGGTCGAGAACTTTTGGAATGCCCCTAGTGAAGGCTGTGATGCAAACAATTGAAATCTTGTAGAGATGGCAATCCCCTGAAGAGTTTATAAGAAACACAAACAAAACCTTGTTTCCCTTCTCTTGAAGACACCAGGCTTCGTCTTACTTCCCTCTGCAAGAAAGGAACGTTTCCTGCTCATACGTAAACAGATACAGAGACTTAACAAGTACATGCGTAAGTATTGATAGAAAATTGAATATATTTTATTGTTTACTTATAACTGACGATTCACAATTAATTACGCATTAATGATGTTTCAGTTTACACATAAACTTGCAAAAATAGATTACAAAACTGAATAAATTGTTGCTTCAAAAGCTCTACAAATAGGAAACATAAGCCAACAAGTCCTCAATTTTGCCTAGTGTATTTCTAAATTGTACCATATAATATTTATTTTATTTTTTAAGTTTTTTACATAAAATAGTTTTGTAATCATCCTTCTCAGAATGTTGTGAAGTTTTCTCTGTATTGTGAAAACTTCACTTTAATAGTGGCATGCTAAGAAACTGCCTAACAAAGTTTTTTCATCATATTATTTTTCTTAATTGGAAATGCTCTGTTGATGTATTTGACATAACAGTTAGTAAATTATTGCAGTTACAAGATAACCTTTATTTCATCGATTGCAAATATGGCTAAAATTTTGATGGAAATGAAATAAATATATTTAATAGCTCCAGCAATTAAACCGAAGGTGCTATACAAGAGTCTAGTAGAATAAAGTAGAAAGTAGGATGAAATAGTTCATCTTTTATATTTTTAGTAATGTATTTTAGTAGAAAAAAATACAAAATAAAATATTATTTTAAGGAACTTGCTCAAAAAACGTTGCCATTAATGTCAAAAAATGTGGGCTTACGTATGTACCTAGTGTTTTAGGTAATTTTGGCCCTTATTATGTTCATAGCCAAAGTTAAGTGAGCAAGGAAACTGTCGTCACAAAGCCACGTGGAAAAGTAGCTCGCAATTTAGTTGCCATGCTCGTAATACAAAAGATGAGTTTATTCCCATCAGATTCTGCTCGCAGCGTGAATGTCAGTTGTTGTTTTTTTTTTCTTTTTTTTTTAATCCCATTATCGTTGATGAAAGTTACGTTGTCCTTCCATAATGCAAATAAAGTATGCAATTTACAGCGTTTTGGACTTAGCACTTTAGGAACACTCGAACGGTACAAACACTACGCTGCAACAGTTTTAGGTAGAAACACCTATTGGAGCGTTGCCTTATACCGTTCGAGTGTTCCTTAAAGTGCTAAGTCGCTTTATTTCTGCATAAATGATGTTATGATGCCAAAAAGTCAGTATATTTTAGAACACAGAACTTTCATGAATGATTTGTATGTGAAAACAGACTCTTGCAGAGGCGATTTGTAAGAAAATTCCCCTGTGTTCCTTCACCGAACAGATGCACGTTTGTAATTATGTGAATAAATTTAGGGAAACGAAACTTATTATCGATAGAAAACTGTGAGACCTGGTGGTGTAGTAGTAACCATACTTGCCTCCTAAACCCAAGATCATGGGTTTAATCCCGGCCAGGACAGATGGTTTTTTGGGGGCATAAAAATCTTAAATGTGGCTTCCTTCAGAAGGGAAGTGCTACTGTGTCGTAGATTTGCGGCACGATAAAGAACCTCAAGCGTGAAAAAAGAGGCTTCTGGGGAAAATTTGTTAGCCATTTCACGCCTTGATTTGAATGAGACGCTGATGACCTGAGATGTTAAAGGGCGTCCGTAAATAAACCAAATCAACAAAAACAAAGAAATAAAAAGAAAATAAAACAGTTTATTAACCTTTGAGGATAAACTTGACGAAATTTGAGAGAATCAGAAGAAGGTGTAAAGAAATATTTGCGAAGGCTTGCACAGGAAACAGGAATTTCGCAAACCTCGGTTTGGAATGCCATCAAAGTTTTAGAATTAAAACCGTACAAGATAATCGTTGTTCAGGAATTGCAGCCACATGTAAGTAGAATAAATTCCAGAAACTCTATTTTGGGTAATGTTGACCCAAATATAATATTTTCACTGACGAAGCATAGTTCCATTTAAATGACCATGTAGCGACACAGAACAATAGGCACTGCAGAACAGAAAATAACAGAACGCCTTGCGTGTCCAAAAAACTGGTGTATGCTGGGCGGTGAATGTTTACAGAATTATATTTTATTGAAGCACTATGAATGCGCAGAGATACAGAGATAATGTATTTACCCCATTCTACTAAGAGCTGTTCGACATTAAATGTAAAACTCCGCTCCAGTGCATTCATTAGCTTCAACGGAAGAAAAAGTCTGAGAACAGGGTTATTAGTAAGGAATTATGCAAAGTGTGATACCCAGATAGTGCTGTATGCGATTTATTTATTAGAACTGAAAAATAACTTAAGAGTAATTGCAGCAATTTCACAAAAACAACTCGTGCATGAATGAAAACTTCCTTAAAAGTTGTGAGAAACTGCATGGTGGCACAAGGACATCATTTCCAAAATAGGTAGGTGGTTATTGTTATTTCAAATTACATGAGACATATGCGTGCTTGTATTTCGGGCTCAGCTGGCAGTCAACATGTTTCCAGCCGCCATGTGGGTCTTGCTCTTAGGGATGAACGTCCCTTTGAAAGCATCGTATTTGCTAGAATACGCTTTTTTTCCTTTTGATAATGTGATTATTATTTTACCCATATATTATTTTGTAAATTTTAATTCAATTAATCGCGTTGTTACAATAAAAAATCCTAAAAATTTAAGTTCAATGTTCATAAACACTTTACTTTGATCCATTTGAAAGCCTCATTCCTGATATATGAAATTGTCATACATAACGATTACAAAAATATATCACTTGTCTAGTTTTACAGCATAAATACGTATCAACTCCGTGAAGTCGGTCACTGACCCGATTTTACTATTAACAACAATGAATATTGGTATGCGACTGTTAAAAATACAGAAGGTGCCAAAAAATACATATACGCTTCAAGCAAAGAAAATCTGTTAACATAACAAAACTGAATCCACAAAAAGAGAAAAGGATGAGCACTAATTATCTTAGACTTTTACAGTTACAACAGTTGCTCAAAATTCCCACCATCGGCGTCGATACACTTCTGAGTACGCTCAACTACTGATTGAGCAATGTGTGCGAAAGTATCCTCAGCGATTGGAGCACATGCCGTTTAAATTTCTTCCCGAAGTGCTGTCAGTGTAGCTGGTTTTCTACGGTATACAGCATCCTTAAGAGTTCCTCATAGGTAGAAGTTCAACGGAGTTAGATCCGGAGAACGTGGTGGAAACTCAATCGGACCTCTTCGTCCTATCCAGTGCCTTGGAAGATTGTCATAAAGGTGCGCACGTAAGTCTCGGTGGTAATGTGGTGGTGCACCATCCTGTTGCAAGTAAAGTTCCTCATTTCCATGGAGTGTATGAATGGTGGGCAAGACGGATGTGCGTATCACATCCAGGTGCACTGGACCAATTACTTTCCCTTAAAAAAAAGAATGGTCCAATTAGACCCCTAGATAACAATCCACACCAAACATTAATTCATTCCAGGTAAATTAACAGTCTTTTCCAAAATAACAAGTGGATTGTTTGCACGTCAGTGGACACAGTTATGCCGGTTAACAGTTCCGTTCAACTGAAACTGTGCCTCATCGGACCAAACTACTTTTCCTACGAAGGCCTCATTCTCTTGCACCATGTTCCGAAACCACTCACGGAACTGCATTCTCCGATCAGGCTCATCTTCATTTAATGCATGCAAAAGTCTTGGGATGAAAATTTTCACCTTTGCTGTTTTAATAATAAGACTACGTTGGTTCCACTAATCCAAGTCTCACGTGCACGTTGCTTTGTAGATCTCTGCAGCGAGTGCTCAAAACGTTCCAAAACCATAGCCGAGGACTCCCTTGTGAACATCGCATGCGGTACCTGAGTCTCAAATTTGTCTCGAATGCGTGCAATTGTTACTCGCGTTGGCAGGTCTGCTCTGTACACATTTCTTCTTTGAACTTCAACAACATTCTCGGTTTTTGAATACGACTTCAAAATTGCTTTACGCTGTTCAACGTAACGGCTGCATTTTGTTGTAGCAACGGTCTCATAACGTAATGTGAGTAACATATGTTTACAGAACATCATACAATAATCTTGGCGTAAATTGGTTTATTGTTTTTTTTTTTATTGATTTATTTACGGACGCTCTTTAACAACTCAGGTCATCAACGTCACATTCAACTCAGGGCGTGAAATGGCCGACAAATTTTGCTCGGAGGCCTCTCTTTCAGGCTTGATGTTCTTTTTCGTGCCGTAAATGTACGACAGGGGACCCACGGCTTTACTTCCATTCCGAAGGAAGCCATACTTAGAATTTTTACGCCCGGAAAAATCCATCGGTCCTGGCCGGGTTCGAACCCGCGATCTTGGGTTCAGGGGGCAAGTATGGTAACCACTACACCACCAGGACCGACTGGTTCATTGTTAATTTACCTTTCACGTAGCAACGCTATCGCAGTATATGCGAGTCATATCTGTTTACAGAACATCATACTACACATTACTGTTGTTTTTCGGTCCAGCTTTGAAATATATTAAATAGATATCTACTGTGAAAGTGTGTATACGTTGTTTGGCACCCTTGGTAAATTTCCGTTTAATTAGTGTTTGTCACAAAGATTTGAGGAAACTCCTTCATGAATTCTAATGTCAGTATCTTGATGTGGTTTCTCGCTATCTTTAAGACAATTTAAACTGCATTTCCATAAAGTTGGAACATCGCTTTTAACTTTCCCCCATTTGACTGAATTAAATTTGTGTAGTAACCTATTTTCCTTCGTAAGTTGAATGGGATATTAATTACATGAATGTTGTGCCAAACATCATTTACTGCAAATTAACACATCCTCCTCAAATGCAATAAAATACCATTTTTAAACACTCTTCTCTTTCTGGGATGCATCTTATCTGGATTTTTAGCTCTTTTAGCAGATACTGAATGCATCACAGAGTATTGCTGCTGCATTGAATAGAAAAAGTGTAGCAAGGGGAACAGATCGAGTAGTGCGGTGCAAAACAAGGTAAATAATACTTCAAGATACATTATACACGTAAAAGGAGTTGGCTAAATTACATATTACAGTTATTTCACTGTAAATATTTCCTGTTAATAATTGAAATAATTTATTGTAAAATTATGTATTATAAACAAAACAAAATATACAACATTTATGATACAAATAAATTATAACATTATATATTACCACTAATAATTAAGTAAAAATATATACGCTTAATATACTGTCATATTCTTTGTAATATGTAGCGAATTTTTTAATTATATCCACGGCTATTCCTCGCTGGTCACCGCTCTCCTCACCTCATTTCTGCAGTTCACTCCAGTAACTATGCTCCCTGCTTGTTCAGCCTTGGAGTAAACAATTCTACCAATAACGAAAACAGTAGTATTTAACAAATGCATACAAAACAACGGAGGAATTTTGACTATAAAGTATGACGTGTGTAAATTTTGTTAGCTATTATTTGCGATGCTTTACATTTCACTTTAATTGTCGTATGTTTGGCTTTTAAACACAATCAGGTGACATTTGAATGGACGAGGAAGTTATATAAATAAATATAAAACTCAAGTGAATGTCTGTACACTGGGATTTGCAGCAGAAGATGATTCTAAAATAAAATGTGATGTACCAGTTAGGACTGCTTGAATGAATTCTCAATGATATGCAAGCGCACTACATAGGAAAATGCACCATTTAATCTAGAGTTCAAAAATCTAATTTACTTGGCTAGAAGAGAGCCTTAGATTTCAAAGCTGCTGCTGAGAAAAGGAAGAAGAAAGCAAAAGGCCAAACATGAGAACTAGATGGTTTCTAATGTCAGAAAATTATTAATGTTTAATTTGTCTACTGTAGTGCTTATTTATTAAAATTTTAATGTACCTACTAAAATGGGTCTAATAAATAATTTCTTTGTCCAGCATAATTAAACATTTCAGGAAATGTTAAAAAAAGCTATTAAATAAATTAAAATGTCAGTTACATACAAGGCAGCTACTTTTCAAATTATAGACATGTAACTCAGATGTTTCTAAATGAACAAAACAAAAATAAATATGAAATTTTAAAATATTTCCTTTACAATTAAATGGAAATGTCAATTTACAAAGAAATTTATAAAGAGTAACATATTCTATTTGTAATGATTATGGCGACGGGTAAATAAAAATAAAGGATAATTAGATAACTAAGTATGACAAATATAAAATGTTATATGCATCATTTTTATGAGAATGG
Source organism: Metallyticus violacea (assembly GCA_030762175.1). Classification (NCBI taxonomy): domain Eukaryota; kingdom Metazoa; phylum Arthropoda; class Insecta; order Mantodea; family Metallyticidae; genus Metallyticus; species Metallyticus violacea. The sequence continues at coordinate 43,402,818 of CM060846.1, forward strand.
TGATTCTCAAAAAAAAAAAAAAAAAAAAAATATAGTTTGAAACTGAGGAATTTAAATTTTTTCACATATGCACATTTTTGTCATTAAGCTTAAGGTACATGCAATAGAGGTTTTCCAAGTCAGTACAATAAAAAAACGCGTTATAATGCAACAATATACAATTTTGTTTAGTTCTCTACTGCAAATTTCTCTGAAAAGCAATTTTAAAGCCATATAAACATAAATACAGACACATTTATGGACGTGTTTAAATGCATTTCTTTGGCACAAGATTAAACGCAATTCATTGAAAACAAAAAAGAAAAAAATTTAAATTGAACTGTTTTCAGGATACGGTTTCACATTCTGCCCTTAGATGTCACTGTTTAATAAAACTGAATTTTGTGTTGCTGGTAGTCAAGTTATGGATCGGTTCAATATAAGGAAAATTTCCCCTGTTTGATTCGAGATAACAGTTGAAAGGTATGAGAAAGCGCTTTCTTTTCCCACTGATTTTCTAACAGTGTTAGCATGCACCGTTCCACCTAATGAATGAAATTGCTACTTGTTCACGTCACAAGTAATCAGATTGCTTTAAGTAGTACTGGTGACTCCCTTTCTCAGTCATAAATAAAGTGTCCACGTTTTCTGATTTAACTATTGTGCTAGCCCATTTAAATCTGGTCAACATTTTTGCGCTAATGATCGCGATATTCCGCTGTCTACCTTCAGCTGTTATTACATTTTCTCTGACGTTTATCACAAGTAATATCACGAGAAGTTCATATAATTCCTCTAAACTTGGCTTACAAATTTGTAATAATTGTATATTTATAATTTAACCTTATCAAACAATCTTGCGACAGAAGAATGCAGATTGTCTGTAATGCCAAGAATAAGAGCAAAATATATAATTATAATTATTCAGAAACCGTGAGACTGAAATGGACAAAAGTCGATTATTACAATCGCTACCGTTAAATTTTCTAATACCAAATTAAAAAAAATATAAAATACAGTGTCTCTATTTTTCTTTGTATTCTGTGGTTTTGAATTCCTAATTACAGGATCAATTTGCACATTTAACGCATCCAAAAACGCTTTGAAGAACCCTCCATTTTACGTTATGTCCATGCTTATGTTGCTATCAATAGCTCCCCATCGCCTCTAGCAAAAGTGATCAGTGATGCGTGTTGAGGAATTATATAGTTGAGGTATGGAGTTAGCTGGACTAACCACAAGATAAATGCACGTCGAGTTATAAAATAGATTTGATAATTTTTTTCTGATAATTTCACTCTATAATACGACAGTGATTGGTCAAAATTCAAAATGCTGCTTTGTTTCATTGGTTGATTTTAAGATGACGTCGTATGAGTGAAATAGTCATTGTAATATTGCTTGCCTCTGAAAAAAGAAGGTGTTTATTACCCTGTACTGTCTCGCACCTAAACACACAACTCAGCGTACATTAATGAACTATGAGGTTCATCTAAAAAGTTCTTGGCCCTCGACTACAGTTGGTCATGCAATTGACAAGATAATTGTGTTTTATGTTGGTACATCTGTTTCCACCATTCATTTGAAATATCAGCCATTGTTTCAAACAGTTTGTTTAGCTCAGCTTTCTAAAGCAGGCGTGTTGTGGATATTCCATTAAATGGATAAAATTGAGTATAATGCAGTTTTAAAAGTTTGTTTAACGCCAAGTAACGTATGTATATAGAATTTATAATGTTGTTTTCCTCATGTTCACCGAATAAAAAATGGACTCAATTAAAAACTAGCCGGAACAGAATTCAGGAACATTTACGTGAAGAACGTTCTAAAAGTACAACAAAAACATAATTAATGCTATTACGCACGCCTGCTGGGAATGACTCACAAATTCCAGCAGCAATTTCGAAACAGTTTTGTTATAAAAAAAAAAAAAGCTGTTATGGAACCATATTCCAAAGAAATATTTGTGCAAATACATAGAATAGTCAAAAGTGTAGTAGCTACGGCTGTTTATTGCAGTGGAATATTAGTGTGGTTATTAAAAAAAAATATACAACAGAAATTCATACACATATGAGAAACACTCGACGGAATTCTGCACTATCATTCTCGTCTGTTTCCACGGAGTTTAAACGCGACTGTGAAGGCTTGGAAGATCACGTCAGGCCATCAGAAATTAAGGTGCATGACTTTTCAGGGAAAAACGCATTTCCCATTTTGAGGGAAGAATTTTGCTTGAAAAAATTGCCGGCAAGATGGTTGCAGCGACTGCTAATTCAGGGTCAAAAGCGAATCAATGCAATTGACCCGTTTTCACACAGACCACCCCCCCGACTTTATGCGTCATCACAAGAGTACATACCTAAAACAAAACAGCCTAAACGATTCTTCGCCGCCAAAGTGTGTTTTTTGGGGCGCCAAGTGTGTACAGCTAATTTATTATCTTCCTCATGTAACTTATTATACTACTGAAGACAAAAATATGTGAGAGGAGACGTGATTTATCAAAGGGGAAAGTCCCTTGTATCAAAACAATGCTTACTCCTACATATATATCGTTGCAATTGCGAAAATCAATGAATTGGGGTAACATTTGCTGCCACATCCGCCTTATTCCCCTGATTTGGCTCCATCTGTTCCCTAAACTGAGAAAATTCCTTGCTGGAAAGAGTTTAAATCATCAATTGAGGCGTGCAGGAATCTGACTTTAGTGATGGAACAAAGGCGTTGGGGCATCGCGTTAGTGCCTATGTTGAAAAATAGAATAATTTTAAAAAGGCATGCCATAATTATATGCTTCATTCTAAGGACTTTTCAAATAACTGTGTAGACGTAAAGCGTGTAAAATTGTTGAAGCTATAAGCACTTCAAAGGAACTTGTAAGTTGTATTTTGCATACGAGAAATCTTTGTAAAATATAATCGATTTTTGCGTGAACTTACAACTGTGGATCCCCATCGAACACCAGCGGGGAAAAAAAAAAAAAAGAAGAAGAAGAAAAAAAAAACGAACAAAGGACGAAGGTCTAGTACTAAAGGTCGATCATGCATGTAGCAAATGTTATGGCATCAGTTTTCTGGAGCGTTAAAGGCAATTTTTGTAAACCGGCATTTTACAGTTTTATTTCTGGCCAGTGTTTAATAAAATTGTCCATTATGACACCAGATACATAAAATTACCACAAGAGGATCTGAAATGCCAATAAATTCACTTACCACTCTCGTGAAAAGCTCAGACCCTCGAGGAACGTTTCCACAACAAAATAAATATTTAAATATAATTTCCGTAAACTTGGCTTACAGTATTGTAATAATTGTACTGGTATATTTCCTACTTAAATTTTTAAACCATCTTAAAACAGACGGTCAATTGTCCGTAATGCCAAAGGAGAACAGCCAAATACGGGTTTAGGATGGGTATTCTTATTCTATTTCATGAATAGAATAAGAATAAAAGCAATACATGTTTTAAATTCGCGCACAGAATATTAACAATTGTTAAAAATGTTATACTTGTGAATAGGCTACCCATTCAGAAACCGCGAAAATGAAACAGATGAAAATCGACTATCTCTACCGTTCGATTTACTAATACCAACTGAGAAAATCAAAACAGATATAACATTTTACCATTCTGAACAACGTGTTTATTAAAATTTGTGCTTGCTTAGGCAGATGTTACGTAGTTTACAAAATGATTTTAGACTGTTTGGCTCAATACGCAAAAACAATTGCTTGAGTGAATACACATTAAGTATTCAATGCACAATTGATGAAAACACAGAAGAGTGGTCAGTGATGCGTGCTCAGGAATTATACAGTGGGGGGTTAGATTAGGGACTACACTGACCACATTCGATTGATATAAGGGATTTGATAAAACTTTACGATAATTTCACTGCGATGTCACGGCATGATCGGTCAAAATTCAAAAAGTTGTTTCATTTAATAGGTTCATTTTATGATGACTTCACACAAATGAAATAATAATTGTAACAATTACAATTTTAAATTATTTTCTATGCTAAAGTGTTTCATGAACTGAATGTTGTGTTACGATAATATTTAGGAAACTATTTAGGTCTTACTGAAAAAAGAATAAATTATTCATCTTCACTGCAAAACAAATAGTTTACGAAATTAATAAGTTAATATTTGATAATACATGAATTAGTAGAATTTTATTATACTAACTCATTCTGATATATGCCAAAACTACTGTTTTGTCGCATTCCCTCTTATTACGTTTTGTAAGATATTCCCGGCATTAGTTACAATGCACCATCTTCAGATTGGGTTAAAATTGCTTTGCTAACAAAAATAGACAAACGCACTAAATAATGTTCATCAGTACAATGACGTTTAAAGTATAATAGAAAGCTTTGACTTCAGAGTAATGTATTAGAAAATTGACATTAATGTTACTTTCATTTTATTAATATCCTTTTATAATTCTAGCTTGCAAAAAACAGCATATGAAACTCGATTAAAAATTTATATGGCTCTTGCAGTCGTAAATATTACGAAATTCACTTCGCTCGTTTCTTAAACATTTACTCATGCTATAAAATATAACGTTATAAACTAATATCATAATATACTATTTAGTAATGGATTATATAGCATGGGTAAAACCAAAGGCGGAGAGTATCATTTCAATCTTTTAAACCAACTTGATGAATAATGTTTGTGAAAAAATAACCGGCTTTTCTTTTTTAATTTGTTTATTTACGGACGCTCTTTAACATCTCAGGTCATTAGTGACTCATTCAATTCAGAGCGTGAAACGGCCAACTAATTTTGCTCAGAGACCTCTTCTTTCAGACTTGAGGTTCTTTTTCGTGCCGTAAATGTGCGACACGGGACCCGGGATCGAACCCACAATCTTGGGTTTAGGAAGCAAGTATGATTACCACTACGCCACCAGGACAGACTAAGAAATGCTTGCAGAAGAAAAAATAATGTTTCATCAAAACAATGCACTGGACACAAAAGTGTTTTATCCAATGAGAAATTGAAAGATTTGAAGTCTAAATTGTTCAAGCGTCCACTCTGACTTCCATCTTTTCCAAAAACTCAAATTTTCCTTCACTGGTTAGCAATTTTTACCAAGAGGCGATTACAAATGTGGAGGGGAGTTTTACAGACCTTACGAAGAACCACTTCAGTAACGTGATAATGGCATTTGAGCATCACTAGAATCAATTGTTAGGCGATCAACTTTTCAGCTCGATCTCGCAATATAAATAGCATTTCAAAAGATATTCATTTTTAACATGTATTAATCAAGTCTGCACTAATTAGAACGAGCATAGATTTTAATTCGAAATTATACATATTTTAACTGCAATGGAAACACATGATACTAAAAAAGAAACAGAAAAAAAAAGAAACAAATTGCGAGCTCGTATTCACATGGAAACACACAGAAAGTGGCCGATATCTCTCGACGCGACTCTAAATTAATTAGCAAGCACTGGAAAACTGTGTGCAATATCCGTCTGATTTACACAATATCATACGTATAAATTAGAAGCAATACTAGTGCTTCCGTATCTCAGCAATACCAAAGTATTTATCGTGTTTTGTAATGAGAACGATTGAAAAATATCCTGTAGCCTGCAGTAATTAACAATATTCTTTGACTATTGTCATAATTGTCTACAGCGTAGAAAAGTACAGTATATAAAACGTTCTAGTAATGTTAATTATACACTATGATAACCCTCTGGTTGGAGTTTTATTTTCTTTGAAACATTATGAAACCCGCTGTTACCAGATTGACTAAACAGAAAAATATTACTACCTTTACATTCCACTCCATCATGTATGAAAAATGAGAAAGGCTAACATCACACAGAATTTTCTGTCAATAGTGCGCATTTCACACACTCGCAGATAAGAAGAGCAGCATTTAATAAGCAATGAAACATGTTTTTTTTTTCAGAATTTATTCTGTTTCAGTTTGCAACAATATGGGTCGTTACTCAACTGCATGTCGTTTCCGTACCACTGCAGACATCTTCGAGCTTTGTCATCGTCAAATCTCTTCCTAAGATGTAAATCTTAGAGATAGGACCGAAGAGATGAAAATCCACAAGAAGAAAGAGGTCAGGAAGAACTACTTAGATTTAGTGATCTCTTCTCGGATGTGTGACCTCTCATTGTCATGAAGAATTTTGGACCGATGCGCCAGAACCGCTTCTTCAACTTTCAAAGAGTTTTGGCTTCCAGAGTTAACCTTTTCACCATAGTAATGCATCAATCAACTGCCACGGGTGGTCGAAGTCGTTAAAGCGCGGACACGTGAGCGGGAGATCTGGGGTTCGAATCACGCCGGGACCGTCCTCCCTGACTGAGATTTTTTCCAGGTTTTCCTCAGTCCTCATAAATGGCAAATGCCAAGAAGGTACCCTAAACTTAGGCTTGGAACGTTTCCTTCCTTAAAAATAAATCGTTTCCAATATATTTCATCTCATGTATCATCAGTGTCCACCATCTGTCGTACCTCTGTAGTAAACACTGGCGTTAAACACAATTAATTCATTGCATCAATCAAAAGTATTCCTTTAAACTTTACCGGCTCAGAGTACCGTCTTCAGCATGTTACGAAAAGTTTTCTGACTGCAAACCATAAATTATTTTCGGTCTCAGGCTCGAAGCGATGGATCTATGTTTCATTTCCCATTAGAATTCTGGAAAAAGCTCTGAACACGTGATGCTTATCTGTTGCCAAGATGGGTAGTTAGGCTCTAAGAAAAGCATTTAGTACTTCAATCATTGGATGGATAGATGTGTGGACAGTCGAGCAGAAGTAGCCAATCGTCCCAATTAAGAATGATGGTATTCCTCACTGTAGTGTGCGACCGCTTGGAGCAGGTATGGTCGGTCAGTGAGACTGTATCGACTTTCTTCCAATGATAACTGCCTTTACTTTCACCGAATGACAGCGTTTTTTTTCCACCGCCCTCTCACTACACATATGTTAAGCGCCTCTAAATGTTGGTGATGGTCTCTTTTTCCCACAAAAGAAATATATATTACTCAGGAATTCCATTTTGATAACTAACTGCATCATTGCTCTGTGGAAGAGGAAACTAAACGAGATAGTCTGCGAACGTTGAAAGATACTACACATGAAATATTGTATGTAAACAGTACACCGTACGATTGGTCATTTTCCCTAGTCTTCAAGTTTTCCTCGGTGCTCATAAATGGTAAATGCCGGGTTGTACCCTAAACTTAGACCAGGGACGGTTCTTTTCCTTAAAAAATGTATTTTCCAATTTATTATTTCACCTCATGCATCATCCAACGTCTGTGGTGCCTCAGCAGAGAATGAATAATATTTAACGCTCGTTTTTGCTACAGAGGTACCACAGGCGATGGACATTGGTGATACATGAGATGAAATGATATATTAGAAAAGGATTTATTGTTTTTAAGGAAGGAAACGTTCCAGGCCTAAGTTTAGGGTACCTCCCCGGCATTTGCCATTTATGAGGACTGAGGAAAACCTGGAAAAAACCTCAGTCAGGGAGGACGGTCCTGGCGGGATTCGAACCCCAGACCTCCCGCTCACGAGTCCGCGATTTAACGACCTCGGCCACCCGTGACGGTACCTCAGTAGAGAAAACAGGTGTTAAAGACTAAAAATAAATAAACAATCCTTAGGGAAAAAAATGTACATTATTAATAAAAACGAAATACACTCCTCAATGAAAATTTAAGGATCATATATTTAAACTAAGTGAAAGAATACTTGAACGTTAGATAGGTTTTTTTTTGTTTACTAAAATGAATTTTTTGGAAATACATAAAGAACTGTTTTATGTTCTGATAGGGAGATAGAAGTTAAATGTTAAATCTTCTTTTCAGACGTTATAGAAAGACGGTAAATGCAACAAGTACTCGACAGACAACATCATTATTTCATAAATGTTTTATCTTATAGGTCTATGGTCCGAAATTTGCATTCCTTTTTCAGGGGATTATAACTAAACATTTACATTTATGAATCTATTAAACATGATGCTAACTGCATATTTTCGCCTTATCATTTTCAACATACAGCATATTTATAGCATTCAATTTTAATACATTTGATCAAAGTGTCATGACTTGCATGGAAATAAGCAGGTAGCGCAATTGTTTCAATTAAAAATTTAAATTCTATTTAATATTCCCATAAATCAGAATTTACTTCGTCGAACCATTTGTATACCAGCTTCAGTCCTAATAAAAGTATTTTTGTTAAATTCCCATAGAGAGCGCGGTTGTTTAGACCAACAACCTCAATGCTGCACTTACACCGTACCAATGTTAACTTGATGAGGAGTTATACAGAGTGTACACATTGAACCTGCGAAGTTTTAATACCGTCTAAGGAACCAAATATTGTACATATGAATAAGTGATCTTTGTTTTCTGGTATCACATACTCTCAAGTTTATGTTCTCTCTGTTTATATATATATTCAATACGGCAATGTTCTCAGATGAAGCAAAATTCCTCTTATCCGGCAAGGTTAATCGGCATAATGTCCGCATATGAAGATCAGAAAAGCTAAACATGGTCCACGAACATGCCAGAGACAGTACCAAGATCAACGTAAGTTGGGGACTTTGCATAACATGCTTGAACACTCTTGGCATGAGAATTGGAGTATCGGCTTGACATCGTGTTCATGAAGAACTTTACTAATGTACATTAAGGAATTTTTCAGTTCATCGTGCAACCCGTATATAATGCTCAGCAGGTGCAAACAATTGAAGATGCGCTTAAATCTGGACCATCAATCGAGACAGCTGATGCTGTCAAATAAGTTGGAAGGGTATATTGAAGTTATATCCATTCACTTTTCTGCTTTATTAAAAGCAACCATATCGCTGAAAGCTGCAGGCATTCTCAAAATGTGTCACTAACAGTTTCTGAACATATGAAATCTAAATTGAGATATTTTTCTGATAGTATAAGGAAAAAAGGAAACGAAAAGGTGATTGCAATTTTAAACAAATTCTAGATATTTATACATGTGCGATATTCAAGACATCTTCAAAGAAAATCACTTCTATCCCTCTACGCATCAATTAACTTCATTTAGACATGTTGTATGACATGAAAAGAAGCTTTTAAAAATATTAAGTCATTTACATAATTCAGATTTTCAATTGAAAATGTTACCGCCACGTGTGGCCGAGGTCGTTAAGGCACGGACACGTGAGTGGGAGGTCTGGGGTTCGAATCCCGCCAGGACCGTTCTCCCTGACTGAGGTTTTCTCAGTCCTCATAAATGGCAAATGCCGGGGAGGTACCCTAAACTAAGGCCTGGAACGTTTCCTTCCTTAAAAAAAATCCTTTCCCAATATATCATTTCGTCTCATGTATCACCAGTGTCCACCGCCTGTGGTTCCTCAATAATAAAAACGGGCGTTAAACACTAATCAAAAAAAAAAATTGAAAATGTTGGTCAAGTGTTAGTCGTAATGATTTTAGACCACTTCAACATCTAAAGAAAAATTTAAGTTAATTCTAGCTTAGCATTCAGCAGCAATTACTATACTTTTAACAGACCGAAATCTTAATACCTCTTTCTTTGACCCTACGGGTATATTTGTTTTCAATTTGAGTTTTTTAATTGTTTTAATTTGTTTTGGAATGGGGGTTTATACAGCTATGCTGGTTGATCTTCTGTACGTTACGAGAAACTAAAATATTTCCGTTTATTAATAACATACTATTTGCATTAATTTTTAGTGCTTTTTGGAGCATGAGCTCCCGAGTCACGTTTATCAGCCTTGCGCAAACTTTCCTCTACAGTCAGATATTTGCAGTATTTAGTACTTATGACAGGATACCGTTGATCAGACTGTATAAAACAGCCTAAATAATGCAGGATTGATCTACATTTCCCTTTCGAGTTGACAAACTTCACACGTCAATACAAAAAAGCCAACTAAAATTTGCCTCCAAACTGTATCAGCTGGCAAGTATGACATTGCAATTAGAATCAAAATTTCTTTTAACAGGCTGCTATAGTGAACGTATCAATGCAACCTCCTGACTTCATTCTGAATCTTCCAGGTGCTCTAGAAGTTCTGCAAGAAGGCTCGATTCAGTTGATGGGCTTAAATCGGTTTAGATATGTTTGCGAGCGAACCTGAGTGTCCTAACTGAAGAATTTGAGAACACTTACCAGAGGGCTTATGTGAAGCCACGTCAAGTAGGTGTAACATTTCTCTCTATGTATGCGGAAGGTAAACTTGATCATTCATTTTGAAACAACAATGAAAACTTAAGTTAATGCCACTTGCTATATTGTTCTCCATTAAATGACCTATTGCTGGATCTGTAAAAAGGGAAGTCTATAAGCATTTTTCTGTTAAAACACGTGTACTATTAAAGTTCTATTTAATAGTGCGTGGCAAAATTCTCATTCAAATTATTTTGCGCCGGTTGAAATGGGTGCCCATTTAATTTGTGAGCTGCGTATATTATACCACATACAGCTGGTATTTGCTGAATCTTTTAGTATGCACACAAAATGTCCTTAGATGTATACACCTCTATTCATACAACAGTATCTGATGTATTCACATATATCTAATGATTGGTGTGACACGATTTTAATTGAAGTCTTATAAATATATGATATACTCGTATAACCTTAAAATAAGTACCTGATCTACTACAGGAGCTTGTGTGATTATATACAACCTGTTTTATAAGGTGGTCGCAAAATGGCTTACCAAACGCTTGGAAACACGCCTTAGAAATTATTTCGCGTTTCCTTGTACCAATTTAATATGCATTTGCCCTTTAAATCTATTTGTATAATGATTCTCAGAATTTGGAACGCGCCCTAAAATGGTTTTGCGTTCCTCTTCCGGAATCATGCATTTGTAGACTCTAATTAACAGGAATTAAAACATTGTACAGCTATAGAAAATCAGTAACCGAAACAGGCACTCAAGTTGATTACATTTATTGGACTTTAGTGCAACAAGTGTACATCAATGTAAACAGTAATACATTTATGCTCGCAGCACATTTAAACTACACTACGTTAAAACGCTTGAACACAAATGTCCCATTTACTTTCTACTTTGAGGGAGCTATTTGCAATTTCTGAATTCAACATGACATTTAGTCAATAACCTTCCACTTTGAATACATTTATGACAAATATTCATAGTTCAAAACACCTTCAGAAAACCTTCGTATCAGTTATTTTTTGAATGAGAAATTCACTGACAAAAACCTTTAGTACATACGCTGGCAAGTAAGGAGGAAGTGAAAACAAAATCTCTGCGTAGTAAACAGAGGGGAAGTGCTTTGAAGGAAAAACCATTTCTTCAATGTGTTATACATTTGTTTAGAAAGATCGTGCCATAAAACCTCTGTAGTGTGATATAAGACAAAGCATTAAATAGCATTTCTGTTATGCACGATATAGTTGTCTTTTTCTATACCAAATAGGGCAAAAAAATTAACGTAAGGACGAACAGTAATTTTCAATATCTTTTCTGGCCTAGTCGTGAAATAATCAAATAGATGGCATAAATATGAAACTTTACCCTTCTTCTAATATTACGACCAGTAAAGACAATACCCCAAAAATTCTTGATGTGTTTAAATAGTACATTACTTATCAATCCGGTATAAAAATGTATTGAATTTCAAACAATCAGATCATTGTATGAATTTTTATTATCCATTTAAATTTTCGACACTTCTTTGCAGTATTTTTCTACTTTTTATGCTAAGAATTTAGAAAGTAATGACAAATAATCGTCCATAGGGCTGAATGTGCTGAAAATTACAAATTAACGACAAACATCTTAAATCTAATTATCAATAATTTCACAAATAATCGATCGACATCAATTTCCTAAGTCACGAGTATTCTAAATTTACTCTAACTGTTGTCACATACATTAATTATGTTTGATTACATTTTCGTATATGTTTACGTTTTTCATTTGTAGTTAGTTTGCATAGATGGCTCTGGTTGCATTTGTAAATAAGTATTTCAATTGTTTCTTTAAGAATATATACAGCTGTTTGCGAACACAAAATATGTGTAAGTAAATAAAATATCTTACAGAAGAACAGATTCCTTCATTTCTTATTTTATAAATTGTTTATAACTATTTTATTCATGAAATATAGACTTGAGTCAAATCATTTGTGATATTAGCTTCGATAATAGTCGCATATACGCAATATAATTATTATTGTCAAGAATAATTTAAAATACATATATAAATGCTTATTAAAATGACTATTGGTTGATCACAATAAATAAAAATAGTTAGTTACTTTGAATAATACCTCGCTCCAAACTCTTGTTCTGAATACGAATGAAAAAAAGAACTTCGATTGTTTTTCTTTTGTTTATTCAGAATGTTAGTCCATCTATTAGGATAACTGCGATGATTTTCTCACGCCTATGGTAAGCACTGTCATTTGTTTTTGCCTAGTGACAGCTTCCGATATTGAAAGGTTTTTGTTTACACTTTTCAGCACAGAAAAGGTTATCGTATCACATCTCGTGCAGCTATAAAGGTTAGTTTTAATAACACGGAGCTGCTCTAAAGGGCACTACCAACTATGGCAATTGGATATTTGTTTTACTTTCTCTTATTTTTTTAAATGCACGAGTTTTCCACTTTTTTATTTCCTTTTGTAATTATGTAAAAGTGTGTGGTGTAGTAGATACGTCGGATTGTTAATGCGTACGTTTACAAATACCACACAAGCTTATGAGTTTTATATTTTTAATATCTTATTTTCCTATTTTAACCTTGAAGAAGGGAAGAGATCAGGCTATTTGCACAGTATTTTAAGAAAAATATAGTATGGTTAAGTTATGAACGCTTTATTCCTCTGTTTGTGAATTGCTAAACTATTCTCTCGGTTTCTTTGGAAGGGCGTGAGAAAAAATTATGAAGAATTCTCTAATAAAGACCTCATGTATTTTGTCCAAACTATAAAATCAAATGTTATTGCATTAGCTTAATTAAATGGTGGAATGTAGAATCAGTTTCTTCCACTCATTGGGTCTCTATTCTTGTGCGCACTCTAATTCTATAATCCTCAAATGTCAATAAAGAACACGAATTGTAATACCGAACATACAAGCGATGCAATTGTCTCTTTCAATCTATGCGACTGGTTGTAAACATCTGCTTGGATTTTCCTGAAACGATTTTCGATTAGGTGAGGGAATTGTTTTCCTATCTGTAGGACTTTTCCCCCACTAAAAGTAATTTCTTCCACATGCCACTTTATTGGTAATTTTTACAAGTATAATATTCGTTAACAATAACAAAATTAAATGACAAACACATTTTATCAGTCTGCAGAGCAGATTCTATAAAGACTATTCGAAATACTGTTCTTATTACCCACAAAGATGATTCTATGAAATGGCCAATAGATTCTTCAAAGATAATCGGATTCCTTGTATGCAGAAAATGTTTCACTTTTCAAAAGTTTAAAAAAAAAATATATATATATATATATATATATATATATATATTATTTTAAACACGTTGTGCTTGTAATATATAATTAGTAATATTCTACTGAAATTATTTCGTGATCTATAGATCGTTATGTGCGTAAAGCTATATTAATAAGTGAAGGAAAAATTAACCCTAACAGACTTCGAAATAAGAATCAAGAACTGTTACGCCATAAATAGAATTCTAAACGTCTCGAAGGGCATCCTTAAAATCTTTCTTGACTAAAGAAAAGGATTCGGACGTTCCACGGACTCGCTAACTTCTTTCAAATGGGAAATAATTCTGGTATATAGCGAGAAGGCCTAAGTGTAACAGAAAAATAACATCGTAAGTTTTTCAGTAATTTTTGCATGAAAAAGAATACAACAGAGTTACTTTATTGCTCTTTGGCGTTGTTTTTTGACATGTCACTTAAATCTTGTCTGTCGTGGCCCAAAGAGGGACTTACCAGTAACGTCGGTGGCCAAGAGAAGCGTAGCTGCGAGGGCGAGATGACAAGTTGCCGGAAGCACGTGGCTAAGAGGCGTAGGCATCGCGAAGCCCCGCCGTACACTGGTCCACACGACAACACTGACTGCCCGCCGTTCCCCAAGCCTTGCCGACCTACACTCAGCTTGTGCACGCCGGCGCTATGGGCTGTCCTGCGCAACAATCCTCACACATGGGCTGATTCATTCCCATTTTACATACTACTCGTGCAAGGGAGCGTGCATTTTCCAAATGACTTGCATGAACGAATGTATCTCACATAACAACGCCAGATTCTCAAAGTTACCATCAATAACCCCCAATTGTTTTGTTAACCCCCGGAGGTTATTTGAAGCAGTCCAAGTAATATTTCCAGAGTGTCGTCAAAAATTTAAAACAATCGAATTCAAAAGTGAGAAACGTCCCTCAATAGTTTAGTCTTGATACGGAATTAATGGCACAGAGAGATATTAGTAAAACAATCTTAATTCATTTTTTATTACAGAAACGTATAATATTTTTCGTATGGTAATAAGTAACGAATGTAGTCTGAACACCGAAACCTTGTTTACTTGCGGCTTGGCTACAGGTATAAGTAACGCTGGTTGTAGTTGTTTATTGGTGGACCTTCAGGTTCAAAGTCCAACTCAAGCATGTTCTGCACTCACGAGTAAGCAGCTACTGGGTAGTAGAAATCCACCATTGACTTATAGTTCAGTTTTCGGGATTTTATTTCATTAATTTGATTAGTTTATACCAAATTGTTAATAAGTACATGAAAATTGGTTCGGTTTGAAGAATGTTTATGATAGCATTAACTATATTGCAATATATTAACATGGACATACGAAGAAATATAGGCTTAATGTAAATGATATGTTCAAATGAAAGCGAAACATTTTTTCTGGAATGTTTTACATTGGTTGGAATATATGACCATACAGAAGGTGAGACAAATGAGTGGCATATCCGCTACACACACGCCTCGTCTGTTCAAGCGCGTCACAAGGTTATGCATACCCTGAGCTTAGAAGAACAATCTTCCTCTCTGCTTGGTAATGCTGCAGATGCTCCATACAAGCGCCTATTCGCACAGCCTTCTGCTCTTCAGAAAGATGCTTGCGTACCAACCGTCGATGGAGAATGATGCGAACAGTTTCCTTGCTCAATGATCATGTATCTGCAATCTCGCTGGTTGTGTACGGCTGCAATTGATTCCTCGATGATGGTTAAGTGAGCTTGACCAGGTCTAGGCATGTTCTCAGTGCGCACACGTCCGTCACGAAATGTACCACACCATCTGAACACTGTGTTGCGTGACATACACGCATTCCTATACACATTGTTCATACAACGAGATAATTTCGGCTCCACTAACACCTTCTGCCTTCAAAATTGAATTACTGCTCGCTAGACCGTTTGGAAGAATCCCTGCTATTCGGTTCAACGTGCTTCTGCAAGTACAAACCAATCTACTATCTTGTATACAACGCCACCTACCAGAGCAAACACAAAGCTCTGTGTACTTGCCACAACTCTACGACAAAGGACATAGTTTCATTTGGGCAACCCTTACACCTAGGGGGCCAAAAAATGTATACACACCTTCTCAAGATATATATTTAATATATTTCAAAGTTGAGCCGAAAAACATCAGTAAACAGATGTGACTCACATTACGTTATGCTAGCGTTTCAGTCGATCTTGCTGGTGTAGTGGTTACCATACTTGCCTCCTAAGCCCAAGGTCGGGTTCGAACCTGGCTAGGACCGATGGATTTTTTAGGGGCGTAAAAATCCTAAGTATGGCTTCCTTCGGAAGGGAAGTAAACCCGTGGGTCCAGTGTCGTACATTTACGGCACGAAAAAGAACCTCAAGCCTGAAAGAGAGGCCTCTGAGCAAAATTTGTCGGCCGTTTCACGCCCTGAGTTGAATGGGACGCTGATGACCTGAGCTGTTAAAGAGCGTTCATAAATAAATAAATCAAAAAAAATCTAGCGTTGCTACAAAAAATGGAGCCAAGATTATCGTTTGAACAGCGGAAAGTAATTCTGAAGTGGTATTGGAAAACCCAAAATGTTGTTGAAGTTCAAAGGCAAGGAGACGTGTGTACAGAACAGAACCGCCAACGCGAGTAACAATTGCACACATTCCACACAAATCTGAGACTCGTGGTACCGTATGTGATGTTCACAAGGACAGATCTGGGAGACTTCCCACAGTAACAATCCCCGCATCCTCGGCTATGGTTTTGCAGCGTTTTGAGCACTGATCGCGGAAATCTACAAAGCAATGTGCACCCGAGACTGGAATTATCACAACTAGTTTTTATCCTAAGGCTTTTACATAAGTAACTGTAAAAGTCTAAGATGATCAGTGCTCATCATTTTCTGTTTGTGTGAATTCAGTTTCGTTATGTTAACACGGTTTTTTCCTTGTTTGAAGTGTGTATACATTTTAGTACCCTCTGTATATTACATATTGTTTAAAAACTGTTAATGGTATAAATTCACATATAATGTAATATATACAATATCGCACACCCGTTGATTGACCGGTTATTCTAGTCTCTGTGCTATTTAACTTCTGCCAGCTCTAACTGCTCAAAATAAACGCAATATCACTGCCAATTCCAACAGTCCATTTTAAATTCATATAACATAATTGTTCTATTCTTTCGCCTGTGTTCACAAACATAACACAGATAAAATTCTTGCAACATGTATATGAACATGTCTTGCAACATGAGAGAAATATGAATTAATTGTTAATAAAATTCAAGAGAGATATTCCTATTGTACGATATCGTATCACGAGACTGACATGCAAATATTTCTTTTTGAAAAACAGAATGATAATAATGAGAATCTGCATAATAGTATGAACAGGTTTGATATTGATAGAAATACGCCTAATAATACAAATTTGTAGTTAATGAACACAAAGGCATATGGCTATAAATCCATTAAGTTGTCTCATAAGAGATGTTGATTTTTAAGTTTGCTGTGTTTTTTTAAAGTTTTAATGGTTTTTTTTGTCAATGTTATTTACAAAAAACTACAGTTATTATTGTGTATATTGTGAACATTAAAACACAATCATACAATGGAGGTAACCAAGTTTGAGATTAGAGTCTTTCTGAAGTATTTCTGGATACAAGATTACGAAATTGCTGCTGCAGCGACTCGAAGAATGTGTTAAGTGGAGGGAGAAGGTGTTGTTAACGAGTGTATAGCACAACACTCCAGCGTTTCGATAATGGAAGAAAACCCTAAAGATTTACCACATCCTGGAATACCTAAGGTACGGAATATTGAGAATACACAAATTCTGCAGGAAATTACACGTAAGCTGTCAAAAGAATTTGGTGCACAGCTACAAACTTCAAGAAAGTGTTGAAAATATTCAAATTTAACCTAACACACAGTTAAACCACTACAAATGCGAATATTAAATCCTGTACCTCTAACAACAGCAGCAATAGAAGCTTCTTTATTCAAATGTTACAGAATTAAAAATACTAAGAGCATTATAATACCCGCATGTATATTTCAATCGTTGTAAAATACTTACAACCAGAGCTTTTTAGCAAGTAGTCCAATTATTTGATCACCGGCGCAGCGGCGAGAGCTGTGTCGGGCGATAAACCATAGTGCATTGCCAACCGGGTTACATTAAAGCCGAGTTTTTTTTATTTAAATAGGTTTTAACGAACGTTTTTACTTCTGAGGCAACACATGCGGTGAAAGCCGAGAGTGAGACAACACAAGAGTCGATTATAGAAACATTAGTGACTATGTAATATATTCTAATGCACTCAAACCTGTATGTACTTATACTACGCAAGGAGACGCTGCATTGCCTAATTTCATTTTCTTCACATTTCAAACACATGCGGATGTTTAGTTTGTTAGTCGAATGTGAACACTACTAATTTATAAAACACATTACAACTTGGAATTTTATCATCTGAGAATTTCTTTTCAAACAATCTCCCTTACTCTGTACGGCAGAAGTTCTTTAATGTACCGTAAATCTAAGGTTTCTAGCCCTCGGAACACTTGCTCTCATCTATCAAGAATAATATATCGACCTCGTTCTGGTTTCAATCCAGAGCAGCGTGTTATTCCTAGAACATCGAGAGGGACTTATAAATATACAGAAGGAGCCAAAAATGTATACATGCTTCAAGCAAAGAAAAAACTGTTAACATAACAAAACTGAATTCACACAAACGGAAAATTAAAAGCACTAATCATCATAAACTTTTACAGTTACAACAGTCGCTCAAAATGCCCGTCATCGGCGTCGATACACTTCTGAGTACGTTGAACTACTGATTGGGCAAGGTTTGCGAAAGTGTCCTCAGCGATTGCAACACATGCTGTTTCAATTTCTTCCCGAAGTGCTGTCAGTGTAGCTGGTTTACTACGGCATACAACATCCTTAAGAGTTCCCCATAAGTAGAAGTCCAACGGAGTTAGATACGGAGAACGCGGTGGAAACTCAATCGGACCTCTTCGTCCTATCCAGTGCCTTGGAAGATTGTCATCAAGGTACGCACGAACATCTCGGTGGTAATGTGGTGATCTGCCAGATCAGCCCTTGCAAACATCGCATATGATACTACGAATCTCAAATTTGTCTTGAATGCGTGCAATTGTTACTCGCGTTGGCGGTTCTGTTCTGCACACACGTTTCCATTGCCTTTGAACTTCAACAACATTCTCGGTTTTCCAATACCATTTCAAAATTGCTTTCCGCTGTTCAAACGATAATCTTGGCTTCATTTTGTAGTAGCAACGCTAGCATAACGTAGTGTGAATCACGTCTGTTTACAGAACATCATACGATAATTTTGGCTTCATTTGTTCATTGTTTATTTACCTGTCACGTAGCAACACTATCATAATGTATGTGAGTCACATCTGTTTACAGAACGTCATACTACACATTGCTGTTGTTTTTCGGTTTAACTTTGCATTATATTAAATAGAATGTACTATGAAAGTGTGTATACATTTTTGGCACCCTCGGTATATACATTTATTTATTTTTTTAATGACATTGATTTTTTCGCTTCATTAGTGACTACCCCGCGTCTGTGAATGACACTTAGATGTTCGAAATAATGGAAGTGTTGTGTGCTACTTTTGATTATTTTAAGAGCTGAACATCGCAAGTATGTGGGTGTGTGTTGCCCGTAGAACTTGGAAAGAAAACAATTTACACATAAATTGAAACAGCGAAACGTGGCACATTGTCTGAAATCCCTAAAAATGTTAAAATGAAAAAAGTAAAGATTCGATTAGCAAGAGATCTTAAAGTTTCAAAGGGCATATTACCTTTCTTAAGTAAAGGAAGCGAAAAATGTTTTACTTGTGTAAAATAATAAAAAATGTTCAAAAGACTGCTTGGGAAAACTATAATATTACCAAACTAAAACTGGTTAAATGCCACTGTTGGCTACATGTATCATAGGTGCGGAAATCAAGTTTAAAAAACGTTATGTTTTTTTTTTTTTTTTTTTTTTTTCCCTCAAGAGTTTTACTTCAGAACATATAGAATAATAGCATTGCAAGTAATAACAAAATGGTATATTAGAAAGTAGCTGCAGAAAAAAGGGAAAAAAAATCAATTTGGATTTATAAAGGACTCAGAGGTCTCAAAATGTATAATATTTAACTCAATAGACTTACAATGATAAAATCATTAAGAATTTAGGCTCGTGGTACCAATGTTACTGGCGCGAACTTTTAACACCGAGCAAAAGAAACGTATCGTTATTACTATTTCGTCTTCCTTAGTGAGGACAACAGTAATCTCGCAACAAACTGAAAATAATAAAAAGTCACAAAAAAGGAAGAACAAACCCAAACAACTGTTGAGCTTCTTACCTTTAGAAACATCGCAAACGCTGCGCAATATGCAGAAACTGTCTCAAACACAGCATCAAAGCGGTCTGGGATACTCGCTGCTTTTCATGATAACACCCGTCCCAACACTGCAACAATAATCAAATATTACTTTTTTCAATTTCAATGGGACATACTCTTAACACCTGTGGTACAGTACATTTCTCGTATTTTTTATTTGAAGAAGTATTTGTGGGATCACATTTCACTAGAGGGAGTGCTGCAGAACGCTATCTGAGGAATGTTTCAGTAGACAACCTTGCATACACGATATACACCTTATAACGTATACACATTTTTATTTCGATACTGATTTCTTGGCTCTTCTCTATTGAATGAACCTTATACCGGGCGTACTGAAATATTTTTTTTAATGCAGAAAACGATTATCATTCAGAGGATCCAATTGAAAATAGCTCTAAACTTAACTCACATTGTTCGAAAAATGTAGACCGCAAACGCGCTGTTTGTTACTTCAAAATAGCAAATGACTTGAAAATAACAACTAGAGAGTAACATAAAATGACATTTCGTGCACAATAAGCTACTTGTGATTAGATAGTTTAATATATTCACATCATATGTCTAACATTTCATTTATTATTAGTTATACTCAGAACTCAGGTTATTTGGTAGGTAAAGCATGTTTTTTGCACACCCGCGAAAAATGAAAAAAATGTTACAAATTAACGCAATAGCACGACAGGAAATATCTATTTCAAACTGCATTTCAGCAATGTTATTTCTCAGGCGCGTGATTTTTTAAGAAATTTGTTGTCCTAACATACTATTACCAGACCATCTGCATCGGGATGGGGACCCAATTTTCTGCTACCTGTTATGAGCAGCCTTATTGATGAGACCTCCGTTTCTTGCGACTGCTTAAAATGTACTACTTGTGACAATGTTGTAACTACAATTTTCTTCCGAGCTGTTGTGCCGTGATCTGCTGGAGATGAGAATTCCAGACGTTTCGTCTGCAACTACGGCGGACATCTTCATTGGCGTGGACGAAGTCTCCTCGGAGAAAGTATCACTGCATCTGAATCACTCTAACAGCTGTCAAGAGTCGCTATATTTATACTGCTAGTGATCTCTGCTGGTTGGTCGGGGACGGGCGATAGTCGGTTGGCTGATGGGAAGAGCCTTGACTGGATTTCTATCTCCAGCAGAACACGGCACAACAGCCCGTAAGGAAATTGTAGCTACATCTATGACTCTGGCCGTGAAAGCCTACGTTCTCTCTTGTGACAATATTAATTAAAAATGAAAAACCTGTTAGTAACTAAAGCAATAAGCTACAAAATATGTGTATTTAACAATAAAATAAAATAAAAATAAATAAGTAATAATATAAAAATAAAAATAATAGATTAAATTAAGGGAAATTCAAGGAGGCTAATTTTTAAAAATATTAAAAACACAAAAAATATGAAGAAATTCTATTATAAATGAGACGCAAACGAATTCAATCAACTCGTTCAATCACAACCCCCTTCCCGGTTATCAGCCTTTTCAGACATGAGGTGTCTCATTTTCATCAGAAAGTTAATTAATCTTTCCTTTCCTGCCTTACTTGCCTACAGAGCCCAGCACCACCATCTCCCTCTTTTTGATCCCTAGATACTTTCCCCTCCATTCTTTCGTACCTTTACATTCGGTCAGAACATGACAGTATTCATGAATTCCCCCCTCATAGAAGGGAAAAATTCTCCGCGCATATTTATCGGTGATCTTAGTCATCCGCCATGCCCCTAATCTGAGCCACGCGAAGTCCTGTCTAGCGAGTTTAGTTCCTGTTTTCATGTACTGTTCCACCATCCTTTCATATTTTAGCTCGGGAGCTAAATCATCTCTCTACATTGAGCACTGGTCCGCTGCCTATCTATATCCTTCAAATTGTTCTTAACCTTCCTCCATGCGCTCTTTCTATTCCCATGACCCGCTACCCAAATGGAACCCTTACCTATAGTTTCCAGTTCCTTTCTTAAATTGGATGCCCATGCCATGTTCCCTCCCAACCGCATATTCTCAGCCAGTACTTCACCACTCTGATTTTACACTCTTAATATAAAAAGTATCGAACACATATACATGAGGATTTTTCGATATTTATACCTCTTGAGTATCGAGTGCATCGAAAACCGATTTCTATTAAAACCCTCGTTCGCTAGAGTGGCGTTTTACACCTCGGATACTAGACGTATCGCAGCCGTTATTTCTACTCCACTTTTCCTCTTTGCCATTAATGTCTCACGCACTATACATTTGTTCGCGAAAGTCGTTAAACAGTTGCTACGCTGTGTACAAAAGATATTTTAAATACCAATCAGCATATCATTTGTGGGTGAATGTATTCATAGATTTGCTTATCAATTGCTTCCTTTCAAAAGTGCAGCTGAATACGTAAGTAAAAATTTGAGTCGTTTGGTTTAATTAAAAAAAAAAAAAAAAAACCGAGCGAAAGCATGCGGTTTGAACAACATAAAAACTGGATGAATTTGGCGAAAAACTTGACATTCTGTAACAAATCATTTTTGAATCGGATTAAGTGGGCGTTTTGGAATACAAAGGAAAACAAACATTAGTCATGATACCAGAAATGTTACAATGGCCGAACATAAAAGTGTCAACGCAGCAAGTTTTCCCAATAAAATGCTTGAATAGCTCAGGGGGAAGAACAATTTCAGTATATAAGTTAATACATAATTTTTGGAAAGTGGAATTGAAATAGAGGCGCCGCCAGCTGTAGCTCGCTCAGTAGCGGTGAGAGGACAAGTTTTATGGCTAAAGCTAAGTGGATATATTACAGTAAACGAAAACTATTTTTATTATATTCAGGGTAAGCTATCTCCTCACGCGGTACCTGTCATGAAGTATTCATTTTGAAGGGGATTCAGGGATGGGCTGTTTTAACAATCTCTTATGGGTGATTTTGGTTGCCTATTCCAACTAGTTGACGGAAATTTTGGGGCACCTTGTATAGAAAAAGTCAAAAGATCCTTTTCTACATTTATTTAGAACACATTAATTTATTCAAGAGGAGTTATCTGGATTAAAGCTTGGGTACCGCCCATTTCTGCGCGTTTAGACATTTAGTTTCATCGTGGAGATATTTCTTCGTTTTTTTCCTTTTACTCTCTTTTTTAATGTTTTGTGCTGTATTTGTTAACTGCAGTATTCATAAAAAGTAAATTGATGTATTTCACAATTTACATAACCACAAATAGCACCTTTATAAACGATAGAAGAAAATATGAAATTGGCAAAAGCACCACTATCATTAAGAATAGAGACACAACTTATAAAACAAATTTGCGCTTGAGTAATAATAATAATAATAATAATAATAATAATAATAATAATAATGCAAAATAAAGATTATTTTCATTAAACAAAATATTTAGTTAAAAAAATACATCCTTGTAAATTCATGATCAGATATTTAAGCGCCACTTTCTGAAAACATTGACTTCTGAATCATTTTCCAAATCGATAAGCTGCTCTCTTGGTCGAGTTCAAATTGCAGGTTAATGTAAAGCATAAAAGGACAATGATGAATGAAAAATAAATAAATAAATAAATAAAAATAACTTCAAGTGCCACAGACAAGATTCTTCTCCAATAATGCTTTAAAGTTAGGACTAAAGACGTTAGAGTATCATCTTTCAAACTATGTCAGTTCCACAAACTCCTTCTCTGAACATGTACGAAAGGTGACAATGAACTACGAACCAATACCTCTATTTTATTCACATGTACTAAAGAGCTCCTGGTAGGCGGTTTTTAGGTATCAACTGCTGTTAGCAAATGGAGTTGATGGTCCAATTCGAGATGGTGCTATTACGCTGGATTCTGATAAACACATTGTGTCCCATACTTATTTGGTATTACTACGCGCGCGAGCATCCATTCGTGCGGCACGCCTTGCATTTGTTTTACAATAACAAGAGGTGTTCCCAAAGCAGTTTGATCTCATTGGAAATAAAGCTCTGGGGTATTTACATATTAATTTCATATCATAGTAGATAATTTTTAACCTATTCCGGGGTAATTTACTGTCATCATTTTCTCATACTTCCTCCCCCCTCTATGACGCGACAACCTGATATAGTGTCATGGACGGCCGCAGCAACTTTTGCTTCTCTACCTCCGTCTTGCGACTTCATTGATAGAGGGCAGTACTGCAAGGGGTCATATGATCAGCAAACTGGCACCTAACACAAGAACCCAATACGGAAAAAAATGTCGGCCATAGTTACTCTACTACTGCCAAAAGCAAATACGAAACTTTTACGCAGTATTGTGTTTACAAGATGGCATTGTTTATCATTACAAAATATTTCGATGGCTTTCAGGAATCTGAAATTGTTTACAAATAATATTTCTCATATGTAAACGAAATATAAAATAATAAGTATTATAAACTTCTTCACAGGTAGGCACAAAACTTTATAAAATACACGAATTTGCAAATAACTAAATACCTTAAAACTAATCGACATAGATGGGGCAGCATCATATTTCATAGTTTATTTTAATGAAAAGAATATAGACTTTGGTGGTAATAGTTAATAAGTGTGTATGCCTGATTTGTGTTAACCTCACTTGCAAAGGAGTCAAAACGTAAATCCTCTGTTCGTTAAAACTCTTCATCTCGCTCCAAAACCCACTTCACACATTCTTCCTAACTCTCTACGTCACATATGATAGTAGATTAGAGGAAATTGCACAAGGGAAATGACCTCCCTAACCACAAATTTGATACGAAATATTTAATACACACTAAACTTCAAAATTCGCATGATGTATACTTTTATCCACTCCTCCTTTAATTACTGCTATTTAGAAAATGTGCATGAGGTGTTATGGGTGCACTGCCATAATTAAGACATACAAGAGCAATCTATGATGCACAAAATACTTTCTATTATACAAGTTACTGGTGTGAGTTCACTAAATCATTAACGTAATAAAAACTAAGTAACTAACACGCTACTATTTATTTATTGCCAACTATAAACCCGGTATCTACAATAAACCAAATATGCAAACTCATGTGTTAATAACGGCAACGCTACACAGGCACTTCGTGTGCTGTCTTTGCATAACTTCATTTGCAAACGTGTCGAAACATATTATAACATCACAAGTCCATCATTCATTAAAACTATCAACATCTCGAGTCATATCCCTATTCATACGTTATTTCGTATCTTTCCTTTCTTTGCTACCCTACACCGTCACATTACAGAAATTTGCACAGGGAAAATGTCCACCCTAAATTTGGTGCCAAACTTTTAATACTTACCACAGTTTCACTAAATTCAAAATTTGCACAATGCATACTTTTTATCCACTCTTTCTTTAATTACTGCTATTTAGGAAATGTAAATATAGTATTATGCGGTGCAGTACCTAATTAAGATGTACAAGAGCAACTCATGTTGTACTAACACATTCTATCTCACATGTGTCCCTCACCCTCCATGTAGTCCAGATTTAGTACCAAGTGACGTTTACCGATTCCCCAATTTGAATCTTCGTGAGGGGCATTTTTCATCATCAGAGGCTGTGGCGAAGGTTGCGGAGGCGATTCTGAAGACATCTCAAAAATGATGTCCAGCATGTGCTTGAAGACTGCAGAAAAGTTGTGATAGCTGCATTGCATCCAGCGGGGACTACTTTGAGAAAGGCCACCAAAAATATGAAGATGAGTAAAGGTATGTACCTATAGTTAAAGAAATCATAATTCTGTATTGAACGGCCTTCTAAAATTAAATCTTATTGGAATTTTGTTTCACTTTTTTTCCTGCACATTGCAATACCGTGTGTTGATGCACATTTCTGCGACATTTGTAATACTTTAAGGTGCTGCTGAATTTGACATGCTGTTAACCTCCTATAAGCCTTGTTGCATTTTTGAGACATACTGAACTTTTATTGTTTTAAAGCAAGGCACCTAAACTAGACACTGCAATGCTATAACACTCCAGTGTTACCAACTTTGGTTTAGTACTGAATGTGATGATTAATTATCTATTTAACGGAAACGGTTACATATTTCATAATGTATGAAATGTTTTAATTTGTTACATTCCTCACGACATTTGGAAGTAAGACCATAGTGCAATTCATATTACATAACAATAGTTAACTCATTACTAAGATTTATTTGCATGCTGCCATGTTTGTACCCATGGAACCATGTCGAGCTGAAAGAAAATCTATAACAGCTGATCCCATTGCATATGTTCAAGTGCATACTATAGATTCTTTCTGCGAGAAAAAATTACATTTTTAAACAGAAAAATTCTATAATATGTAAATAAATTCTATAATAATAAAAAGGAAAATTTCCATTTCTAGTTTTGCCCCGCCAAAATACACTAAAAACAATAATTAGCACCACTGCCATATGGTAGCATTATACGGAGATTAGGTAACGTTTCCTGCCTAGTGAGAAATGAAAAATATATTCTTTTTAAAAAAATTAACTTTTCGGATTGAGGAAAATTTTAATTTATAATGTTTAATTTATTTATCGATATTAAAGAATATCTAAAATATAGTGTTATGATTCCAGTGATAAATGTTATTTTATTTTGTTCATAATGTTTCTCCTGACTCCCTCCTTGGTCTAGTGCTTCACTGAGATGTCCCAGGTTTCATTCCCGGTACCTACAAGGGTAGGTCTATAAGTTTCCGGACTCGCCGATCCTAGGGGATGCCCTAGCATGCACATGGGTCATACAATACTTATTTAAACCAATGTATTTCCATATCTGCAACTGTAAGGATTATCGCCTTCACAAAAACCTTATCTGGTGTCATACCTTATCTATTAAGTAAATAATTAAAGCTGTAACTTCCGCTACGTTGTGTTCAGTTGTTCAGATATAGTTGCACAAAGAAGACTATGTTTAGAAGATTGTGACATGTTCAAAATGAAACATTGAATTGTTACTCAGTTCTTTACAAAAGAACGACTTACTCCAAATGAAATCAGTAATGGACAGTGTATATTGGGAAGCATCCCTCTCACATTCTACCATAAAAGAATGGGTCAAACTTTTTCGAATGGGTCAAGAAAGCATTGAAGATGAAGACCGTGCAGGTCGGACCTTGGAGATGCTCACTCATGAAAAAATCGCTCTCGTGGAAGGAGAAATTATGGAAGATCGGCGGCTCAAATTTACAGAAATAGCATCAAGGTTGTGCCTTTCTAAAACAACAATCCTTCGAACTATTTATGAACATTTAAACATGAAAAAGATTAGTGCAAGATGGGTGCCCAGACTTATTTCCTCAACCCAAAAGCAGCAACAAGTCATCTGTTGTCAGGTATTTTTGGAGCTTTGCCGTAGCAACGAGAGAAAAGTTTTGCAAACCATTGTTACAGGAGATGAAACTATGGTCCTCTACTATGATCCCTTGTCCAAAAGAGAATCAATGGGGTGGCGTAAGCGCTGCCTCTAAAGGCCAAGGTCACTCAGTCAACCAATAAGATCATGGCCACAATCTTTTGGGACTGTGAAGGAACATTCTTCATTGACTTGAAGGAGAGGAACTCACAGTAAATGGGGAGTACTACGCTGTCCTACTGCACTGACTACGTGCTTCCATCAAAGAGAAAAGGCGAGGAAATATGAGTGGTGGTGTGCGCCTTCTTCACGACAACGCGCTTGTACGCACAGCTCTTGTTGCAAAGGAAGCTGTGAAGAAATGTGGCTTCAAGGAGCTCGACCATCCATCCTATAGCCCAGATCTAGCTCCCAGTGACTATTTCCTCTTCTCAAACTCTAGAAGGGCCTTCGAGGAAGGAAATTACGGTACGGACGAAGAAGTAATGAATGTTGTTTTTGCCAATTTTCCAGACAAGAGTTTTGACTATTTGGGGGGAGGGGTGTTGAAATGTTAATTCAAAGATGTGAGAAGTGTATTGCAATAAAGGACAACTATATTGAAAAGTGAAATTTATTTTTTGTCTTTATCATACCTAGAAAATTGTTAGGCCGGAAACTTATGGACCTACCCTCTTACTCGGACATTTTCTAATTTAGAAAGGCTTGAAACGTGGTTCATCCAGCCTCGTGAGGACAAACGGAAAGCAGGTAGCAGCCCCTGTTTAAACTGTCTCGTGATGCGATATGCTGATCACACGCCCTCCTATGAAGTTGCAAGACAGAGGTAGAGTCGCTGCGTTGGGCAAAAAGCCTGTAGTGGCTACAAAGACTTTTAATAAGTTTGCTCCGACCTCGTTTCGCAAACATCCTGCTCACAAATCAAAATTCTACTTTTAAATCTTACAAAATATATTGCCCCATATCTATTTTTAATATTCGTATTAAAATGTGTTGTTAAATCCAGTACTTTATAAAACTTATGTTCCGATCTATTGACCATAAAGTTGTTGGAATTTAGTGTTTCGTTTCAGCATAATAAACATGTCATCACCAAGAAGTATTTTCAAGTACAACGACACCTTTCCTTCAAATTGAATAACTTTAAGGAATGGCCATCTGTATAAGAAAGCGTTGAGATATGGTATTATTTATGTACATTTATCCATTTGCCACCTTCTGATGACCCCATCTATATCAAATTTTAATAAAAATTGCTGATTTGCCCACGCCATTTTTTCTCTATTTTAATTTTTGTCCTGCAATATAAGCTCCAATTGCTGTTTTATAAAGCTTTTTAGTTTGATTTATATTTTATTTCTAATAGCTGCGGTAGTTAATTTTTCATATTTATGATAATGTGCATAGCTTTACTAAAGTGCAAGCATGAGACAGATCCAAGAGACGCTCCGAATTCCTGCCTTGACTCTGTCCAGTGTTTTCTCTACGTAATTATTTCCACCTTAGGCACTCTCTTTCCTTCGCACTCTTTCCTCAGAAATCCATTTCCCTTATTCCCAGCTTACTGCATAATTGTTTTAGTGTCCGTCCATGTTTCGCTTTCATAAATCACATCTACTGCTGAGGAATGAATTATCATCTGCAATGTTAGTAATGAATTTAGCGCTCTTGGAGCTTTCCTACCATTGGTAGCTTTAACCTTTACTGGCCAATTAGTTGGTATGAATAAATAGAAGAAAAAGAGAAACTAAAGCGGAGTCACGAAGTTTCATGCTTATTTTTATTATTTTACCTGGTCTCCCTGACGAATATTTAGTTCCGCAATACAGAATGTTTCGGAAGTCAGGACCCAGTTAATAGTTCGCAACTGTCAATAATTTCTCTAGAAAAGCTCTAGTTTACTTTGCGTGCAGAAACAGATACTTTGAGAATTGTTGATTTGTTTTATTTACGGATGCTCTTTAACATCTCAGGTCATCAGCGTCTCATTCAGTTGAGGGCGTGAAACGGCCGACAATTTTTGCTCAGAGGCCTCTTCTTTCAGGATTGAGGTACCTTTACGTGCCGTAAATTTACGACATGGGACCCACTGCTTTACTTCCCTTCCGAAGGAAGCCATACTTATGATTTTTACGTCCGAAAAAATCCATCAACCCTGGCCGGGATTGAACCCGCGATCTTGGGTTTAGAAGGCAAGTATGGTTACCACTACATCACAAGGATCGACAAAACCTTTGAGTAGGCCCCCTTCTTATGGAGTTAGAGAAGGACACAATTGGTGTGACTGACTGTTGGACCCAATCGCGGGAGTTGTCTTTGTTCCTCATTGCACAAATGCGGATTGTACCATAATCAATTAGATTTGTAAGATCATGTGATGGCGGAGTGTAGATGAGGTGGTCATATCTGCAAAGTTTATAGACAGAGCTATTCTAAATAACTGACCAGGGATAAGAGGACATATAAGAGTGGGGACGTAATGCCTTTAAGCATTTCTTATATCGTATGGGTATTAAAAGAAATTCTCCTCGGACTAGTGGTTAAAGTTGCTCGTCGCAAGGTCCCGGGCTAGATCCCAGTGTCTGCTCAACAATTTTCTAAGATAGGAAGATCTGAAACGGGGCTTATTCAGTCTGGTGAGGACAGTTGGGGAGCTGCCTGATAGCGAGGTGACGTGCTTCGATCTCTATTGATTGATTTATTTAAGGACGCTCTTTAACATCTCAGGTCATCAGCGTCCCATTCAACTCAGGGCGTGAAACGGCCGAAAAATTTTGCTCAGAAGCCTCTCTTTCAGGCTTGAGGTTCTTTTTCGTGCCGTAAATGTACGACACGGCACCCACGGCTTTACTTCCCTTCCGAAGGAAGCCATACTTAGGATTTTTACGCCCGAAAAAATCCATCGATCCTGACCGGGTTTGAACCCGCGATCTTGGGTTTAGGAGGCAAGTATGGGCTTCGATCTCGAAAGCCGCGTGATGTGGGTGTGCTGATCACATGCCCTATAACCATGATGTTGAACGACGGAGGTAGAGCATGCAGAGGTCGCTGCTGTGGGCCTACGACAGCATGGGCTGTCGCGCCGAGAGCAGAAGAAATCGAGTCTTCTCATCCTGCAGATAGTAACTAGGTAAATCTGTCTTTTACAGGCGATGGGAAATGCAGGCGCTCTCAAATGACCCACCGTATTCATCATATAGCCCTCTAAGGGAGTTTTGCTTTATTCACTGTGTAATATTGCTTTAGAACTACCCCATTTTTTACTTTCTTTTGTATGTAAGAATATCTACAAAGGGTAAAATAGCATTAAATGTCTTATGTTTTTCATTTCACACAATGTAAAGTTATTCACAGATACTTAATATGCTCAATAAAGGAGAATTCTTACAGTAATTTGTGATTTAATAGAAATTTACATTATTAGGATTTTTATATTAATAAATTTCACAGAATAAGCATTATTTCTATCTTCAGTGCCAGAAAACAAACAAAATAACGTATATTTTCATTTGAACTCCGAACCTTCACCAATAAAGCCCAGTGCTCGCACAGCAATACGAGTTAGAACACACCAGGAAGCACATAGCAGTCAATATATACACTTTGGTACTTGAGCCAGAATGGTGCACTTTATTACCCTAACATTGTAGATCCAAATCTAATGGTTTAGTAAACTCTAGAATCTTACCTACAACTTTAGGAAACACCTCTTCAGAATTGTATTCTAATACAGATATTTCCCCTCCCCCGTATTTCTTTCGTACTTTGAGAGTTTCGCACTCTACTAAGATGTGTTTTGCAGTCTCATCAGACTGCGTACATAGAAGGAATGCGGAATGTTCATAGCAGAGCCCCATCTTAAATTTCAGTAATAATTTCAATACCTTTCTTAGTTTGCTTTCTGTCTCTAGTCAGTAGGTCCTTACGCAAGGTGCTATAGGATGTTTTGATGAATTTTACACAGTTCTTGATCGGGAAAGTCCGTTCACCTTGTCTGATCCCTTGGCCTATTGATATAGTGATGTTATAGCAGTTTTCTTGTTAATGCTGCATTCATTTGTTTAATGAACCTATTTCATGAATAAGTGTCAGGATTTCTAAGCAGTAAACCCAGTATGAAGCGGAATGTAGTTGTGTTGGTACTGGGCTGTAGACAACAGGTGGGAGTGATACAATAATTCACGAGCTACGCCCGTTACTTAATAGTTTTTGTTTATCTGCCACGCTGTGACTCGTAGCACGTGTTCTTACCTTGATTTATATTGACCTGGTAGTTTGAGTGTACTTAAGTGCTTAAGAATCCCGACGCCTACTCATAAATATGTTTGAGAACGGCCTTGTAATAATCAACTTTGAAACAAAAGAATAGGACTCCTGCATCAATTACGGCTAATATGTATTTGAAAGACAAAATTCCTAGCTTTTAAGCGCACTATTTCCTACGAAGTTCTATAGAACTTGAGGTTCCCAATACTAGATATTGTACCATAACGCAAATAATATACAGGGCTTTCATTTCAAAACTTTTCAGTTTCAATAACTCCAATTTAAAATAAATTTAATTTAAGAAAAAAAAAAGTAATATAGATATTGAGGGAGCATTTTAAAACCAGTGTTGATTTGCTCTTAGATTTCACCACATTGAAATTTCAAATGACACCCCTACCATTTACAAGAGATGCAATAATTATCAAATTTTTCGTTTCTGCTTAGTTGTTGCCTGACAACTGGTACTATTTTTTTTTTTTTTTGCATTTGGATAGAAGAAAAAAGAAGGTAGTAAGTTGTAGGATAAAAATGTATTTGGAATAAATTAAAATTATTAATATTACAATAATTCAATATTTCGGAATAATTCTTTTTTTTTTTTCCTTGTACGGTATAAACAATTATGAAACAATATGTTGCCAACACACAACCATTATATCAAATGCCAAGAAGTTTTAACGTAATAGTCTGTATAAATTAAAATTTGGACAAGAAGATTCAAGTCATAAATGAACACCCTGTATACCAAAGTACTCGCTGATTGGCATCGTGAAAGGCTGTTAGACGTCGCGCACGATAATTTTGCACATGGAGACTGCTAATGTGGGAAAGAGAAAGCTGTTCAGTGAAAGAGATAGAATATTCTGCATCTTTTCTATGAAAACGTAACTATATTAATATTAATTATATATAAAATCCTCTCTTTCACTTCACCAGAGACAATTAATTAAAATAATGAGGAAATAAGGAGTTTAGATGCATAGAATTCGAAAAATTATGTAGGTTACATATTGCAGGTATCATGAATACGTTGCAGTCTTTGTCCAAGATTGGTCGTGACGTGTTAACAGAATGTCGCAGTAATAGAAACACGACGTAATCATTAAGTGATTTTTTTTCATTGAATTTGAGAAAATTCTTAAGTTGTTTCAAGAAATGGAATATTAAAAATAGTTTTTACAATTTTCTTCTGTTTGAATTTGCCCATAAAGATTACATTCAAATATACACAGAGATATTTTAAAAACAATTTTATTTGCACTTTTTCTTTATGTTTTACATTGATGAGTACTATTTGATTAATTTTGTTCAATAATCGATTAATACTTATTATGATTGCCTGCAATTTTTCCGGATTTATGATAAGAATGTTATCATTATTGAGTGAGAAAAGTACGACCGCGACAAAAAATAAAAGTGAAAGCTCTGTATGCCGTCTTTAGTTTATGCAATTATTTATTTTATGATAATAGGCATCCATATAGTACCCTGGAATACAATATGCAGTTTAGTTTACATGGCAATGTTACGAGAGATCAATGACATAGCAAGCAGTAGAGAAACGCCTCCGGCTGGGTACAGAGATATGCGTTAGCTCTACTTTTAGCGCATTCATGCACTCAGAAGTGGGGAACAGAAAATAAAATCCAAATACTCGCTCATTTTGTATCATGCAGTTGTTATGTAATCAGACAATAGTGAAATTATTTGCTCTTATAGGTATCTATGTCTACCCGGACCTAGAATTATCTCTAATGCAGGAGACTGGCAAGGGCGTCAAATTTCTGATTGGATGGAGTACCAAGCACTATGAACTTCAGTGGATTTCAGTGTTATTTCGTAGCTCAAAAAAGTTAATCTGTAAATCAGAAGGCAATGCATGACAATTTTCATAGATGTAGAGAAAACAGAAGTCTGAAAATTAAGTTTTTGTTCATAAATAAGTTGAGAAGTCTGCAAACGCACATTACTCGGTTTTCCCGAGTTGTATCATTCGAGGAAAACGGACAAGATTGTACGAGAGGGTATTACTACGTTCTTAGCCTGGGACCCGTCCCGTCAGCGGAACCGAAAGCATTTACCATGACAATAAGTGTGTCGTTTTGTAAATTGTTTGTAAACACTAAGTGTAGCTGATTTTATATTCTCAACTTTAAAAATAAATGTAGGAGAGAAGAATGCGAATTTGAGAAAATTGAGTACAATTCGTGATAAATTTTTTATGTTTGAAAGGCTTGTCCTATAAGGAAATTTATGCGCATATAGCTGATACACTGAAGAATTAATATCCTTCGTATGCCAACACAAAAACTTGGGTTGCAGAATTTAAGAGAGAACGAACAAATGTCAAAAACGAACATCTTGTTGGAAAACCCATTTCAGTGTCCACTCCCGAAAATATTGATGCTACAAATTGGACTGAAACTTCGATCTCTCCTTGATTTGTTTTATTTATGGACGCTCTTTAACCTTTGAGGTCACCAGCGTCCCATTCAACTCAGGGTGTGAAATGGCCGGTAACTTTTGCTCAGAGGCCTCTTCTTTCAGGCTTGAGGTTCTTTTTCGTGTCGTAAATGTACGACACGGGACCCTCGGCTTTACTTCCTTTCCGAAGGAAGCCATACTTAGGATTATTACGCCCGAAAAAATCGATTGACCCTAGGCGGGATTGATTCCTTATTTGTCTCAAAAATACGAATGGATTCACGTTTTATGCATAGTTAACAATACCATCCAAAAATGTTGGAAGATTCATCTTCAAAAGGATCATAAGTCTACTTGAATGTTGTCTTAGTCGTTTGTGATCAGCTTTCAGACATTTAGAAGTGGTTTTTCTTATACCCAAATTATAATGTACGATATTAAAGACGCTTTCATAGGTGTCGGTTCTGGTGGTGTAGTGATAACCATACTTGCCCCCTAAACCCAAGATCGCGGGTTCAGTTAAAAAGACTGGATAAAATTATTTGTTTTTGTCTTGCAAGTACTGATTCAAGTTATTAAGACGGCCCACAATTTCCACCACGAAATCTAAATAATATCATTAAGGAAAAACATTATTTAGAGTAAGAACATGTCAAGAAATTCGCCTGTCTGTTCCAAAAACTTCAGAATGCCTCTTTCAATTTTAAGAATATTTCAACACCCAATATACGTTGCCAGTAGAGAGCTTGTGCTTCCAAAAGTTTGTGCAATATTCTTGTTGAATGTACGGATTTTTTGATCCAGTACAAAAGACAATAAAGTTTCATGTCTTTAACAATCAGGGCTTGTTTTATTTCTTTGTTTCTGTATTATTTAACGCCCGTTTTTACTAGAGGCACCGCAGGCGATGGACCTTACACGAGATGAAGTTATAAATTAGGTAAGAATTTTTTATAACGTAAGACCAGGTCTAAGTTTAAGGTATTTTCCATTTGCCATTTATGAGAATTGAGGAAATCCTGGAAAAAAAAACCTCAGTCAAAGAAGACAATTCGGGCGGGAAATGAACCGCAGATCTTCCGCTCACCTTAATGACCTCGCCCAGGCCTGGCAGTACAGGGCTTGTTGATAAATAATATACTGGTTTTTGAAGGTTGCATTTCAGGTACAAAATTATACTTTTAAGTCACTGCAGAAAATCTGTTCACAAAAAAAATTCCTTTCTATTTTACACTGTTATTTCAAGTACTTCTTTTATTAATTTAAAAATACCTTCTATTCTTTTTGAAGCCATATGATGCAAGCCAAGAAGATATTAATACAATTTAAACTGCTTGCCAACAGAACGAAAATACACATATCTAATAACATTATTTGTTAAAAAGAGCAGTCATTGACCGTTTTAATTATTTTTGGATCTCCAGTAGTGTTTGCAGGTCATGAACTCTACTCCTAAAAGTATTCCATTTTTTATTTTTTATTTATTTATTTTTTTGATAATTTACGGACGATCTTTAGCATCTCAGGTTATAAACGTACCATTTAATTCAGGGCGTGAAACGGCCGATAAATTTTGTTTTTCTTTCAGGCTAGAGGTTTTTTACATTCCGTAAATCTACAACACAGGACCCACAGCTTTACTTCCCTTCGGGAGGAAGCCATACTTAAGATTTTTACGCCCGAAAAATCCATGATCCTGGCCAGGATTGAACCCGCGATCTTGGGTTTACGAGGCAAGTATGGTACCACTAGACCACCATGAACGACTTTTTTTTTTATTGCAAATTGCTTTCAACATTGTCGTGATCTGACCATTTTTTGTCTTTAAAATGAGTATAGTTTAGTCGATAGAAGTTTATTTTAACTCAAAAATACTGTTTTTGCTGTTGAACCTGTCCCGTACCTGTCCCGCTTTCATTGTGTGTAAATTGTGTGCCAACTGTTCTTAATCATGGTCAGTTATACCACTACATAAATATAGTCTCGAAGAACCGGTTTTATACACGATACATGTGTAAAAAAGGATTCTTACAGAAAAGTGATAAGACGATTTGCTAGAAAATATTTTGAAAATCGTGTTCCAGGTAGAGAAACTGTGCTCCAACTTGTTAAAATATTACTAGAGTAGGATCTCTGAATGAAAAGAAACGTTTTTCGAACCACCCTGTTCTTACGAAAGAAAAGTTGGATGAAATAGAGAAATCTCCTATGCAGATGCTGGCAATTTATTGCCACTGAGGGGCATCGTTTTCAACATCTCTTATAAAGTAGTTTAGTGTTTCCAGTAAAAATAGAAATACCAAAATAAAAATACTAACTTTATGTGCGACGACTCTATCTCGCTTTGTAGTGTTGTTTAAATTATTATGTTTCGAAACCGGAACACCTACTTGCACAAGTTTTGAGAGATTCCTATTTGCAAACCAAAATTATTCTTCTCAATCACAGAATTTCAGATGAGCAATGCTATTTTCATATTTCGACATAGACGTTGTAAATAGTCATAACATGTTGGCAACGCGAACGTTGTAAACACGGAAAGCGGAATGGTTTAAGGGTCTTTCCTTTAGTCAACGAAAGAACGGAAGAAGAGGCGATAAGCGCATTCTAGTGGCGCCGGAGAAAACGACTAGGCGAGTGCAAGTAAAGGTAAGTGGTACAAAATTTAAAGCGCAGTTTTGTGTACAGAAGGCAGTTTGTCCATTTGTTTCAAATGTATGCATGGCGATTTTGCGTGTATAATTGAAAAATGCACACGAGCATCAGTGACATTTGTTTTGTCAGAGCTTTAGGGAGAAATTTAATCAACTAGGGTTTAAATGAAAAAGCCTCTGATCACTAATTTCTTACGAATTTTTAAAAAAAAAAAATTCTCTGAAATTTGTGGAACATCTTGCTTATCGCCTTCTAGTCTGCTGTGATGGTATAGAGGGAACGATTTTGCTTCTAAATTGCAAGCCAGGTTCGTATCCAGTTTGTATTTAGCTTCCGAAGTGAGCTTGTATATACTTGGCGTCTGCTCAGTATCACATATTTAATTGCTCTTCTGACTCAGGTCGATGAAATTTATTACTTACCAGACGACTGTAGTGATCTAGGGGGAACAATATGGCGTCTGAACTGTGAACCAGGTTCGAATCCAGCTTAGAGCTTCTGGTTTCAGACATTTTTATGTTCATGGTTTTTGCTCACGTATCACGTATGTTAAGCGGTTTACGTCCCCAGGCTCTTGTATCTATTCATTTATTTTGTTGGTAATTCAATGATGCATTTCCACATTTGTTCGTTCATTCTTTTGTTCCTCTTTTATAGGTTATTTCAGGCTAAATGTTTTTTCAATAAAAAAGAATATCTTTTTTTATTTCAAGTATAAGCGCATGCTTTCTGTAAAATGAGAAATGTTTTATTATACATTTTTTATTCGGTTTGCTTTATGCTACGTGGTAACAAATTATTTGTACAAACATATATAAATTACATAAATAGGAGTTACATCCTACAGAAAGCTGTAACATTGAGATATTGGCATAACACTTTTTGCAGTGTTTGATTATACAAGAACCACATACACATTTTTTACATATCGAACAGCTGTCTTTGGTTTTGTTTTTTCTTACATAACCCTATTTGGCATGTCTTGCTTTTAGCGGCCTTAGATGTTCCCGCGTCCCTTTAATCAGCCATGAGTAATGCTGACAGCAGTCTATGAAAGCTACATAAAAATGAAAAGGTAAGCGAAATTTTAGACACCGGTGCAAGAGCTGATAAACAATGACTCACACACTGCGCTACAATGAGTTTGAAACATGTTTATTGTGTAGTGATGATTATTGTCGCTTACGACGCAATAAACCACGTAAGAAACCTGGGTAAGGAAGCGCTCAATTGACCTTTTCCGGGAACCGATGATAAATTTGCTATTATTTTAAAAAGTTACGCCCAAAATGCAACAAAAATGGTGAGTTAAACGTCATTAAAAGGGATTAAAAGTTACAAAACCATAGAAAAATATTTCCAAAAAACAGTGCAAATGTGAGCATTCGAAAATCTAAGGCCTTCAATTGACTGCCATTAGGTGCTCTAGTGTTAAGTAGTTTATACCGCAAAAATAAGCGTAATATTTGAAAGTGGCGGCGTATAAACCTAGAATCCGGTCACGTCGTGTGTTTTCTCAAAAAAACGTTTGATGTCTGAGGCTGAGTGTGTAAAACGAGCAGCGTTTGGGAGATATCAGAAATGTCTTTCACAGACTGGAACTAAGTGACCGAAGTAACTCATGTTGTAATGCAAAGGGTTTAGAATAATTGTTTCTGTTTTCCGTTGCTTATATGAGTGCGAACTTTCTAATTTTAGAGACATTGAAAATATATTTTTCATTATAAAATATAAAATGTGTGGATTTTATATGCCCTAAGTTTGTTATGGGCACAATGTTGTGCCCACTCTGAATGCAGAACCCTCCGATTGGCTACATGTCACCTTTAAATTAACTCGTGACATCTTAAAATATTCTGGAAAATAAAAAGTTAATTTTTCAAAATAATTTCCAGGAAGTTTATAATAGCACAATAATCACGGGAGAGGGTTGGAACATGACGTACGATGCGCAGCTAGAGGCAATAGAGTAGTAGGCCATTTTTTATGAAACAAAAATTAGCCATGTGCAAACAATTTTCGAAATCACAGCCATATTGGATAAGCTTGAGGTCATGGCCCATGGATCTTCTATCTACCTCCCCATTATATAACATGGGGAACTCTTAAGGTTTTCTATACACACATTTTCCACTATATATAAATGAACTGTTAATCGTGTGTTTAACTATGCAGTTTGTGTCACAGGAACTCGAGGATCGGTTAAAATATCCGTAACCTTTGGGGTGGCCCCAGTATATAGACTCAAATGAGGAGAGGGTACGGTAGCTCAGATGGAAAGTAAGCCGAAGATACCTGGCTCGAGTCCCACCGTGATCGCGAAAGTTTCATATCTGACTCTTGATTTAAAATCTTAGCCTAACATTCTGCTTTTGTGAGGAGTTACTTTGGAGTTTTTGACCAAAATAAGTTTAAAAAATCGAAAATCTTTTTTGCTGCAAATAGTTCCTTGAACCTTTGGGCGTACAGAGAATCAAGATATGTTCCCCCTCCTTTCGGGCTGTACAAACATCTAAACAGCTCCGCGTCTCCTTTTAAATCACCCAGTTTCCAAGCATAAGTTTTTATAAAACATCGTTTTTTCTCACTCGTCACAGTTTTTTTTTTAAATTCAGTTAAAATTTCCAGAATGTGCAGAAATATCCATTAAGGTATTTTTATAGAACAAAAAACATGCCAACACCAACAAAAATGTTAAAAAATATTTTCTATGAAAATTTTTAAAACATCTTATAGATTTAAAAAATTATCAGAGTTCGCTCATAAAATTTATTGAAAATGTCTTTCCATACAATTTTTGCATGTAGTTTAAAGCTCCAATTGCAAAAACGACAATCAATTTTCTCAACTCACGAGCCGCGTGGGACATTTTGATTATGCTACATTTACTTAGCAAAATAATTTATAGCTTACAAAATATTTATCCAATTTGATCGAAAGTTAGAATACATATTAACTTAACAGCAGTGCAATCACAGTAAAAGTTTCAGAAAAATCCGCACAAAAATGTACAACTTTGAAAATTCGCTCTCAGTGTCCCTTAATATTTTGACAAACGTTTTTTAAAATGTTCCATTAACTCGCTTTCTTGTCTGTTCGGGTGCAATTTTGTAATTAATTTTTCATGCGCTTCTATATCAGATAGAGACTTGAAAATTAGCACATAAATCAGAAATGGATGACAATATAATATGGTAATTATCATGGTTCAATGGTTCCACGGTTCAAAAATATGGTCCTTAAGATTTGAAAATAAAGCAGCCTAATATCAAACACGAAAGTTTTAATAAATGTAAGATTGAATAGTAATAACACATAAAAATATCAAATTTATAACAATTTTATTTAAAAACAAGAGCAGTTGTTATGATGAATATTATATTTATAAATACAATAAATTAATAAATTATAATGTAACTTGATTTATATTTAATTTCAACGTTTTATTTCAATCTAAACTGATTAGAATTCTTTTTGTTATATTTTCATAACAATACAGTCGCCATGGCAACTATTCAAATAAACAGCGCGATGTCGAACGCGCTAATTCCAAGAAACGCATGGCTCAAGCTCGATCAACTGAGACGATGAAAAAACGTTCTTCTGGACTCGCTAATGACACGCAACGACATGCTAAATATTTTGATAACAATACAGTCGTCATGGCAACTTTTCAAGTAAAACATTAAATTTAAATCCTCAAAATTAAATCCTTATAAATAACATTTAATACATCTGATTTCTATTACATAAGTTCATTTGCACTAGTGTTAATGTATAACACATGTATTAATAATTTCAACTGTGTAAATAAGTAGTGAATGAGTATTATATTTAATATAATGTAATGAGTTACATATATTATCAAAGATTGTGACTTCTATATTGAGGATCTGGTACAAATGTATTTAATACTGAAATAAAAAATTTTCAAAATTAACTTTGTGTTTCTGCATTTTGTTTTTAATTAGAAAGAACAATAATTAATCAACTTTTTCTATATATCAATGGAGTGGATAAAACTATTTTTTATTTTAGATGTGGTCAAGAGAAAACAAAATGAACTAAATCTAAAAATTGCTCAATTTTTGTCATTATTTATTCCAGATATCTAATACTGATAGCAAAATTACGTGCACACAAGACAAAAAGTAGAAAATAATTTAAATAAAAAGTTTTAAAAACCACGTTTTTATTTTCTTAATTATAAATGAACTAAAAACTATAAAATAATTCACCCTAGCCACATGCAGATTTATAACCCCATGCAAACTCGTAATCTCATAAACTTTTTTAGAAAAATTTTTCCCAACGAAAAACGCGGGGCGCATGCAATAGATAAAATTAATAACTGTTAAGGGTATTTATAGTTTAAATTAATCACATAAAAGGTTCAAACTATAGCATGCGCCCCACGTTTTTCGTTTGGAAAAATTTTTCTAAATAAATGTATGAGATTATGAATTTGCATGGGGTTATAAATCTGTATTTGGCTAGGATGAATTATTTTATAATTTTTAGTTCATTTATAATTAAGAAAATAAAAATTGTTTTTTAAAAAAAAATTAATTAAAATTACTTATACCTCTTTTTCGGAATTTAATGTAAGGAAACGTGATTTTGCAGCAGAATTTTTCGATGGTACATACAGCCAGTGATATTACGCAGGCAGTTTTGAAGTGTTCGGTGATGTTATCAATAATGATATGCGACCCTCTCGATCTCACGATCTAACCCCCTGTGATTATTATCTCTGGAGAGCAATGAACAGGAGAGATCAACACACTTAGATGAATTGAAAAACAACATCTGGCAAGAGATTAATTCAATTTCTCACAGAGAACTATAAAGGTTACTGGGTAATTTGATAACATGCCAGGCAGTTCCCTCGTCTCCTTGTGTGACATCGATGAGTTCATGGCTTAATTGGTGCAAGTAACGTGTTTTATTTTACAGTAACTACAGCGTCGCTAGTTTAATATTGCTGCCGACAACTCGCCGCGCTCATTGACGTTTCATAAATAATCCGTCCATGCATAGAATTCGTTTAGTTTTAAG
Organism: Metallyticus violacea; assembly: GCA_030762175.1. Taxonomy (NCBI): domain Eukaryota; kingdom Metazoa; phylum Arthropoda; class Insecta; order Mantodea; family Metallyticidae; genus Metallyticus; species Metallyticus violacea. Next base: position 43,444,478 of record CM060846.1, read on the forward strand.
TTGAAGAGCAGAACATTTCAAATTCTTCTTAAATATTTTAATATAAATATAAATTATTTGAATAAAACAACACTTTTACTTATGAAATTATTTTCTTAGTGCAAATAGAATGTTACTCCCTTAAATGTCACTTTTACATTTCATATTTATAAAATTACCTAGAAAGTTTTTTATATTGCACTTTTAAGTACGAAACATTTATATAAAAATAATATTTTGTATGACAGGTTAATCATTCTCACATGTATGACCATGCATTTTAAATACATTAATAATTTAAAGTAAATGCAGAGATTGTCAAAATATTAGGAATATAAATTAGACTTATTTGGAGATATTCCGGCCAAAAGCCCCAGTTTCAGTAGATATTTAATGATATTTTACAACAAATGAATTTCGTACTTTTCTGTTTTATTTACATTGCTCAATATTTTCGTTTATCTAAAAGAAAAGGAAATATGTGGAAATAATTTACAATCGTGACAATGAAACATTTACACTGCTCAGAAACTATGCTCAAATGAAGAAAGTGCAGTTTCTATATTTTCAAACTATACAGACGTAGATTTAACGTCTGTCCACTTTCTTAATTAATATAATATATGTCCAGAGTCTTTAACATCTGCTGTTAGAGACAGTATTTACAACATATTTTACTTTAAGGCAATTCCATATAACAATACTATTCATTTTAATTTGTATTCCATGTAGCATTTTTGAGAGTTTCTTTCTAATACCGTAGAAAATATTTCACATTGATTTATTTATATTTCCATTTTAGATGACTAGCGTATTCCTGCTTATTCTACTAAAGTAAGCATATATTTTCTTTAATGTTAACGCCCTACTGCATTAATAGTAGCATTAACTTTTTCAGAAGCAATGCTTTATTCCAATTATGCAATACATCTTTTCTGAAGGAGTAATGAGAAGTGCATAGTAATATAATGATGCAGTATGTCATAAGATAGCTTGGGGTCATGCAAATGCGGAATAGTTATTTTTAATGTTCTCTTTCTACAGCATTTTAGTTCAATTTTATTACAATAACTAAAGATATACTTGCATGGTGAGTGAATGGAACAATTTTAATTAGTGGAAAAATAAGTGATGCTGAAATAATTGTGAGTTAATTTAACCTCACATCTTATAAAATCTCCGTAAGAAATTTGTTTTTCAACAATTACAAACTTTCACATGCTAATAACGATCATTGTGCACTTTAGATTTATACGCATACTTCTTAATTTTCGACAATAATCTATGTAATGCTTGCTATTGACGTTTGAATCAGCTATTACTGTAATGTTGACGACTGTATAACGCCTGCCATCTAATGGGAACTGTAGCAACTACTTGTTTACAGGGTTTTGACGAGTGTCGGACGAGAGGGGGGCTAGTGTACAAGTCTCTACCGCAGCCATCTACCGTGCGATTTGTAAACTGCTTCGAAGTATAGCTAAATACATTACCTGTAACAAATTTACATAAATGTGTGCGTTCGTGTGTCTGTATATGTGAAAATAAATGTGCTGTATGGTTTCATTTCGAAGATTAAAAGTTAAATCTACAAGATAGTGGAATAAGAATACATTCAAATTATAACTTTTACACATTAAAAAAGAAAATCCATTCTCTCATTACTTTAAGTGATTTGTTTTTCCTTTAGTGACATTTTTAAACTCTGTATGCTTTGAAAACAGTGTAAATGCCATGCTAAATTATAAATGTGAATGTTATATTAGTCCATAAAACTGTTCTATGCTGGCTGGATCATCGTTCCATCTCGCAAGAGATGAGTGGTATATTTTTTAATTTAACTACACCGATTGTTTTGCTTTTCATTCACAATTTAGTATCCCACCGATTTTACACATTTTCCGCAAAGTACTGTTTTACTTTACATTTCATCTCATTGGTTAATACTCCGCGATTTTTCTGAGTTCTTTTAGCAATGAGACAGATCTCCTGTCCCCTACCCCACAGGGAAACAAATTTACATATCAAATAAATTACAGCTAATTAATATTATCTAATGCCTCGTATATTGTAAATAGCGTGAAGCATATTCTAGTATTAATATTCAGCAGACATGGTATATAAATTCGAAAGGGATAGTACATGACTAGATGTTTGATATCAATTGTATAATTGTTTTCTGTCATTTAAATTATGAATATGTAAGCAAATTCCTTGTAATGACAAGTGTTTGAGAATATTATGTAGCTTGTTGCGGTTGCTATTGAGCCTCCGGCAAGAGACGCGAGATAACAATAGAATTGTGCACCTGGTAAGGTCAGGCTATAACAGCAACCCTTTTGTATTTTAGAGAAGATATTGATCCCGTAGGGATGATTGAACATTCCTAACGCAGGTGTGGCGAGAATAGATTTCTTTCACTTTCACATCGTATGACCACGAACTCGCCATTTTTTAGCAGTGTTTAACGCCCGCTTTTACTACTGGGGCACCACAGGCGGTGACACTGATGATACATGAAATGATATATTAGGAAAAGATATTTTTTTAAGGAAGGAAGCATTCCAGGCCTAAGTTTAGTGCACCTCCCCGGCATTTGCCATTTATGAGGACTGAGGAAACCCTGAAGGAAAAAAAACCAGTCAGGGAGGACGGTCCTAGTGCGATTCGAATCCCAGACATCCCGCTCACGAGTCCGCGCCTTAACGACCTGGAACACCCGTGGAACTCGCCAATCGGAGACCAAAGAATTGAACATTTTAAAGTGGGCGCGTATGGGAGAATGAGAACTAACCAATAATATTTGAATAATTTGAAGGCTCAGTAACCCTTGAGCTCCCTTCTGTTGGATACCGTGATCTCTCGGGACCAAGTGATGACATTTCTGAAACTGCTATTAAAGGGTCAACTTTTCTCGTGAAGGCACGCTTTAATACATTGCAAGTCAGCGGTGCAGGTGAGGCCGTGGAGGCAGATGGAGTGCAGGACGAGAGACACGTATAGATTTCAAGTGAGTCAGGAGAGAGTTCGGACAGAGTGACACAGCTCCATTATTCAGTCGCGTAGTTCATGCAGATGCACTTCACACGGTATTATGCAATGTGGCATGCAGTTCACGCACTCTCTGTAAGCAGATAATACATAGTACATCGAGAGCCCAGGTGCACACCCACGTAATGTACATACATGCTGAACTTCAAGAATCTTACACCAACTCCGCATGCTTTGCTTATCAGTTAACGTCGGCGGCCAGAGCAGCGCAACAAAAGGCATCCAGATAGCCATGATAAAAATAAACTCGACGATCAATCCAGTCAACAAAGAGTTGTTATAACAATTCCTGTCTTTCTGCCCGATCCCGTTACTCCCTAAGTGCGAAACGGTAAAATCGGTCCTCTCAAGTCATCGTCGACTACGACGAAAAGAAACGGTTGCAACGATGTTAATGTTTTTAAATAATGTGAGACATGAATTTTAAACTTTTTTATATCTCCAAATATTCCTTAGCGACGATCTTTGCGCAGCGTACGCTCTACTTTCAACACATTTTTACCCATTTAAATATATTTTATATTTTCTTTAATGATAACGCTTATAATTGCTTCATCATCGAAGGAGTCTCTTCCTCTCCTAAAATCTGCAAACCGTCGGTAAACAGCAATTGCGAAGAGAAAGGATACAATCTTTCAAGGCATTCTCTCCCTCCAACATCAACTTTAAAGTCAACGTATATCATAGCGCGGAAATGACCTTGCTTGAAATCCATCCTTGCGTCTCGCGCACACATACAGAGAAGAGCTGATACCACGCATTGTTTTAACGCGCTCAGGCTAGGAAAACCTGCCCTGACTTGTCACAACTCCTTGATGTCCATTCTCAAAGTTTTCCGTGACTTCGTAACCATGAAACCTGAGCGCGGCGAGTTGTTCTTGCGCCGCATAGCCCATGCTCTCGGAGGGCGGTAACAAGTTAGCAGTACTAAAGTGATTGTCTAATAAAATATTACTTATTTGCACTTATAAAGTTGTGTACTCATCCATGTCACAGAAGAAGACGCTGAAATAATATTTTTATTTACTTATTCCCAGAACGTGCTTGGAAAATTCTTGTTCTCTTGGAGAAATTAAATAAATATCTTGTTGAATGTTATTCTTCAATCTTCCCCTAATATATGAAGTATGTTTACCTTTTAATGTTCTGCAGAGATAATCGTTTGTAATAGTTTCTCCGATCCACCCCCACTAAAATGTAATTATAACACTTAATATGCCCAATAATCACATTTTGGCATTGTAATTAGTAATATAAATATTATGTATTTATGTGTGTCACAAGCTTTAACTTCAATGTAAGATTTGTGCAAAAAAGAAAGTCTATGATGTTTTGTTACGGAAGCTTGGAAAACCAACAAGGTCAAAAAACTACATAATAGGGGGAAACCCGTGGGTCGCGTGTGAAGCTCTTTTTTAAAGACTGCCGTTGCAAGGTTAATAAACAGAGACTCGTTGAGGTCTCTGAGCCCGACATGCGTTGTACTATTAGCCCTTTAAACTGGCCAAAGCTAATAAAATATTTTAAAATTTAAAAAAAAAAAAATAGCGAATGGCACGCATGGTAGGGAACTTAAACCAGCCAATGGAAAATGTTTGTTTGAACTATTAAAGACAGGCGCGAAGATTGCGTGTGTCTGAGTGACCCCGTGGCATCACTAAAACCAACGATTACTTGATTTGAATTTAACATATAAGGGAGCGTTTGCTCGGTTGGGGCAAGCAGTTCGACCAGGTTAAGCAGTTCGCAGAGGTAGTTGTAAGTTCGACGTTTCTGAGACACACCGTTATAAGATCTACAAGCGGCAAGATGCAAGCAGTGCTGGCAGTTTTTAGGTTGATATTTAGTTGAGAAGCAGTTATCAGTTACGCAGTTCTGATACCAGTTTTCAATTTTACGCGCTGGGGCACTCATCTGTAAGCTCCACACGTGACAACTCAGATTGTATCGGCGTAACTAAGTCTATCGTAAGCAAAACACCAGAGGACGCGAAATATTTTGTACATAATAAAATACCTTCATATATTATGTTGCATCGCGTGCTTATTTATAGTATTGAAATTCTCTCACACTCTTGTTGAGTACCAATCAACAAAATAGCACAATTCACGCTGATAAATAGCTGTCATTGATGCATGGGCAACAACGGCGAAGCGACCAATAATCAATCTACAAAAGCACTTCAAAATTGGTATCACAACGTAAGGCCACTCGACAGCGACAACAAATCGCTTCAAAATTGGTGGCCAACCTGGGACACATGGCCGGAGCATACTAAACAGCTTCATAATTTGGTGCCAATGTGGGGTCACAAACAAACAGTCTCATAATTAGGCTCTAATTGCTGGGGCCGACTAAACCACTTCACATTGCAGCGGCAAGACTAGGGAATCGAACGGACTGCATGTGTATATTCATAGCACTGTTGTTGCACATTTCGTTAACTGCCTGCAGAAAAACACTGGCTAGATGTACCGTCCCAGAAATAGAAATACACGAAACCAGGCACTTTTATAGTTAATTCAGCAAAATAAGATTGCAAAATAATAGCAATGACGTTTCTTTTATTCTGTATCTGCCAATTGCACCCTACACTCTGATTTTTGACTGTGTAGGGGTTCTGATTTTCCACAACTTCAGTATGGGCAGTTTGGCTAATTAACAGCAATTAAGATCAATTTCTCCGCCATGTGCTTGAATAAATATCCGTTCACAAAATCTACTTCTGGTTTAAGCTCTTACAATAACACAGTTCATTTACAGGGTTTTAACTTAAGTAACTTTGTAATCACTAGTACCTAAATGTTGGAAATTCCAGTTTGTTGGGAAAGACTGCGAAAAAATTTAACAAAGGGAGCTCTAGAGTGTCCTCTGAGAGTAATGCACGTATTTTTCATTTATCTTTCATGTTTTCCATTTCACAAAATGTATAAACTAATTTATGAATATCAGGAAGATCTAAACTTGAACATCTGGGAATTTCTGTTCAAATAATACCTTGAGATAACTAACGGATTCCGTAACAACATAAAACCATAAATGAACATTTGCTGAAAAGTAGAACAATCACGCTCACTATTTTCCATTTGACCTTTCATTGTAGGCTAAGTAATACACGAATTACGAGCGCGTTAAGTGTCCACTCTCGTAAGAGAAGGCACATTCCTCTGGGCTGCTTTGGCAAGGCTTCTTTCCACAGAAAATATCAGCCAAGGCTAAGCTAACTTCCACGAGAGTTGCTTAGATAACCTAACCATCCAATGTGTTCCTTATACAATGCTTAATTCTTGGACCCTTCTGAACTTGGCAAAAGTTTTAATTACAAATTAAAACCTACATATTTGTGTAACTAATGTCTTAAACCAAGATTACCAGTAAAAATAATAAACATGTATTTAAAGTGTTTTCAACAGCCTTAACAGTTGAAAGTAAATGCTTACTTTTGTAGGACATGTAACATCTAAGGTGATCTAAGTAATATACAATATGTTTTTATTTTTTCAATGTCTATTTTAATAATATTTGCTATTTGTTGGCAGATCCTCAAATAGTACAATTCCAGTCTTTTCTTTGCTACCTGCACCAAACTGCGTTAAATTGTTGAGTTTGCTTTCTTTCCTATGTGTTCTCGCTATGTGGCTATGAAAACGATCCCTACAGCAATGGAGTGCAATTGAACCTTACTCTATTAGATATAAAAATAACGGAGGAGGCGAAAATGGCACTCTAAGCAACTGGCAGTGCTTGAAACAAAATCAGGCATGCTAAAAATAAAAATTTATATAACAGACCCTGTAATGAATGTGCAATTAGACTACATCATTTCAGTGAATCGTTTTACAAATAATTTCAAAACCATTGCTGATCCTGAACTTTGGAAGCTCCAAGAGAAACTTTGATTTGGTTTACGTATGGCTCAAAGACAGCTCGGGAAATGGTTTTGGAGTATTTCGCATAATACCAAACACCATTATGTGTTTTTCCTTTGGAAAACACGATAGCTGTTCAATAAAGAATTATCATAATTTTTACAGCCATAATTTCTCGAGTTTAAATTTAACGTTATAATATATTATTAGTTTAATACGTTATGTTACATAGAACTAGTTTCGTCGTTTTCACTTCCGGTTTTCGCCTGTGAGAGGTGTGCAAATTGAGACATTTTCAGTTCCGATTACAGCAAAGTAGAGGCTACTCGCAATGAACAATACTCTAGACCTATGGTGAGTTTGTTCTTCCCCATAGCAAACTCGAAGATGTCTTAACATGTTTCAAGAGAGGAGGCAATCAATTTTAAAGGAAGGTGGACACGATGCTCCAGTTTGTATTATAATGGAAGAAAGCATTAACACCGTTGCTGTTATTGAGTTAAAGGGTCGTCGAATAACATTAAGAACAAATTTAGAAATTCTGAAAATTTCACTGGATGCCACCCACATTTGGTAATTTCAAAGTGGCACATGAGACGTGTTTGTGCACGATATGGGTTCCAAGACTGGTGATTCTCAAACAAAAGAACTTTCGCATGCAGTTGAAGATAGATGGAAGTAATCGCTGCTAATTAAACGTGCTACATCATTTAGACAAAGCTATGTGTGGAAACCTGCATCACCAGCAACACCAGAAAAAGCAAGTGTGGTTGCTTCTTCTGGGAAAGCTAACGTCATCTCGTTTTTCGATATTCAAGGAATTGTTTACCAGCGTGACAACCTGCACACACACAGACACACACATCAGTAACTGTCGTACTAACGTTGCAAGGTCATACATACGAGGGTAGGTTCATAAGTTTCCGGTCTCGCCGATAAGGATTATCGCCTTCACAAAACCTTATCTGGTGTCATACCTTATCTGTTAAGTAAATAGTTGCAGCTGTAACTATCGCTTCGCTGTGCTCAGTTGTTCAGATATAGTTGGATAAAGAAGGCTATGTGTAGAAGATTGTGACATGTTCAAAATGGAGTTTGGAGCTGTTATTACGTTCTTCACAAAAGAAGGACTTACTCTAAATGAAATTAAACAGCGATTTGACAGTGTATATGGGGAAGCATCCCCCTCATAATTATATCGTAAAAGAATGGGCCAAACTTTTTCGTTTTGGTCGAGAAAGCATTCAAGACGAAGAGGGTGCAGGTGGGCCCTTGGAGGTGCTCACTCCTGAAAACATCGCGCTCGTGGAAGGAGAAATTATGGAAGTCCGGTGGCCCAAATTTATAGAAATAGCAGCAAATTTGAGCCTTTCTAAAACAAGAATCCTTCGAACTATTCACGAACATTTAAACATGAATAAGGTTAGTGCATGATGGGTGCCTAGACTTCATTCCTCAGTCCAAAAGCAGAGAGTCGTCTGTTGTCAGGCATTTTTGGAGCTCTTCCGTGGCAACGAGAGAGAAGTTCTGCAAACCATTGTTACAACAGATGAAACTATGGCCCTCTACTATGATCCCTTGTCCAAAATAAAATCAATGGAGTGGCAGGTGTAAATCTGGCTAAGCACAGCCTCTAAAGGCCAAGGTCACAATCTTTTGGAACTTTGAAGGAATACTCCTCATTGACTTCAAAGAGAAACACCACAGTAAATTGGGAGTACCATGCTGGCCTACTGCACAGACTCCGTGCTTCCAGCAATGAGAAAAGGCGAAGAAAACTGAGTGGTGGTGTGCGACTTCCTCATGACAATGCATGATATCGACCATCTACCCAACAGCCCAGATCTAGCTCCCAGTGACTATTTCCTCTTCTCAAACTCAAGAAGGGCCTTCCAAGAAGGAAATTTAAGTGTGACGAAGAAGTAATGAATGCTGTTTATGCCAATTTTGAGGACAAGACTACTGACTATTTTGGGGAGAGGGGTTGAAATGTTAATTCAAAGATGTGAGAAGTGTATTGCAATAAAGTGCAACTATATTGAAAAGTGAAATATAGTTTTTTTTCCTTGTCATACCTTGAAAATGATTACACCGGAAACTTATGGACCTACCCTCAAAAGATCACATTTCATGCAACAAGCTAGTTGCTGCACCACGATAATGCACGGCCGCACATCACAAATGTTGCTGCATATCTCACAACAAACAAGTTTAAATGCGTCTCTCATCCTCCCTATGGTTAAATGTAGTCCCGTGTTACTTTTTCCTTCTCCCCAAAGTGAAGACACATTTTCGTCTTCATCAGAAACAGTAGTGAAGGCTGCAGAGGCGAGTCTGAAGGACCTGTCAAAATATGTTTTCAGCATGTTCTTGAAGACTGAAGCGCTGGAACATGCGAGCATTCAAGGAATGTCAAAATAGATGACAATTCTTTATTGAACAGTCCTCGTAATGGAAACCATTTACCTATTATTTAGTGCGTACATTAAAATATAAGGAGAGGGTACTATAGTACACAAGATACATATAGCCAGGCTGCACTCCAGGTCTTGGTAGCCAAAGTTTTCATCTGAACTGGCTTTAAACTGCCTAAATCTGCTCACACGCTTAGGAAAACACGATATGTTCAACTCATTTTGGTTCCAGATCACTGTGGCATTTAGGGAAAAGAAAAAGTTGATGAATTTGCTCCACTAGGGACATGCTTCAAATTTTATTGGACCTGATCCGGTTCTTGGAATACGTAGATGATCTATAAGAGAAGGTATTAAGAACTGATCGAATGCACAACACCTAGTCTCAAGCTCCAGGAATTAAGTACTGTAATCTATTAAGAAATGAACTGAAGTGTAACAGACTTCAGCTGAAAATAACCACAGAACACGCTCCTGTGCTAACATAATGGGCTTATTTAGGGCAAACTTGGATTACAGACTTTGTGAAAAGAATCTGAAACAGCCCATGGAGTTGTGGAACTTTAACTCTCAGAAAATGGGTCTAGTATTAGAAGATCGTGAATCTACATCTGTGATTGAAATGTATTCCTTGGTGAAGGATACAAGGCCAATGAGTTAGTTACAAAGTAGCACAGGTAGCACAGTTAAGCCCTTGGCTGCGAAGGGGAATGGCGTGACTGTAAGTGGAGAAAAAGAAATATGCACTCGCTGAGGACATTTGCGGGCCGCATGCCTGGCAGCAGTTTGTCATTATTTCTTACAGCTGAACATTTTTTTCAATAGCGGCAACTGGTGGAAAGTGAGGAAAATAGTGTATACTGTATATCGATGTATCCATCGCATACAAAAATCTAAACACTTAAGTTAATGTTCAATTTACAATAACTGCTATATAATAAGCAATTTCATTCAGGGCACAAGCAGTAGATTGCAGAGGAAACAGTGTAACTTAACAGAAATGTTTCCATTTACATTCTATACATCTCTAAACTTTATATGCATAGGAATTTTCTACTAACACTGCAGTGCACTAATTCTTTATACCTAAAGTGTGTTAATACAAATTTTGAGCTGCTTTTAAAAATTAAACTTTTGTACCTTAACCAAAATATCGCTTATTAACTCTATAATTAAAATAATGTAACGAAATATACATGCAGCCTCATGCAAATGCACTACCGGAGTTTGTATATATACCACCGGATTACAGTTTTTCCTAATGTCGTGGTTTTGTTCTCTGTGGATTGTGTGTGACCAATGTACGTTTATAGTGGGAAGGGAGGGAGTGCATTTTTCTCCATCTGCCAAAACTGATATTACGAAATAAAAATATGACCACGTATCAGCAGATTCACAAAATAGTTGAAACACAAATTATGAAAATCGAGGGTTCAAATTATAATAAACACATTGAACTTTTTTGTTAGGTTTCCATCGGGAATGGTACCTAAAGAAATTCGCCCCATGTGTGATATCGCTATCATGGACAAAATGTGGAACTAATTTCTCTTAAAACTCCAGTAAATGAACGGTGTTTTTTTTAATAATAAATTAATAGTATAAAATTCAGCTAAATACCTTACCAAAATGTTGCTTTGCTTTACAGTATGTTCAACGTGCTAATACATGGATTTCCACAAATTCCATTCCCGACACCATCACTACACACACAAAAGAAATGCAACAAAACGCCATCTACAATATTCCAACCATTTTTCTTTTCTAATTACATTTTCCTATTAACACCCCTTACATTTGTAAATTATCAACTTGCATAGCCTTCTAAAGCCAGAAATAAGGACGGCCTAAGTCAATGTGAAAGCAAGATTAGAAAATTACATAATTGATGATATCACAACACCTGTATGAAATGTTACTAGGAGACTGTAACCTAAGCACTAATTCTTAAAGTTCACTATACTAAAGTCTGAACCCAGGGCCATGTTTTTAATAAGTGAAAGAGCCGTGCAGAACAAAAATACGAAACTGATGGCATCACAATATCTTACTTGTGAAATCACATCAGCCTATGATGGATTCAATATACAATATTCCGTTCGGCACCATAACGGAAAAGTGTCAGTAACGGAAACATTGAGTTATATATTGGTAACTGTAAAAGAATTACTATTATGCCTGATATCTGGGAATGCGATGTTACCGGACAAGTGTCTGCGTAAAGTAATGTACATTTTGCAGAAAATGAGGAGAAAATCAGCAAATACTTGCTTAATTAATCGAAGTACCACATTATTCTTATGCAGCATTATTATTTAATAATTATATTCCACTGTGTCCAATGTTTTTAAAGTTTAATGAAATTAATGCACAAATGAGTCGAATCTCGGCTTCTAAAACAGCTGGTGTTCATACTTTAGGGTAAGCAAAAACGCCGGGCTAGAAATCAACTAGTACACTACACAGCCTTGTCCTCGCCTCTTCATATGCTCTAGTGTGAGCTCTGTGGACCTCGTTGTACTTCTGAAGTTACTGGAAGTGCACCAGGCCAAACATTCCAGTCCGTCCCTTCGGGGAGTCGTCCGGGTGAGTTGGCCTTGGTCAGCAGTGAGTATCCACCACAAACGCTCGAGTTACCGGAAGGTGAATGCTAACCAGAACGTCCTGCCAGGAGCATATGGAAATTGCGGACTGAAACAGATATCTTATCTTTGGCTTTGTCTTGGATCACGTATATTCCTTAGTGAGCATAATCAATGAAGTTACGTCTAGAGCGGAGCGGAAAGGAGTGGGAGTAAACAAAAGAATGCAGTGACGGGTCCCGGGCAGCGACCTTCCCTCATCAGTTGTTTATTCCTGGAGTGTAGCAAATCATTGAGGAACAGCTTGGGAAGTGTCGTTATTTTAATACTTAAGCTGTAAACTCGCAAAGGGGTTTCGGAAAGAAGCAATGCCATTGTTATGGATATGGTTTATATATAGAAAAAAAGAACAAATTGTAAAAAAGTGGTTAGTGTTTTGAGATTTGCTCAGTGAATCATGCAACGCAAAATTGTTCACTATAGAGGTGGAGCTGTCATTGCTTGAAGTGACAGAAATCACAATCATAAAATTTCAGTTCACATAACAAACAAGAACGTTCTTAGACAAACGCAAAAATGAAAGCTGAGGAAATATCTCTCGCCGTTCTGTACAAAAAATATGCTGGTATTGTAATACGGATGTCCAAATCTCTGTTACAGTTTGTATAAGTGTATCAAAATATATATTGATATTAGTTTCCAATATTGTAAGAAGTAGGGCTTCAGGTGTTAGTGACAATGGAAACTGTAGCCTGATAAACTTCAAGCAACGTACACAACATTATTTAAACTTTTAAGTAGCAAATGTCAAACAATATCTTATCAGTTAAACCCTGAGATTGCTGTTATTGATTTTGAGAAAGCTGTGCCTAATGATTTTAAAACAGTTTGGTCCCGTTCTACTGTCAAAGGCTGCAGATTCCATTTGGGTCAAGATGTTACCGTAAATTGCAACAGCTACGTTTAACCACCAATATCAACAACAGAATAAAACAGGACTATGACTGCTACCTTCATTCCGTCCCTTGTACCTTCCGCCTGAAGAAGTAGACGAACGTTTTGCAACATTTTAATCCCTAGATCAGAACATAGACAAACTAGCGGATTATATAGTAGCAAACCATTTAGATGAAACTTCTTTATTTCCACCAAACTTGTGGGCAGATTGCACAGATTTCATAGAACAAACCAAGAGTCTTCACACGAGAGTCTTCATTCACGATACAATTTTCATCTCTATCATCCATATCCTAAAATACATATGGCTTTATAGAAATAATCAAGATATTTCAAACTCAGTCTGTGATCAGAACGAATAGTACCGACATAACAAAGAAACGCCAACCTAAACGTATAAATCACAAATACAAAGTCGGTCGTGGTGGTGTAGTGGTAATCATACTTGCCTTCTAAATCCAAAATCGCGGGTTCGATCCCCGCCAGGATCGATGGATTTTTTCCGGGCGTAAAAATCCTAGGCATGGTTTCCTTTGGAAGAGAAGTAAAGTCTTGGGTCACATGTCGTAGATTTACGGCACGAGAAAGAACCTCAAGCCTGAAAAAAGAGGCCTTTGAGCAAAATTTATCGGCCGTTTCACGCCCAGATTTGAATGGGACGCTGATGACCTGTGATGTTAGAGAGCGTCCGTAAATAAATCAAATAAAAAAATACAAAGTCCTGTTTAAAAAATGAATACAAAAATGTTTTAACCCGCCTAGAGTTTGTTAGATATGCATCTCATTTATCCGGTCAAGAAAAGCAAGAACAAACGGACGAACTCAAGTGGATTAAGCATAACAGGCTCATAATACGTAAAAATACAAACCCATGTGGATAAAAACATAAGGGACAAATAATATGGGATAAAAGTAAGCAAGTTTAACCACACCAGATTTTGCAATAAATCTGGTAGCCCTAAGTCTGGAAAAGTGGGAAAAAAATTGTTAAGTCCAAAAAAGAGTTATATCTTAAATTGCCCCACAACTTTGACAACCTCCTGCCCTACTCTGCTATTTACGTGTACCTGTCATTTGTTAATTCCGCAATTTACATGTGGACTTACGGAAGATCATCTCTCATTCCGGAATCTACAAACCCCGCCTGAAAGAGTGGATTGGTTTAAATTTGTGAGATACCTATGGAGAATTCGGGGGATTGGCTATCATTTACCTCTTCTAATTACAATGCCTGGGAAATGAAGGATATGGCTTGGGATGCGTTAATAAAAATAAATATTAGAGCGGAGAGAGGTTCATTTTATCTATCGCTCTCGAATCTTCTAAAACTTTATCCCACTTACACATACACTGTTCGCCTAAGTAAATCTGCTTGTCACATGGTGTACTAGATTGTTGGTCCACTTGCTCCGGAGATTCCTTAGATCTTAGTACTATTGAACCAGCCCTCGCATCATTTCTGCCTCTGATGTCTAGAGTCGATAAACGCAAAAGAAAAGTTTTATATTACCGACCAGAATTATCCCCATGTTTCGTAACTGTAGTATGCAATTTGAAGCTGTTCCTGGCTCCTCGTCGATTACAGAGTAATGGAAATAATTAATATTTGTAATTTTAGAATCAGTAACTCAGTAATTACATGCAAGCATGTTGTGATTTTCTTTCAGTGGAGGAACTTTAATGAAATAACTCGTATTTATAGAATTAAGATTGTATAGTGTTTAAATGTGTACTTTTTATATTATTTAAGAAATAACTTATAGCAAGCTAAGGAAAAACTCACGTCTTTCTCCGAACACAGAAAGATTTGGCAAAAAGTCAGGCAATGCAAGGTAATCTCTTAGGGTTGGAAATGCCCCTGCCTCAGGCAAGGCGCCAGCCTGTTTGGTGGCAAAGTTGCAGGTATCCGAGTAAAAGAGTCATTGACAGTAACGTATGAAATCTGTTTAAATTCATCTTATTGACGAATAGCGGAGCATTTGGTTGACCAAAATTGTCCAGCGAATAGAAATGAAATTCAGTGAGGTAAGCACTGATTTATGAGTGATGTCAACACAAAATTGGCGAGAGTATTTCGCGCCATTGCCCGTAGATAGCGTCATTTTGTGCGCCTGCTGTCGCCCGGAGATCAGCGGAAGAGCGGCCGAAGTACCGAGTACTAGTTCAGAAGAAAACGAAGCTCGACTGTCAGTCACCACGCTAATTGCCGATACGATATCATTGACCCGCATTAATTGTGTTGAAGTAACAATCTGTTCGCACTCGGTACCATTTGGTTAACGCAATAAACTTACATGTTTACCAAGGTTACCTTGCCTGCGGTTCGCCGTAAGACGTGAGTTGATCTGAATATTCACGTTAAGGAGAATAAACGATATCAGCAACTAAACCACGAAGCGTTATTTATCGTCACCTTTTGCATCGGAATCCCGTTCACTCAGTTCCTACTGGCTCAAGCCGCCAAAATCCAGCGAAACGCCCTCGAGAGTGCGTCATCGAAGAAAATTGGGATGGTCTACAGCAGCCGTGGGGAAACCTGCGATCAGCGGTCTTAAATTATTTACCGCAGCAACCATACAGACCAAATCCAGTCCCCCATCTGCAATCTGGTTTCAAATTTAAATTTATAATTTTATTCGAAATTTTACGTATTTCAAGTTCTCTCACGAAAATATTTGAGTGACAATCACGAAAAACCGGAATTTTTAAAACTAAAAAATACATATCTTGATAGTCTAAAAACAATTTTAACTTTTGGATACCTCTGTTTACTAAGGTGGACGCACGTACTTTGTGGTTTTAATGTACTTAAAGTGTTATTTTATTCAGATACTATGAACCTTTAGCTTGTAGTCACAACAATTGTTTCAGACATAAATTTGTAGTGAGATGATGAGCCTATGAATCTAAATAAGTGCATATTTTCGCGCTGCTGAATATCGTAGCCACCGGTTTTACTTGAGTGAAAAAAATATTTTATGTAAATTTTACGTCAGAATGGATTGGAAATATTGCACTTGATGTGAAAAACTTGTAAAGTGGAAACTCACAAAAATATATATGAAAGACCATAAAGAAACAAAATAACAAAGATACAATTAGATATTGAAATCAGAAGAAAGTTAAAACAGAAACAGGGATTCATCCTGGATACTACAGTAAAATTGTTAAAGGTGTTTGTAGTTTTATTGAAACCTGTTTTTGTTGCATATAAATGCATATTCAGCTAGTAGTGGACTGAAATATTATATTTTAATCATACTTTGAAGACAACATAGTATAATTTCTTGACATACAGCAACATAGTCACAGAGTTTCAAAGGAGGCTTTTCTATTTATATGGAAAGTGACAGCTTGCTGAGAAATGCCATGCCCATTAGGGAACCATGCAATACCATGTGCTACCCACCTTAAGTAGGGAAAAGTGCATGCATGTAATATTCTTTTTTCAGAAATGTACAGATTTCAATAGCATACATGCAATATCTGTCTTGGGACAACCTTTGAGAGATGGATAAAGCGTAAATGATTTTCTTTCCTCTTAAATATGCAGAATTCAAAAAGCATATATTCCAATATTTTCACTCCAGACTCCAGTTTCAGATAACAGTGAATCATTTAACACCAACATGCCAAAAACTAAGTGCAGTAAAACTGTAAAGATAAGAAATTATGTGAAAAAATTTGGACAGGAATATTTTAGTTAAGATGAAACAATCTTTATTGTAAAATGTACAATGTTAAAGTTAAGACTACAAAATGATTTAATGTGTGACAACATATCAATACAGCAAGGCACAAGAACAACATTAAGTCAAAAATAAAGTCAACAAAGAAGCAATTACTTCTGTTTGAAGCAGCCACATCTCCAGCCTCAGTCAAATTGAATTTTCAAAAGATGTGCATAACATTATGGTGTCCATCAACATTACTTTGAACACAATATATAATAAAAATTTCATAACCTTTTGAGGAACTATAAGATACAGGAAAAACTATTTACCACATCCTGTTATAAAAGTGCACTGCAAGACATTGGAAGTACTGCTGGCAACAATATGATCTGGGTATCAACTGATGAAAAGTAATGTCTTTTGGTAGACATGTTGCAAATAATGTTGGTACACTATTGCCTGGTGACAAATTTTCAGGATTCTGAAGTTCTTGCAAAAGTGAACCACCATTCTACAATTACTTTACTTTTCAATATGCCATGAACAAAATTGAGGGATGGTGAAATTAAATGGGACCAAGTTCTTAACACAGCATCCTACCTTATAAAAGCTGGAAAGGGACTTAAGATTTTGTATTCTTCAATGGTACACATAACTTGCCTTGCACATGGTTTGCACAAAATTACTGAGAAACTAAGGCTAAATATCCTGATATGGACATATTAATATGTAATGTAAAGAAAATATTTGTCAAAGCACCACTGAGGGTGGCAAACTTAAGTAGCTTGATCATCCCTTTTTTCCCCCCAACACATGCTTACTGGGGTATGTAACTCAAAATTGCTTGGTATTACTGCCAAAACTATGGTGTAGTGAAGAATTTGTCTCTTTTATTTTGATAGCAGTGATGCACCTTTAATAAAAATTGTATAAGAACTTTTTGCAGTATTTTTGTTAGGAAATTTAACTTGCATAGTGTCAAATTATCAAGGGTTCTGAAAACCAGGAAACAACTGATTTAGAGCTGCATAAATGTTTGGGGCTAGTGAAAATATATACAGACTGAGATAGGGCAAGCAGGAGACATTCTTTTCTGTGAAGAATAGAATGAATAAAGTGTTAAATGGAAATAATGAATATGCAAAATTAGTGACATTTTACATGGGGATAAAGCTGTTTTGAATGAAAATGACGCAGAGTTAAGTTGCAGTGACTTGACCCTCTTTAGTTTACTTCCTGGAACATTCAGTGAATTTGCGAAGCAGACACAGAGACTTATGAACCTAGACTTTGCCATTTATATTTACCACAGTAGCACACAATCTCTATTTACAAAAAATATTGTGTAATCAGCATAAATAGTTACAATATAAAATGAAAATCAACACAACAAAAACCAGAGCAGCAGAAACAGACAATTCATTCAATCACACAAATTTTACTGTATACATGTTTACAAATGCTATAAAATTAATGCAGTGTTTTTAACTCACTATAACATGTCATGTATATTCCTTTACAGAATTATAAGCCTTTTTACTTAGGTATTTCCTAAGAGCAGCTTTAAAGGATTTACCATTATTTATCAAGGCTTTTAGGCTAAAGGGAAGAGTATTTTCTACTAAAATGCATTTATAATACGCTTCTTATTCTTGGCCAGAAAGTGTAGAAATCTGTCTATGTGTTGTTGATTTGATTTATTTATGAACGCTCTTTAACATCGCAGGTCATCAGCATCCCATTCAATTCAGGGCGTGAAACAGCTGACAAATTTTGCTCTGAGACCTCTTCTTTCAGGCTTGAGGTTCTTTATCGGCTGTAAATGTATGACACAGGATCCATGGCTTTACTTCCTTTCTGAAGAAAGCCATACTTAGGATTTTTATGCCTGAAAAAATCCATCAATCCTGGCTGGGGATGAACCCACAATCTTGGGTTTCGAAGGCAAGTATGGTTACCACTATACCACCAGGACCGACAATGGGTCTATATAGATTAGCTTTTTGTCTAGTATTCTTGCCATGTATATTTTGATTTTGTACAAATTTTTCTTTATTTCTTATTAAAAGGTTCATGATTGATAATGTATATTTACACGGAAGTGTTAAAATTTCAAATTGTCTTAACAAGTTTCTGCATTAATGTCTGCAATGTCACGAATGGTTGATCATGACTTTTTCTGTAATAAGAAGACACGCTCATTTTTAAATGAGTTTCCCCAAAATATAGGACCATATTTCATTTTTCAGTTCAAATAAGGGTAATTAACTAATTTTAAAGTCCTAATTGACAGCAACATTACTAATGCACATATTGCATAGCAAGCACTGCTAAGTTTAGGTATGACAAGATTGATGTGATCTTTCCAATTCTGATGGTTATCAATTATTAAACCAAGGAATTCAATATATTTAGTTTGTAAAAGTGAACTGTTATAATATAATATCTGTAACAGGGGATTTGGAGAACTGCTAGTGATGAATTTCATAACATTTGTTTTTCCTAGAATTAGAGACAATTTGTTTGCTTTAAACCAAACACACAAAGAATGGAGAATTAGATTTAGTTTAATGGTATAATCATTAAGGCTGTTTCCAAGCATTTATCAATATGTTTGTGTCATCTGCAAATAGAACAGTATTACCTACATCTTGGATAGATAAGGAGAAATCATTTATATATATCAGAAAAAGAAGAGGACCCAGTACAGGTACTTGAAACACCCCATGGTTAATCATTCACCACTCTGATACATTGTTTTTATTTTAAAGGGACAATTTATTTATTATTAGTTTTTATTTCCTTTTATCAAGGTAGGATATAAACCATTTAACATATTTTTTTATTCCATACAAAGTTAAATGATCTATAAGAATTCCATGATTGACACAATTGAAAGCCTTTGCTAAATAACAAAAAATTTCTCCTACATGTGCTCTTTTATTAATTGCAGTTAAAATTTCATTAGTGAGTTAAAGATTGCATTTTCCACTGAAATTCCTTTTCTAAATCCAAAATGATCATTAACTAGAATATTATTACTTTCAAGATAATGGTAAAGGCTATTGTATATTACTTTCTCAAACACCTTAGAAAAGGTAAATGAAATAGCTATAGGTTTATAATTAGAGATGTATACCTTTTCTCTCTTTTTGAACAGAGGCTTCACTACTGAATATTTTAGCCTTTCAGAAAATGAAAGGCTTGTTAAACAAATGACTAACATAATTTACTTTGCCTAAGCCTTTATGATTTTGGTGTTAATCTCATTAGAGATGGAAGAGTTTTTTGACTTTAGCTTTGTAATGATATTACTAATTTCTAGTGGAGTAGTGGCACTTGGTTTGAATTCATTATTTTGACTGGGAATTGATTAGTGCAAAATCCTTAATGCATCTCTTTTATCACCAAGTTATACATTTAAATTTTTTGTTATATTAAGAAAGTAATCATTAAACACATTAGCTATATCTGCAGGGTGTTGTGTCTCTTGATTGTTAATGCTTAAGATTATTGCATCATTTTGTTACAAGTTTTTACCGGTTTCTTATTTTATTATATTCCAAGTAGTTTTTAATATTGACTGACTGATAAGTTGTGTATAATGGAAGTCATTTGCTACTTTTATGACTTTCCTAAGTATCTTACAATACTTTTTAAAATATATTTTTAATTTAGGGTCTTTACTGTTAGCTCATTATATAATTGTCTTTTATGTTGACAACGTTTTTTAATCCCTTGGGTTAACCATTTCCTGTTCATATTATAATTTCTTTTTTTCATTTTTAATGGGAAATATGCTTCAAAATGCAATTTAAAAATGTGTAAGGAATTGTTGAATTTACTGTTCACATCATTTACACTGTAGACACTATTCCATGATTCTTGTTGAAGTGTCTCCATTGTTTTACTGAAGTTTGCATTATTAATATCTCTATATTTTATACATCTATAACATTGTTTGAATTAAATTGTAGGTCCCTCTTAACTATTATTTGAGCATCACAGTTAGGGAGATCATTGTTCAATGGAGATACAGAATATGATGACAGTTTATCTGAATTTGCAAAGATATTATCTATTTCTGTGGTAGAGTTTTTATCAATCCTGGTGGGAAAGTTAATTGTATGCATCATATTATATGAATAAGAAGCGAATTTAATTAATTTATTCTGACATTTGGCATTAAGTAATCAATATTCATGTTCCCACATATAATTATTTTGTTCTTAGGCTTAAATAAAAAGTTTAAGGCATCTTCCAGTTTTTTCAAAAAGTTTCAAACTTTCCTAATGGTGAGCAATAAATAGCAATTAAAATTACATTTGTATTTTAACTATCCAATTGAACTGTGCATAATACAATATCCTGTTCTGAATTAAATTTTGATATATATAATATTTTACATGGTACATTCAGCCTGACATAAATGCAAACTCCTCCATTATGTAGTTTATTCCTTGAAGCTTCTACTCCCAAACAATAACCAAGTACTGACAATTGTGATAATTCCTGTTGTTTCACATGATGTTCAGATAGGCAAATAATGTGTGGTTTTATATTGTCACAAATTAGATGTTTAATAATTCATCTGTTTTACTTTTCAGTCCTATAATATTTTGCTGAAATATATAAAGGTTGTTTTGCTTGCTGAATATTCTTCAATTTTACCTCATTTTCTGTGCAATCATTATAATTGATACAATTGTCATTTGAGTTAACATTAACAGCTAATATGTTTGGCTTAACGAATTTCTGGCCTGGATCTGGTGTCTTTAACCTAAAAAATGGAACCTTGTACCATTGATAACAACAGGAATCTTACTCCTTGATTCTGTTAGCAATAAGGAGTGAAAACTACATTTTACTTTAGAATTCAAGTGAAGGCCATGTGTAGCAAAGTTATCTCTACTTGAGTGATTTACTTCTATCATACAAATGTAAAGGCTTATGTTTGTCATCAATGTATGTTCAAGCTTCAGATATATACTCTGCACCCTCCTATAAACCAGTGGTTTGTCATGTCTGTCTAACAGTCCCAGAAACTTCACATTAGTATGCCTGCTTTTAGCGCTGTCACAAAGATCTTGCTCAGTCTGGTAAATATTCCCTCTCTCAAGGCTATTACCTGTACCATTGACAATTACAACATGATCCTCCTTGCTGAAATTAGCAGTTAGTTTTTCCACATCAGTGAGTTCAGCACTTGTTTGAAATATGCCCACAACATCATAATCGCTACTCAAGTCATCCTTCAGAAGGGAAGCTATACTCCTCCCACAACTTCTACCTAGCAACAAAATCTTACTCTTCCCCTTGGGCTTAGCATCAGCTACTGGTGGAGAATTTGAATCTGTTCACCAGAGGGATAATAATAGCATCATCAGCAGAAACGACTCTCTTCCTCTTACGATTGTTCCTTGGCACAACCTGGAATTCAGGTGGTTTACAGTTGACTTTACTAATTGATGAGCCATAACTCTCAAGCTGCATCTTAGCAAATGCCAGTTCCTCTCACAGTTGGAGAATCGCTTTTTCTCACTTTGCAACTAGGACTTTATACTTACAAAGTTCACAAAACCATTGATCATAAATATTAAGCAATTCACTGTTAGTTTTAGCACAAGTTCAATGAAACCACAACTGTCAAACAACACAAAACACACCTGAACTCACCTTCCCATAACACTCAACACAGTTAACACTCAAATAAGCTTCCAATGCATTTTGGATATTGAGTAAAGTTTTTCCATTACTAAGTCCCATTAGAAGAAGATCCCTCTTTAAAATCTTTAAGATGCACATGGTCATATTCTGTAATGCTGACATTGATTAAGAAGGAACATTGTTAACACTATTTGATAATTATTAAAATAGTAAACTATACATTTAACTATATATCCACAGCTAGTAAATTACTTATATCTAAAGCTAAATGTGGTTAATGTCATTTCTATTTTTGCCCCCCCCCCCCTGCTCAAGAACAGGGAAATATATGAGCAGGATGATATAATTTCTAGCTAGTGCAATGAATTAGAACTAGAAAATGAAAGAAACACTACAAAATAATGAATAAATAAAATAAACTCCTCTGAATGTAATATTGGCTTAATCAGTAAAAAATTATCAAAATTTAATCAAAGCAAATGTTTAGCTCTTTAAATGCATTTGTGGCTAAGTTTAAAAGTTGAGCATGTGACTTCACAGAAATAAACACATTGGTGTCATCTGCAAATCAATGATAAATATCATAAAGAGCAAACAACCTGTATTGAGCCTTATGGAGCGCCAAGTTTAGCAATTTCAAATATTGATTCACAATTATTGATGACAGTTTTTGGACTAAATTAGTTAGATACAAATTGAACCAATTTTTAAATAAAGTTTGTAAATAACATAGAAATTCAGCTTTTGTAACAGCAGTTTATGATTTATCCTCTCAAAAGCCTTAGTAAAATCATAAAATATTTCCAGAGGAAATTTCTTTTTATGTAAAGCAGATAATATTTCAGTAGTGATGTAATGGCACTGCTAGATGAAAACCTCCTCCTAGAGTTAAATTGAGATAGTGGCAGAATAATGATTGAGTTAAGATAATTTACTATATATTTATTCATAGTCTTCTAAATACCATTTGAAAAAGCATCTACAAGTGAAATAGGTCTGTAACTGCAGAGAATACATGTATTACCTTAATTACAACCTGTTTTATTCTTTCTGGTAATATCCCTATTAAGGATTGATGAATGAAGTTAAATATGATTTTGAGCTTGTGCATTGGTTTGTAATATATATTTTTCACAAAAAGTTTAATAGGTACCATGACAAACAAAGGCACAAATGAACTGAAAACTTTTGTCTATTTTTCTACATAGTCGCCAACTTTCTCAACATATTTCTTCCATCGTGGTATCAGTTTGATAATACCCTGTTCATAGAAGTTTGTTTGGTAGGAGTATAGCCATCTGCGGACTACTGTTTTCACTTCTGCATCTGAAGCAAAGCACTGACTGGCCAGGAATTTCTTCATGGGACCAAATAAATGAAAGTCCGACGGTGCCAGGTCTGGATTGTATGGTGGATGTTGGATGACCTCCCAACCAAATTTATTCATTTTCTCACGAACAGCAGCAGCAGCAATATGGGGGCGAGCATTGTCATGAAGAAGTTTGACATCGCCAGCATTAATGTTACGACGTTTGTCACGAAGCGCACGATACACTTTACCAAAGTTTTATTGTAGGCTGGAGCATTCACAGTGGTCCCTTGTACAGTCAATAAAACACCATTCATTTCCCAGAATACTGTCACAAGCCCTTTATAAGCAAATGGAGTCACTTTGAATTTTTTCTTTACTGGGGAAGCAGCAGGTTTCCACTCCATAGAGGCCTGCTTTGTTTCGGGCGTGTAGTGGTACGCCCACGATTAATCACGCCACGATTACCTTCAGAAAGTCATGCCCTTCTGCAGCGCAAAGCGATCCAAGCTTGTCATCATTCGCTGGACTTGTGGTCGTCTGTCAGGTTCTTAGGCACCCAGAGAGCACTAACTTTACGCAACTTAAATGTGTCATGCACAATATCGTACACCGCACAGTATGAAATGTTGAACTGCCGAGATAAGGTTCGCAGTTGGATCCGTAGGTCGTTCAGAATTGCCGTCTCAATGAAGTGACATTCTGCGGGGTTGCAGCTGTTACCGGCCGACCGGAACATGGCGAATCGCAAAGGTTATCACGGCCGTCTTTGAGGAATGCACACCACCTAGAGACTTTGCTACGCCCCTGCAGTCGTCCCCATACACGCCACGTCTTGCTAGAGCTACTACACATGAGAACAAAATAGAGTATGTAATGAAAGTTTCAAACTATATCTTGGTGAAATATCAACATCCCAGCCGCAATACCAACGCAGAAAAAAATATTTTGCGTTACTTTCCTATCCACCATCGTATAAGCATGCACACATATATACCTATATGTATATTTATCTATTTATTTATACGGCAAAATGTAGCTTAGAGTTCAGATTGATATTTTCAATTGATCCGCCCCTCCTCCGTCCCCTTTTCCCGCTTAGGTAACCGTGTAGGTACTTAATGTGAAAAAAGGTCACGTTCCCTTTTAAACTATTCAACGATGTTCTGTATTGTATGTAGAGCTAGAAGCATCTATTCTTTATAATCACTAAACTCCAATGGTTTAGCCCCGTCAAGGCAAGTCCAGCGGCAGTCTTAAGTCCACTCTCAGTTAGGAACGCTGTGCATGGACGTTAGCAAAGCCTTAGTGGTACGTAAGTAAATAAGATTTAGATTACAGACGAGGACCTGACCTGTAATCCGGTTAATTTTGCACTTCAAAGAATGGAAGAAAACGTGAAAAATGAGCATTGAATATGTGATGCCAACACGCTTTTTTAATTTAAAAGATTTTAAAATTAGTGAAAATGGTTAAACTATTTAGAGAAAACAAACATGAAATGAATAGTAATTGAATATGATTGATAAAAATAAGAGATAGTAGAAAAATATGCCCAGAATACAGTAAAATGGCACTTGCAACCGATGTATATAGTTAGCTGTGCGACTATTTAAAGATTTTATCTACCTCTGCTTCTTTAGTTCTTGTTATTTTAGCTAAATTGTTCTAAGAGTTACTTTATTTTTATTGCAAACATATATGTACAGAATTTCGTTCTGTAGATTTTGAGTTGGGCGAGAGCTCTGGGATATGGAACAAGTCAACAAATCAAAGTCTATGTATATAGTTTTTTATAAATGTAGAAGAATATGTGTTATTGTAATAATTATAAATGACAAATTTATGTTCGTAAGTCTGTGTGTTTCGCGAACTCACGAATGTTCTAGGAACTGAGCTGAACATTTCAATTGTATTCCTAATGTTGGCGACCTTCATATGTATAAAACTAAGATGGTAGCTTACCTCAATTTGAATTATTGGCGGTAAATATATGTTCGCCACAGTGAGTTAATGATCGTTAACTGTTCAAAATCAATTTTCATACCGTGCCTTTATTAACTCGTTTTCTAATCTCCCCAATAATGCGGGCTTTAAGCATGTGCCATTTCTCAGTCACAAGGCCCATGACGTAACCCGAAAAAGTAAATGAGCACGAGGTTCGTTTTAATGCCCGAATATTACTATTTTGAATTATAACGCGTACAGAAACAAAGGCACAATAATTGTGCAATTAGGTTTTCACTTGCCAGCTCGCTGCCTACACCTAACCTTTCTCATAACCTCAAGTCCGAAAATAGCATTTACCTATGTGCGTTTAAAGTTTATACTTATACGGTATAGTTTTCCAGAATCATACAAAACAACGAAATTGTATAAAGACCACGTGTTTACTTAATTTCCAAGTTACATACCTCACACATGCATGCTTTCGCCATGACCGACCGGCCACCAACTGAACTGAACTGTCATAACTGCAATACCAACATGACATATATGTGTTTTTTTTTTTTATTGTGTGGTAGATTACATCATAGTAAAAATAATTATATAGCACAATCTACTCGGAGAGTTTAGTAATCTCTGAAGTGAAATGCGATAATGAGTGGTAGCGCTACCTTTGAAAAAATAATTATGACCCAAGGACTTGTTTCTTTGCTAGCTGTCAAAGTATAAACTCAAACGTTAAATTAATGGAACAAAGAAGGTTTTAAACATTTACTGTTGACTGACACAGATCTTCTAGGCAATAAAATATTAAATTGTTTATTATCTGGACTGTCATCTTTGAGCAAGGGAATTTTTTTAGTTCTACTTTGGGATCTAATATTCCAACAGTGATGCTATCTATAAAGCTTTCTGCATAATCGTTCATCTTACTAGATAAATACCATAATCTTTTATGATAATTTTTTCCCTCCCTTTCTGTACCAACTGAAATACAAAGTAAAACAGTTTTCCATAATGCAGCAAAGCTTAATTCACTAATGACATTATTTTACTCTTGCCATTTCTCAATTTTATCACTGAATAAAACGAATTTTGTTCTCTTTTACGAACTCTAAAGCGTTGGACCTTTAATCAATGCCCTTTTGACAATGGTCATATATAACATACAATTCAATAAATCATTTAATAGACACGCATGCAACCGTCCACTGGTCGAAAAAAAAAATCTCGTCATTTCCGATTCGCTGGCAGATGGTTGAATGGGGCCCACTATATGTCTATGTGATATAAATACATAAATTAGTTAAAAAATATCTTTCTAATTAAGCTTTTAACTCGCTATATTTTTTGAGAAATATTGCTTCTTCATTATATAGTACCTTTTTATGTCATAACAAAAGAGAGGAAATTCTGCATCCGTAGTATTTTCTTCATTGAGCTCAAATTCAAGTTTCTTATTTATTACATAACCAGTTTCAAAATGCAATGATATATGCAAATTTTGACATCCTCTTCATCGGTTGATATTGCCTTTTTGACTAGAGATCATGCCTTTATTAAAGTGAGTATTGTTACAGCTGAATTCCTGGAATGAATTTTGGCACATTTTCTTGAATTTCTTCTCTTGTGAGCTTAAACATTTTGCTGTCTGTTGTTATCCATGTGAGCCAGTTTAATTAGCCATTAAAAGGTTACCTAGTTTTTTCATTGAGTCTTCAAAGAGATGTATTACGTCTTTTTCCCAAAGTATATGTAATTTTATTTTTCATTATGCCACATTATCGCATTGTCTGCAAGATATTCTTTTGATTAATTTTCTTAATTCTGACAAATTTAAATTTTTTTCTATGATTCTGTGAGACTATGAAGAAATTATGTTTTTAAGTCAGTTAATATTACTATGTTTTTGTAATTATTAACTTTTTAAAGTCTTTTGAGTGCTCCTTTTCCACACCAAAATTAAATGTTCCTAGACAAATAAGAAAATTAGCATCATTCTCTTGCTCTTTCCCCTGCAATGGCTGAGACAGCACATTTTTTCTTATTAATCTGTAACCTAGGTTTAATTCCCAGAAAGGACAAACTACCTTAGGTTTGACAAATTATTGTCAATAATTTTTCATATTATATTTCACTGTGAAAATCCCAGATACAAAAAACTACCTTAGGTTTATTCAGGAGTTTTCCTTTAATGCGTAAATGTGAATACCAGGTAATGTTAGACACCTATGGATTAAATTTTCCTTACAGATCTTTTAATATTTCAAACCTGATAGAAGAGTATAAAAAAACTAAAGTTCTTTTTGTTTATGAGATTTTCAGGATTTAAGAATTAAAAAAACAATGATTTAGTGATCCCATGAAATTAAACATTACTTTGAATGTACATTGAACTCTTGTTAAAAAGTTTATGAATGTAAATCAATTTTGTAGCTGAATATTAGGAGCACAACATGCAAAGCACATTTTTAAATGCTGTTTTTTTATGTTACTTTTCTTGTTATTTCTGAATTATCATATTTATCCTTCTCCTTTAATATAATTTTTCTTCAAAATCTAGCTAGGAACTTGCTGCTGAGAACTCTCATATAATGGCTGTCTTAATAGTTATCACTACATGATCCTTTTTTTTGTTTTAAGCACTATTAAAAAATACATGATTGTTGCATAATACACCATTAATCTTTAATTTTTACACAATTATGATATTACTTATTAATATAAATTAAATTTAGAATCAAGTACAGTGAAACACACATTAATAATCTCTGTTGGCAAGGGTCCAAGAAACATGTTCTGAGTAAATCTCCAGTAAGTGAAGCCAAAAAGAGTATGTTTAAATAGTTCGACTGAGAAGAGCTTATGGTATGACTTGTTCATAAACAAACTATGGCAAGCTAGTGTTGATTTTTCTAAAAATATTAAAAAATTATGACTCCAAAGGTTAAATTTATTACCATATTGCTGTTTCACACAATTTAGTTGGTTTCTTTTGCTTGGAATTCACTCATTTTCCCTCCTTATTGTTATTACAGATTTTGTCCAGTGAAGTGGTAAGTAAAGTGTGCATGTCTGGAATACAGCATACCTCTGTGACTGTTCTGGTTAACATTTTTGCAGTTGCAAGTATTTCAGCTTGTAGCCCTTGTTGCTTGTCATAGAATGTGTTATATTGACAACTATGGCATGCATAATCATATAAGCACATATCTGGATAAAGTCATTGCAGTTGCAGGTGTGTATTTCAGCTTGTAGCCCTTGTTGCTTATCATAGAATGTATTATATTGACAACTATGGCATGCATAATGATATAAGCACATATCTGGATAAAGTCATTATCACGTTTTTAGACAGACTTGAGGTGTCCATAGAAAATACAAGGCAATATGAGAGGCTTTGGATGAAGATGATTAGGAAATGACTGACTCTAGAGTTCATCATTCATAAAACAATTTTGATTGGGCTGACGTTCATTCAGACTCCTATGGTGAACTGAGTGGTAATGAAATAACTTCTGAAATTGACAGACTTCATAGAGAAAAAGTGGTCAATATACCAATTAATTAGAAAAAAGCAGAACTAGAATGTTTTATTGTTCATAGTTAGATCATAGTGACAGAAATTATTTTGAAACTAAGCCATTTATTGATTATTATTTAACAGGAACTCAAAAACTTCCCATACAGATGAGGAAAATGTACAATATTTGAAATATAGAAGTTGACATTTAGAGTTCGCATGAGTCTTGACAAATTTAAATTTCCTGCATCTTGGCAATGATAAGAATACAAGGGACGTAAGAAAAATGAAAGGATAAATTGACTTCTAAAAGTGACATTTGTGAAAGGCCCATCCAAAGTTCATAGCTGCTGCAAATACTCTATAAGCAACTACTTGGCTTCAGAGGCAATCACAACTTCAAGAATATATAAGGCTTCAAAGCCTGGCAAATGTGGCATTAAAATTATGATCAATGATTCAAAAACATTTCATATGGTTCATGTTATACTGTAGTTGCAAAAGTAGAAAAATAAAACAAAGAAAATATTCTCTCCTATGATGTTAGAAGTTTGGGTGCAATAACAATAATGTTCTTATGTTGAATGTTATCTGATTATTATGATGATCAGTATTCCAAGGAAGAACAAACCAGGAGTATCTCTAACTTCCTTAGTAATAGAGATGTAGGCATCGTTACTCTTTGCTTTTGATGAAAACAAAATACTGGTGTCCTATGCTCTGCAGAACAACAGAATGTTTCTCCTTCTCTCAAATATGCACTTTAGTGCAAAAAATTACTATTTATTTTGGCAGAGCTAAGTTCATTATGTTTTCTCTTCCACTTTTCCAGATTACAGGTAAATGAGACATATTGTTTTATCATGCCACTACAAATAGTTCTTATACATTTGATTAGTTGTGCTATTCCTATACAAAAGCAACATAAGAAACCAATGGTCAATGAGACTCTGGTTTACCATGTTAGACCAAATGGAATCAATATCTTTATTCTATGCAGGGTAGATCACTTAACTTCATCACCTCTGATAATAGTTTAACTATAGTGGCTAAACACATTTGAGAAATAGAAAATGAATTATATTGAATTCATTATAAATATTAAGTGCTCTAGGTGTTCCTCTTAATGTTTAGTTTTTCATTTCTAAGGGAAATGAAACTAAAAAAAAATATATACCTACTTATCAAATCCCCATAATGTATGCAACATTTTATAGCTTCATGTTAGGTTTACTGATTACAGTTTTATTTTTGACGGTTTACAGATATGGTGTGCTTTATTACATATACAAATAAGTTGGTATTAGGTGACATTGAACTTCACTAACTGATATCAGTTTAGTATCACCTAATACTGACTTATTTGTATATTTAACAAACTTCACTGTTCCTAACTTCTTTTAAGTTTATAACTGGTTTGGTTTGTTGTCAATGTTGACACAAACACTAATGACTTCATAATTGACAGTACTATGTTCTCAACTATTATATTTGTATAAATGACATATGTGGTAAACGTTAAGATATGTCCAAAGGAGGAAGATAGTTTCAATATTCTGAATATATGTAAAATCCTTGCCTCTAGAAAGATTTGAAATGTCTTGGAATTTTAATGCACTGCCACATGTAACACACTATAGAGTTTATAACAAGTTTTGTTTAGAAACTCAGTTTGTAACAGTGGCACATATTCATTTTATAAGAATATCTAATATCATAAATATTAAAAATAAATGTTAAAATAACAAATCTTTGTAATGTGAGCTCTCCTCCTTTATGGCTTTTAATGGGGCCGTAACAGTATTCAATGCTAAAATGTCTTTCTTATACCAACTAAGATTCTAACTAACAGTTTCCTATTTTGTTGATTAAGATTGCATGTTAACAGTTTCTTATGTTGTTGATCTGCCCTGGTATCTATTAAATGTCCAACTTTGTCCCTCTATGTTCTATTACATATTTACTAAATTTATTTACCAGTTCATCTTCATTGTTTAATTCATGTCTTCATCAATTACTCTATGGGGTCTCTGTTAAGATTTCATATTGGATCACAAAGGAATATTATTAAGGGGGCAAAACAAAGGGCACATTGCATAACTCATTTGAGATTGGTATGTGGTGCTTATCAGTCACCTCCTCTGTTATCAGAAATGCACTTCAGCTAATCAAATGGTTCAAACACAAAAATTTCATGTTAAATGAGTGTGAGATTAGAGAGATAGACGAAACAATTAAATATTTAACAGTTTATTTTTCTTCCATACATTCATATCATGCAGCTCATTGGTATGTACATATTAAAAATATTAACATTTACACACAACTTTCATGCTAAACACAACAATCATAATACATGTAAATATTTCATAATATATACAGCAATAAAACACAAGTACTTTGTGTTCTGAACAATGACAAAGGAACAAGAATAGAAACTTGTGTACAACAAAATGTGCAGTACAATGACGCAGTTATCAACACTCTTCTGTTCAGATATAACATGTCATATAATATAGATTATCATCACTTTTCTAATATATGCAGGTCATATTTATATTTTTATGAATGTACACTGCATATTGTCCTCATTTGTATCCCAAATTACCACAAATGTTATTAAATATAAAGAAACAGTGAGTCTAAACATGAAATTTCTGAGAATATTCAGAATACACTTTCTTTATAGAACATTTGCAACACATTTAAATAAGCATGCAATAAAAGTCTTGCTACATCCTACAATTAAAATACATATACAAATCGCATAGGAATGTCACTGTTATTTTCACTGTTGTATTTCTCTTTTACTAAATAAATGAATTACCAAATATTTTTGTTCCTTTTGCACATAGGGAAATGGCACAGCAAAGTTATATGGTGATACTAACTAAAATATTCCTGATTTAGGTTTAAATTATAAGAGAATCCGATGTAGTACATCTTTTATATACCTCATTTTTAAATATTTATAAAGGATATTTAAAAATTTGTGGTTCTATTTACAAGAAAACGGAAATGCTTTTAAAATGCTAAGATATATAAATCAAGAAGAAGAGCCTCAATCAGATGGAATGTACTAATTGAAACTGAATAAAACACACAATGTATGCATTTTGAACTATACAAACTAACACAACCTTAAAATCTGAATTTTGGATAAAAACGTATAAAACCTAGGATAATTAGGATGAGATGAGGTAATTTTAAATATAATGAAAATGTAGGAGTAAGGATCCTTTTACATATACCTAAGGACTACCACACAATCAAAAGTATATAATTCTGATTTGCTAAATAAAATGCTATCCATGATCACAAATTTTTGCTATTGCTAGTAGATAATGAATGTCATAAAGGACTGTGATAGATACTGTTTGCACATTTATGACAAATAAACATTATAGTTTTTGTTACAAAAACAATAATAATAATAATAATAATAATAATAATAATAATAATAATAATGGCTGTTTACTGTTTATAGGCTACATTTGTTTATTTTTTTAAAGATAATTTGTTCGAATAAGGCATGTAAAATAATTTAGCTTAGGATTAAAAATAATTTTACATCATATTAATTGAATTATGTGCACGGAACCTTGAAGCGATTCACATTGTTTTGAGTCTTCGCATATTTATTTACTCTTTTTTTTTTTTTTGAGCACCCATATTTCGAAATAATGCTATGTCTAAGAATAAAAATTAAATGCAAACTTCCTAATTTCATGTTAATGCTTAGCCAACCATCATCAAGTAAAAGTCAAAGGTGCAAAGATAATCTTCCCATGAAATATTAATAATTACATTACAGTTATTAATTTGTATTCCAATTAATTGACATTTAGAGGTGATACCTTGTTCATTCCTTCTTAGATTTGCTGTAAATAGATATTGTTTTGAAGAACTAAGTCATCAGATAACTCTATATGTGCACTAATGAGGGAAAGGTTTTTAAATTAAAATTTTATGTGATTAACTAAAAATGTTAATTGGAACATTCACAGTGAAGCCAATCATATAATTGAAATCATTTTATGATATAGTCGAACTAGTGAAGCATAAGAGTGTGTAGTTCGACTATATCATAAAATGATTTCAATTTTATGTGATTGTTTACCTCTGTGCAATTTCTCTGAAATAAGGCCTAAAAAATATAACAGAATTTTGCTTAAATTTCTTCTAAGTCAATAGAACTGGAATTTAAAAATAAAAGAAAAGGTTACTTTAATTGCCTGAATATCCATACAGTGTAAGGCTTGGATGAAAGAAAATGAGCAAAAGGATGCTCTAAATTTAATGTTCTTCAAAACTTTTGACAAAAGCACTACAAACTTTTAATATTGATTTAAATAACATAAGACTGATTATTGATACTTGCTCAATTAAAATATTAAAGGAGCTATATATTTACAAAGATTCTAAATTAGTTGTGGCTTTTTCAAACAAACCATGAGTGCTCTTTAATGTAAAGTAACATATTTTATTGATAGTTTTCATTGTTATAGTAAAAAATTCTCTCAATAACTCTTACTTTGTACTCTCCTTGAATAAGTTTGTAAAATTTAACAATAGTCATTAACTTAATAGAGATTTTCAATTTGATGAACAGGACTTAGGGTATAGTCAGCATTATCTGTATTATGGACTTTAGTTATCTTCTGCTTCTCTACATCCCCATGCATTTGCTTTTCATTCATAAAATATTTAATCAAAATATTCTGCTATGAGCATTCTGGATATGTTCTTAATGCCAAGTGCACTTTAAAGATCAGTACAAATATATTTTTCTGAAAATATTCATAACTGTATAATTTGAAACATAGAATCAATGAAAACAATTCTTTTGAATGGACCAGAATGAAAATTTTCAATGTTAACTATTAATTTCTACTAATTTTTTTCATTAGAAGCATTTTTGTCTCTTATAATAGTTTTGTCACTTGAAATATGACTGGGACGAACAGCCTTTCAAGCAATGTTAATATAGTGTGTTCTGACAAAATATTATATAAAAATACTTGAGGGCTAAATGAAATATGTTAACAGGTGTCTAAAGACTATTAGGCAATCATTAGTTGTGTATGTAAACAATCTATTAACGAATGACTAGTATTGTTGTTTACATTTAAAAAAGTTAACACCATTATAATATTCAACCACAGTTGCGCTCTGTAGCCATTAATAACAGATACAGACTGAAATTATGTAATGTTGTTCAAACATAAAAAGAAAAACTGATCAGAATGCAATAAAATATTTTTTCAACACAACAGCTCAAATAAGTATTTCTATGCGATATATATACATATAGATGAAATACCATAATACAAAAACACAGTGTATTTTATAAATGAAATTCATTCTTGTGTTTGAAGCTTTGGCTCAAATAAAATAATGATATTGGTGTTTTTTTTTATAAAAACAAATAAACAATTACTGACAGAGCATAATGTCTGTTAACATTACTTAGGTAACTATAAATTAGTTTTTAGTTCAAAACAAAATTTAGCTATCTTCTAAGTGAGAAATAAATTATTTTTCATGCTCTGATTTTCTTAATCATCAGCTGCAAACACAAGAGAATGTATAGCATAATGTTAAGATCTCTCTGTTAATTGTTGTCAACTATACATCAACTATCAGTGTTTTTCCATAATAACAATTTTATAGATATGACTACAGATAGATAAAAGTCAGTTATATTTAATGCTGCAAAATAACCTATGAATCAAAGATTAAATTACTAAAAACTTCAAATAGGATTAACAATATATGCACACGAACACATGACAGAATTTGAAGTTTTATTTTCTAGAAATTAACAAATTTAATTTTGAAGAAAAATAAAGTGTCATTGAGAAATTGCTCTGCAGCCATTGTGTGGCCAAGATTTTGCTAGAGAAGTGAATTCAAGTGGCATCACTGACCATGCACCAAGTGTATAGTTAGTGTTCACCTAACTACCAAGACAAGCGCATACTCCAAAGTCCAAACCTTGGCAACAGTGGGCAGATTCTAAAAACCAGTTCCGAAGGAAGGAAGGAATGTCAGAAATGTATGAGTACCAACTTTCTCCTGTGCAGTGGAACTTGTAGATGACCCATTATATTCTAAATAGAAATATAAGTAAAAAATATTGCTTCTGGAAATAAAGCACTTTCCAAAAAGCAAACTGTATAAGATAACTATTACGGAATTTTACTGAATGAGCCTAATGAAGTTTTATGTTTTTCATATCCTGTGAAACTTTTGAATATTTATGTAATGAACCTCTATAGATATTAATCTGTATGAACAAAAATGCTCTCTAATCACTGAAACTATACATGCCACTAACTTAATTTCTGCAAAGATTTTTGTTAACCATCCATGATTTTGTTCTACAGTATTTCTATAGTATTAAGAGATCTTTGCCTTGGTTTTCTACATTAACGATGGTAGTATAGTTCAGAGCTAATGCAAGAAACAAAAAAATATAGAACATATTTAAATTCTAATATAAATTGTGCAAGTGCACATGGTGCTTTCCGTTTTTTCTATATACTTTTTAACAATTAACTCTTGGCTCTCATGATGCTTACATGTGGCTCCTGAACACAACAGTACATCCCAAAGACATTAAAGTAATGTAGCTTAATTGCTCCCATTAATGTTTTGAATAATACAGAGTTCTTTGACCGGATCAGCTATATAGGGGCTATTCTTTTAAGTGACTTTCTTAAGTATGTATACAGCATTATTTCTTACAGAAATAAATAAGGGAAATTTTATTAATACCAAATCATATGGGTTTTTTTTTGAGTGGACCATCTATGGGGCTATTTTTTTAAGTGGCTTTCTTAAGTTTTCACACAGCATTATTTTATGTCAAAATAAATAAAGGAGCATTTATTAATACCTTTAATGAGTAATAAATTCTTCTCAGTATTAAAGAAGGTTCAAAAATAGGAAACATTATTTGCATAACTGATTGGAATAATTTATAAAACTGAAATACAACCAGTCAGTAAGATTTTCCTCAAGAACACTGCAACATGCCAAAATGGCCAAATAGATACATTTTTTGTCATAAATTTAAAATTCTTTGTCAAGGAATACTATAATTTTAAATTTGTATATCTCAAAAAGCCCCATTTGAACATAGTAGTGTATGAGCCAAAACACTTTTAAATGGTCAATTCTCAGACATGGATGGGCAATGAAGATTTCTAGTAGGGATACAATAAAGTAAAGGAAGCAGGAGGAAATCATTCCCATAATTTCTTTGTATCAACAGCTCGATGGAGACCATTAAACTTATATCTTAGCAGTTAAAATATGTTGAGAAAATATCTCTTTGATAATACATAGAATCTAAATTAAGAGTCATAAGCACTAAAAACATATTTGTTGATTCAATTACTTTAAATGAGGTTATGTATGTGAATGTAGGAATGTGCAAAACAAAGTTAAAGACAAAAGAAATTGGGCATTGAAGTATGTCCAACACAATAGCACTTCTTGCAATCTACACAAAAAATAATGGCAGATGCCAGTTTGATCCTGATAATCTATATCCGATCCTCATACTTGTGGATAAGGTCACTTTCCCACAATAGTGCCAGAGTAATGTTTAGCAATCTCAAGTAAGAAAAGTATTTACATAAAAGTATTATACGCATAATAATCACTCAAGGGTTTAAGTAATTACCTATTTTATTATAAGTAGGTACTGGCTTTTGGTGCACTGTATGTTGTTATTATTTTAAAATTTTGGTATATGTTGTCTTTAATTTTTTATTTACTTATTTTGCAATATATGCTGTTGCCACATTCCAGTTCCCTTGAGGCTGCAAAATGATAAATACTTTGATTTGTGTATACAACTGCTCATTGTAGTTACAATAAATAAGAAGTATTTACTTCTAATTGTTAGATTGTCTTGCAACTATACTCTAATATAAAAGCCACTGAATGCCTAGGTTCTATGCATTTCTATGGTGTGTATAAGTCCATTTTTCTTTTTTTTTAGAAAGTGAAACAAGCTCAAGTTTTTACTATGGAAGACCTACAGAAGTAAGGGACAAAAAAGTTAAAAGACAATTACTAATTAGAAATACATCATCACTACAAAATTTTTAAAAATCAAGGCATTTAAATTTAAATATACTACACAGTTTGCTTAGCTATCTCTGACAAATCATCCATGGAATACATCAATGATATAGTTCTATTCTACAACCCTGTAAACCTTCAAGGATTTTGTAATTCCTTGGTTGCAAAGAGAGATGTTTGGAATACCTCCACACAAAATTCATTGAGTGGAGAGATATGTTTAGGAATCTATCACAGTTCACTGTGCAAAGAAAGTTACTCAAAAATATAATGCTTAGTACTTAGCAAAGTAAGTCTAATGGTGCAATTCCAATAAAAATATTTGCATGAGGACTGATTAGTAGGCCTGAAAATACCAAATTTAGTTTTAGTGCAAAACTTATTATTTGATCCTAAAATATCTTTGAGCAATTCATATAGATCTCTAAGGAGTATACTTTCACTTTTGTTTTTATTTAAAATATTGCCAGGCATAAATATCTGTCGAGTATTCTATAGGTACTACAGAAAAAAATTAAAAATAAATAGTTTCGGTATATTTTGTATTTTTTAAATTGCTTCAATTGTAGAAACACTTATTTTAAAATACCTTTTCTATAATTTATATAGACTCTTTATGGAGCTAAATAAAAGTGTTACAAGTGAATGTTAAATAGAGATTCAATCCTGTGGAAGTTTTTTCACAACATATCTAAAATATTATATGAAAGCAGTTCTTAAATAATTTTCAACAAGTGTATATTTCACAAATACATTGTGTAAACTAATGAGTACTAATGATAGTGCCTATTAACATTTCTCAGCTTCGTCAAAGTCTATAACACACGTCTAGGCAACTTATTAGAAAATCTAATCAAGAAAACTGCTTAATGATGATCAAAAAAGAAAAGAGCAGATCAAGCAAGAAGTGTTTTTGATAAATAATTGCATTTATCACATATAAATTGAAAAGGTGTTTCATTTTGTTTTTTAAACGAATGTTCTCATAAAAATATTGTTTTGATGTTATAAGTTACAATTGTTTTCCTGATTATAAAAACAATCATTTAAAAATGCATTCAAATTTCACCATACTTGCTTGACCTTCATGTGATGTTTATCTGATGTCTATATACAAATATATGATATAAAAATGACAAGCGTACATTGTAAATGTTTACAGCTATTAACTGAAGACACTGAATTTCAGCAATTCCCTTTCAAAGGCAAGCTGTATGCCAGAAAATAGGTGTGCTGGTTCCATCAACACACACCATGGCACCACTGGCCCTGATGCCTTATGGCAAAACAACTTTTTGTATCACATAAAATAATGCAAACCCGACTCTGTGTATTAATCACACATTTGCAAATATTTAGACAACCCTTCAATTTTGATAACAAAAAAAAAAGGAAAAATATGGATATTTCTGCCATTTCTGATTGGGTTTGAAATTATTTAAACCTCTCAATACCATGACATTTCTAAGGTCCAGGGAAAGGCATAATTTTATGATCACTGAAGCTCAAATAACTTCTCACATTATTCATATTATGAAATAATTATATACTAACATATTTGACCTTTATAAATTTGGGAATACCAATATAAATTAAAAAGGCATATCTATATATACATTTGCAGACTGGCTGGAATATTTCTGACTATACAGAAATGCAGAAGAGCCATAACAGCTGGCTATAGTACCTGTCCTTGTACCACAAACTTTTAGGCACTTACTTCATCCTTTGCACTCTGATGGAAAAGTGATGGAAAACAGAATCTCCCTGGGAGCAACACATTCTGCAATGTCCTTTCCATACTTTGTCTTTTAGAAAATGAGAATCAGTCAATGAATCACACAACAGCCTCTTTTGAAGTCAGAAAGCTAAGAAGGTCATACTGAGGTGGTGGAGTCTCAGGATTATCTATCGTGGATCCTGATTCTTGGTTGCTGTCAGAGCTATTCTGTTCACTGTTCTCAGCAAAGATGTTGATTTTTGTAGTAGGATTTTCTTCTTCCTCCTCATCCTCCTCTTGAATAAGCAGTGAAGAGCTGTACAGATCCATTTCCTTTCCACTTTCATTTTCTTCTCCCTTTTCATTATTGGGTGCCAGCAGAGAGCTGTAGTATGCTTCCATTTCTTTCTCTTTGCCTGAGGTAAGTATATCACGCTGACTTTCTCTTCGCATCTTGTGGATTCGCTTTAGTTCTTCAGCGTTGCCCCTGCTGCAGAAAGATGAATACATGCCACTATTAATACACGCTGATAATGGGAGGCACAAGAAGAGTTAGTTAAGCAAATATGTTCAAAGTCCAGTCACATTATGTGTGGTAAGTTTATTGCACATTTATGAAAAGTACTGCCATCTCTGCTGTGAACCCAGCATTGACTTTTTGCATTTTGTATTTGACACTGTGAAAAATAATTAACTTAATCATAACTGACTATGCAAACACACTTCTCTAACTACCTGGAGCCTTTATACAGTCCATTTTCTATTGTACTTAATCATGAAAATGAAATAAAGGTGGTGCTGGAACAGAGAATGCCAGAATGAGTGATGAAAGAGACTGGAGCATCTGAATGCTTGAAGTGAATTAAGGAGCAGGAAAATAGTCTCACCAATATGTCATGTCATTACCTTAAGCTGTACAATGTTATTTTCTTATCAGGTTTTAGCTTTTAAATTTTGCATTTCAATAAATGCTAGAGATATTAGCAATTTCATAAAGTTATATTGTTCACGATTTTTCAGTTTTTCGGATTCTTATTGTTGTGGCATTAAATATTAATACAACTGATATCAAAATATGGTGCTTTTTTAAAATGAGTGGAAACTGAGCATCAATAGTGGGATTATGTAGTATTATCAGGAAATAAAACGAGGCAAAGATTTAATGATCCTGAACTGGGAAAAAATCCATCCAGAAATGAAGAAAGAACGAAAGGGTAAGATCTGCACAAATAATTATGATAAAACAATGGTTAAAATCCAAATATTTTGAACCAAATTTTTATGACAAACTTCCACTTTAAGGTGAAATTTAAACTAGCAAGGTAAGTGATGCTTGAGCTATCTTTGATTATCTACTTCAAGAAGCAACAAATGGTTTGAAAGCTCCAGGCTATAAAATGAAAAAATGGAGGTCCACTATGTGTGCAAAAGCTATATATCTTATTGAAACATAATATGACATTCAGCAAATGAAATACTTTTCAATAAACATTCCATACATAAACGATGGGGTATAAAGCTTTGTAAAGGCAATCAATATTCACTATCACCATTAATATAAGTTTTGAAAAAACACTACATATATGGATGTCTTCAATGCTCTTTCTTATTATACTGATTTTGTCAATTAATGAAGGAACAGTAATATTATGTTTTACCTTGAATACAATGATAATATGCTTGGATAACCAAGGTTAAAATTTATATGTAAAAATATATTCGTTTTTCATCAGTTACAATTAAAATTTTCTCACATGTTCAAATTATGGTATTTGGAATAATTTAAAATTTATTTTATTCTCCATATTTGTCCATATTTTCAAGTATTGTACATATTTTTGCAATTTTAAGGAAATCATCACTATCTTTACACAGTCCTATATTTTATTTTAAGTAATTTCCATATTTGATAGTTTCAAAATTACTCTTTTGTTTAAACGTTATTTTATTAGCATTAGTATTTTAAAACTGAATTTTGTTTTTCTGTGAAAAATGAAAGGTAACAAACTAATCACAACTAGTTGGGGTAAATGCTTATAAAGATAGTAGAATATAATGCCATTAACATTGAAGCCATTGATAAGGTGTTGAGCATTTTAAACTCTGACAGCTCTGCTTCAATTATATCCATCAAGTCTGTTTTTGGTGACAAAACAGTAGAAAATGTTACAGCATACATCCAACATCATTTCCAATTCATCACAACTGCATTAAGCACTCCCAAAAGCAACACACCCCTCTATCTAAAAGGCTTAACATTTTGAGGAAAGTGAGAGAACATCTCAATTGTTGCATTGGGAAAGTTGCAGAAGTAAAGAAAGTGAAGTTGTATACGAAGCTAGCCTGAATACAAGCTATAGTAAGCTGTGCAACATCAGTGTCATTTTAAGTGGTGAGTCAATATGTGGAATGAGCTCTTCTAGATTTAATTCCACAAGATATTAGTGGGTTTTGAGTGGTCCCCATTACTTTTTGTGATGTTGAGTATCAGCTATCGAAAACATCTATCAACTATTGAACCCATCACTCCAAAACACATTTATTAGAACACTTGCTTATTGAAAAATTATCCATATTTACCTAAAGTCCATGTTGCTAGACTTCTTGTGGAGATCCCAATTAAGGAACAGCACACGACCCATACTGCCAAGCAAGAAGAGTACACCAGCACAGAACAGTGCATACATGATCACCTTCTGTGCTATAGGGAGCACATTCAGGTACAACAGGAATCGGTTGTTTAGATCCTCCGGAAGTCCTGACATACGCTGCACAAAACAAAATCCACTCATTTCATACACAACATAAGCCATATAAACAGCTTTAGTAATATTTTCAATAATTTCTTCTGAGTCATTCAACTCAAGTTGTTTAACAGCTGACAATGTGGACAAATGTTCCAAGAAACATGTCCTGAGTAACTCTCATGTATGTGAAACCATAAAGAGTGTTCTAAATACAATATATTTTGACTGAGATGAGATTATTGATTTGTTTCACTGTGTTCAATTCTAAATTAAATTAATATTTAAAATATTGTCAATGTTTACTTTCCCACATAGAATTTTAGTACTTCATGCAAATGGAAGTAAAGCAACTGAAACAGTGGAAGTTGAGCTGGTGTTAGTTTAAACGAGTATAGAATTTATTGAAATCTGTATTTAGCATTCATAAGGAAAGATATTTGGAAATATTGCATTCACCATTTTAAATGGTTAAAATTTCAGTAAATCAATCTTTTTGAAAATAATAAATATTAACCCAAGTTATATAAGCCCACTGAACAAAAAATTAGACTTCTCATAGAAAATATATACTAGTGTTTATCCCCACCAGGAACTTATAGTTCAGCACACCAATAAGCAAGTCATCAGATGTGCCCCACATTACCTATGGCAGTAGTTCATTGGCACATGAGTGCTTGTGGCCAGCACCATTTCCAGTTCTAAAGTTGATTAATTTTGGCTTGTAAAGTGGGATTTAAATAGTCACATGATGCCTTTAAATGCCAAAGTGATAATATTTAAATATGCCATAAGATAAATTAACTCTTGAGGATAATAAAAAAATTAATAAACCTATTTTAACTTTTTTGGTCATTTTTTTGCCTGAATTTCACATCATTGTTGCCTGAATTATACATTTTCCAATTCATATAGGGCTCTAACTTCATTAAAAGTAAAGAAAAAAAATTCTAAACATTAAACGATGCACAATTTCTCATTTAATATATCCTGTAAATTTCAACCACATCCTGCCTTGCAAAAGTTGAGAAAAGATACACTTTGCAGGGGGGATAAATAAATAAAAATTAATTAGAACTTCACTACATAGTGAATAAGAAAAATTATTAAAATCAGTACAAGGACCAACAGAACTAGCAACTTGGGAGAAAATCTACATCTAAAAATACAGTCTAATGAACTTTGACACTGCCGGGGATGAAAACATAAAATACAAGTTTATCAAACTGCCACCAGAGCAGAATACACATTCCCACAGCTTAACGGATTATCCAACATTTGAATTTTAGCCTGGCTGATGAAAAGAACCAATTGTTCTTGAAACCGGTTCTATATATTATGACAAGTAAATGAAGTATTAATAGTGTGTAGTTCAACTAATTCATACAATAATATCAATTATACAAACCTTTTATCTATTTCTAATGCACTTAATTTATCTACTAATAAGTCATGCAATACTAAGTCAAAAACGTTTGAAAAATCAATTACTACTGCATCAATCCTACCTCCTTCATCTATCTCTAGGTGCTGAACTAATAAAATAATTTGGCTACAGCAAGAAAACTCTTCTTTGATACAGCGTTGATACTGGTAGAATCAGTCTTTATAATTAAGGACACTATGAATATATTGACCTATCTAATGCCGATTTCAATGTGGTAGATGTGGTACTAACTGGCATTGATAAGTTTAAAAACTGTTTTTATGAAGCTTTTGGTCTTTCTTTGTGCATATTTAACATTGCATTTACAGTAAAAAATCCAATATTTTGCAAACTTTTAAAAAATTTCACAATTTGCAATCTTCCATCATTGAATTTTGAAACTGCACCGTAGACACTAAAATCCAATTTAAGCACTGTCTTTGGAATTCTTGACGAAATTACATTGTTAACTTAGGGTCTGGGTATGATCATAAAGACATTTCTTCTTAAAAGTCTCACAGTTTTCCAAAGAATTTTATTACCTCTCTTATGGTATACAGTTACGACTTTTATATGTATAAATTGTTGATAATTTTGTTTGACTACTGCACTTATAACATGTCCCTCTCTGCAGAGCATAGACCATGAATAGTCCTGTTGCCTGATTAGATGAGGTTAAAACTGATAATAATTGCTTCCCTCATTTCTTTCACTTCATTTCCCTCTCTGCAGAGCATAGACCATGAATAGTCCTGTTGCCTGATTAGATGAGGTTAAAACTGATAATAATTGCTTCCCTCAATTCTTTCACTTCATTTATATTTTGTTTTACTGCCATTCCATGGAAATGTTGTATATAAAACTGATTCAGTAAGTCTATTTCTGAAACCTTAATAAACAATAATAATTCCTTTAAATCTGCTCTTAGAAAATACCTATGTAAAAAGGCCTATTATTCTGTAAAGGAATATATGAGTGATAATATTATACTGCACAATATATCAATGCATATGTAAACATGTATATAGTAAAATTTGTATGATTAAGTGACTTGTCTGTTTTTGTTATTTGGTTGAGTTGTTGTAGGTGTTCTTTCTCATTTTTATTGTAATTATTTATGTAGATGTAGACAAATTTTGGTAAATGTAGATTGGATGCTACTGTGATAATTGTGTATGACAAGTTCTATGTTTGTAGGTCTCTGTGACTGCTCCACGAA
This sequence comes from Metallyticus violacea, assembly GCA_030762175.1. Taxonomy (NCBI): domain Eukaryota; kingdom Metazoa; phylum Arthropoda; class Insecta; order Mantodea; family Metallyticidae; genus Metallyticus; species Metallyticus violacea. The sequence goes on from CM060846.1 coordinate 43,488,656, forward strand.
CTCAATGAATCCTCCAGTAACTAAACTAAACTAAACTATTGTTACTGCCACAGCTTCTTTTCCCATATATTATATTAAAGGTTTTGGAATCTCTGTCAAATAAACAGTTTATAAATCTCATCTGGTTCAGATTGCTGGAATAGTTTGAAGGCTCTTGTTAATTTCATACCTCCGCTGTTTCCACTGCAGTTTCACATACCTCTATCTGAATACAATGTGCCCATTTTTATTTATACATCAGTAATGTTTAGGCATGAGAGCTATAACTATTCACTACTCTCTTTTCTACAGGCTGTGTTTCTATTCATTACCATCAAAAGCCACTAAAACTCTCATATTATTTTCCATGACAGCCTCTTCAACTGCATTATTCATTGACTCAAGGCCTTGTCCTCAACAGTATTTCTATTGGTAAAGATGCATTTGAATGTGTCACAATAGAAAAGCTTACTAAAATGCAGCACAAACCAATGTAAAAATATTTAAAATAAAATGTGAGCTGTTCTAAAGCCTCTAGCCTGCCCACCCTACCCTTTTTGGGGCCACTTGTTTTAAAAACAAAAAAACATGTCACAACAATGATGTAACTACAGAAAAAAAATAACAAAGTATGTGTAAGCCACAGTGTCAACATATGACTGTAGAGTCGAAATGGGGGGGGGGAGAAATTCCATACTTAAATACTATACCTAGAAAATTAGGTTAGAGGAGCTGGCATCGCTTTATGCATCTTCAGGGAAATTTAAAACAGTGAAATGACCTAAGGGATTTTTTTTAATAGTGTTTAATGCCCATTTTAACTACTGAAACATCGCAGGAGGTACATAAGAGATGTTTTTACAATGGCATGGGGGGGGGGGGTTCAGTTTTGTATTTGCAATAAATAGGGGATAAAAAACTTTAATAAATATTTTAACAAAAAAAGCTACTTGCTTTATTAATTTTATAAAATGGGTAGTTATATATAGGAAGCACAGAATCCAGAACTAGTCTTATGTTATAAATAAATATTGAAATGTTTAAAATTTAAAAAGAATGATAGAGGTATTTCAAATATTACACTATATAATTGAAATGTTATTTTATATTATTTAATATATTTAACAGTGTTACAATCCACAATGTCAAACATGCAAAAGCTTACATATCATAATTAAAATTATTTAAAAATTAAATCACTTGATTTTTAACAATGTTTGCAGCATTTATATTAAAGCCTCTGTGACTATTAAGAAGAGCAAGTCTGTTCAATCTTTTCTCACTTGTAGAGTTTCTAGTGTAAGATTTTATGCACCTGAGAGTGAAAGATTACTCACTGGAAAATGTGGTTAAAGGTAGTACAGCAAAATCTTCAAACATTTTCTGACTGCTGGAAATAGCACTGAGTTACAAGTTTTAATTGCACTCACAGTTTTTGGAGGATTATTCATCAAGTCTAGATGCCAATACCAAAAATGGAGCTCACCAATCCCTGTTATTTCACTACATTCAACAACTGTTGCATTAGGGCCTTCAATGCTTCAAACTGAGCTATAGTTGTAGCATTGGCTTTAGATTGTGGTAAGATAAAGCTCAAGTTCTGTTGAGATGAGAGGCAATCTTTAAATTGGGTGCTGAAATCATCCAAAAAAGAAATGTAACCGGAAATTTATACTACTCTTCCACAGAAGATGCAGGACCATTAAATATATAGGCTTGGAATGTTTACACAAATATAAAGTTATTCATGCTTCTGCGCAAATACTGCATAAACTCTTCAATAGCATTAATAAGAAAGAATTCTATAGCTTGTTCGACTCTCAGTCACTTTACGAGCCCCATAAAGATCAATGTTTTCCATCTGGAGAAACTTACAATGAGTCACACTAAAAAGTTTGGATATTATGTGCATGCCAGAAGAAATTCTGTTTGAATGCAGACCACAGCTAATAAGGTAGGGGTCTCATTACTTGCCAAGTGTAAAATAAGGTAAATATTAACATAACTTAAGTTTAGCTATACAACAAACAACTGCATTAAAAAAGAAAGAAAGAAATATTTATCCTGAAAGAGTGGAGGATTCACTATGCTTTGCTCCTAATAGCGTATGACGATAAAATGATAAAAGTCTTACACAACGTTAGTCTAACTTACTATTGAGTTCGAGGAAACTAACCTATTTAAAGTAAAAGTATTGTAACTTGCCATTAAATTAGTAGAAAACTACTTTACCAATGCTCGTTTCAATCGGTCTCGGTAACAAAAAATGTTAATAAAAAATAGGCACGACAATAAGTCCATATTTTCATAATTATGACGATAACAGCGCAACGTACTTGTACGTACCATGAAATTATATCCATGGAATTTTCACATTCTTCTTGATACACGCTGTATTCTTCTAATTCATTTTTTAATTTTTTCCGAGAGCTACCAGGATTAAATGAAGATTTTTGTTGGATATGAACTGGTTTCCGCATGTTTTTTTCGCTTTTTAACCACCATCAGAGGTTATGTATCCATTTCAGATGTTTACTAAACACAAACATGTAGTAAATACACTGAAAAATTCACTGTAGAACAAAATACGGACACGGACTTCTACACACGATATTTTGCTTCATTGTAAACAAATGAACAACAGACTACAATTGCAGAGGTCTAATAAATGTAACATTGCACAACTTGTGCAGGGTCGGTTACTTATTCAGTAGTGGTAATCTAGGAACGTGATACTTCACTAAAATTTTCAATTGCGAGCCTTTTCTTTGTAATTCATGCACATGCAGCAATACAGAATTACAGATAACTCTATACAGGTTAAGCAATACAAAAATTTCTTCACAGGAAAACAAAATCCCTAAAAGGCGGGTATTTAAAACTTCCAAATTAAAACTACTATGCTGTGGTTTGGTTAACAAATTAAGAAAGAATTACAAGTCAATAGTGTGCATGCATCGTATATAATTGGATAGAGTAAATTCTGTGCAATAATTCTAAAGAAAAAAAATTACTTCAATACAAAATTTCAAGATTTCAATCTGGCCTCAACTTCTATATATATATATAAATCTATATGCAAAAAAGGACATACGTTGGAGGGATTATGTGTTGCTACAACATTTTTACTTATGTAAACATACCATTATCGACAAAATTTCTCATTTGCAATAAAAATGCCAGTTAAATTCTATGATGTCTTTTTGTATCATATAACAACTTAATAGTAAAGCAGTGATATCATTCCTTCCATATTAATATTGTATTGACAGGCAAAAGAGCATACAAAATTCTTTATCTTGGATAGGTGGATATACAAATTATAGCTTAAAAGATCACTTTTCTTGGAAATCTGGATTATAGCAATGGAGAAAATTATGTTTTTATGTTTGCATTAATCTCCTATGTAATTAGATATTTAGAAACTTACAATTTCAGTCCACAACATGGGTAGCACCATATTCTTAAACTTCGCAACCCTTGAAATGCTGCTGATGTCATTGAGAGCCATGTTGATCTGGAATCTCACAGCCACATCCAATGGCAGTCCTGAGGCCTAAACAAAACAGTATGTTGCTTATAGCTTCACATTCTGTTTTCTCTATCAGCATAAAACAGATACTGACAATGAGAATCCTATAATGTAATTCATTACAAATTCATTAAATAATTTTCTGGGATACAAGCTTTAACTTACAGGCTCTATGAAGAAGTATGACTCGTGCTTCTCTTTATCAGGATAGGAACCTTCCACAGCTTCTATAAGGGCTGGGTCACCTTGATAGAAATGAGGATAGGAAACTGCAATTGGAAAACCTGGAAATAAAAATATTATAAGATGACAATATTAAACAGATGATTGATTCATTGATTCATTCATTCATTCATTGATGGACGCTCTTTAAAATTTCAGGTCATCAGTGTCCCATTCAACAGAGGAATATAAGTAAGGAGCATATTCAGTCAATGTTTCACTAATATTAAGTTCAGAGGAACAGAAGCAAAATTACTTTAGGTTTCAGTGCATTTAATTAATACTGTGTATATAAATACTATTTACAGCCAGTATATTTTATGTCACCCATTCAAAAATTGTCCTGTTTCTATATCTGTATCTATTAATGAGAATACTTAAATTGTGTGTTTATGTGGCCTATTATGCCCTTTGTTACTGCTACTTGCTTGTTTCTTTACAAAAACATGTATCATTTATTCTTTTATCATATAAGTACACTTTTTAACTACTTCTCCAATATTATATAATTATAGGAGTGTTTAAAACATTCTCAACATAAAAGTTTTTTATCTCTTTTAATTATTGTTTGTCTCATTTATCTTATCTCTTATTCAAATATTCAGTTTTTGTGTAACCACATAATTATATACTGTTAAAATTCCCACTATCTTAAACTATGCATATTCAATGCTTAGATATAAACATTATATATGTATATTCAACACTGCTTTATGTATACTTGGCATTTGAAATATATATTTTAAGAAATACTAGTGCAGAAGAAGAAAACAGGTATTTATATTTTTTAATGACTTTGTGCTGTTTTAAGTTTTAAATAAAATATTTTTAAAATGTTTAGGAAAAGTAACATTTTTCAATTTTTAATTGTACTATTTATTAGTTATGAGATATTATGACAGACATTTGAAAATATATATATATATATATATATATATATATATATATGTATAACAAGAACAAGAGAAGTAGAAATAGATAAAACACTTCAATAGTTACTTCTTAAAGAAGAACACAAACTGTTCAAAATATAGCAAAATTTGTGTGACTACTTAAGTTTTTTTTATCTATTTCAATTTCTCTAGTTGTTGTTATTTTAGCTACACTGTTAACAATTACTTAATTTTTCATTTTTATTTTATATATATGCATTGCTTTGTTTACTTCCATCTTTACACCACGCAAGAGCCTATGTGTATGGTAAACTTCAAAACTAAAGGGAAGGGAAGAGGAAAAAAGTGAATATTTATCAAAAATATTGCACAGTCTTTGTGGAATTAGAAAAAAATTGTGGAACTGAAAAATATTTCACATTGAGTTTGGGAAAGAATTATTAATGTTAATCCAAGCTGACAAGTCAGATCTGACTATGAACTTATACAACTACATCATTAAAAAAATAAAGATAATAACAAATATGAAGAATAGATGAAGAAGAGCTGCAGAAAGCTAAATATTGAGTCAACAGCACTACAAAAGTTCAAACCATGCAAACTTCTGTACCAAATGTACAATTTTAAACAATGATTTATTTAAAAAATTATCAGTAGATAAAAATAAGTTGGTTTTTAAAAAATTTACATTTCATCCAAGGGCAAAGTTTCAAAATATTTTTAAAGATTACAATATAAGATTGGCACCTATCAATAGATATAGTTTGAAAAATATTCTAAAGGACAATGTTGATGAAAGTACCCCACACCCCACATGAAGAACAAGCAGGTATTTATAAGATAAATTGTGCAGAATGTGATAAGATTTATATAGGAAAAACAAAAAGGAATATAGGCACACATTTAAAAGAACATTTTAGGAACATAAAATACAAACAGATAGAAAAGTCAGCTGTAGCACATCATTTCTGGACAGAAAATCATGACATTATTAAGAAAGTAGAATTGTTAAAAGCAGTACAGGGATCTACAGAATTGGCTACATGGGAAAAAATTCACATTTACAAACACCGAGGTCGTGTAATGAACTTTGACATTCCAGAAGAAGGAAACACAAACTTTAGGTTCATCAAGATGCCACCAGGGCAAAACCGTACATCTACAGGTCCAATCGAGTCTCCAATCAGTCATCCCGTGGCTGAGGATGAAGATGAACGTCTTTGAAACATGTACCACATTTTATGATGAGTAAGTGAAGCATTAAGAGTGTTTAGATGACATAAAATTAAATCAAACGATTTATTTGTATTATAGTTGCAAGACTGTGAGTAAAAAGTATCCTTAAAAGCTAATTATATTCTTTTTGCTCTGTATCTCTTAACTTAAAGTGGTAGGGAAAATGAAATAATCAACAATATTTATTAAAATATTTTTTCCCTTCTTCCTTATTCTAACTTGGAACATACTATGTGTGTGTGTTGCTCACTACCTGTTTAATAATAACAGTGAAGGTAAAGCATTTTTGTTGCAAATAAATATGTGTGCTATTTTTTAAGAGATAGTTTAATTTTGAAGTGCTCACCATAGTAACATTCAGTGACATCTATGAGTCCTTGTTGTAAACAGTGTCCATGCCGACAAAAGCACTTGTTCTCAGGATTCACAGCACCATTATCAAGAGCATTATCCACAAACTTGAAGTGGTTTGCTGTTAGGCCTCTAATATTGACAACGTTTCCAGTGTTCACCTATATGGGAGTTCCACATTGTTAGTTCTACTTGTAAATTTGTCTTCTCAAATTTTATTACTGAAATGATTATAATGTCCAAAGTTTCTTCTTTTTTTTAACTAAATCAATTAGCTGATAAATGCACTCATTATATAAATATATCTATGTCAAATTACAACTTTTGTTAAAAAAAAAACAAAAACACTAAATAGTAACGCTAATGAAAATGAACTATGTAAACTGGTGTTATTTCACTTGTCAAAAAAAATTACTGAAGTTTTATTGCTTGAAAGACTTAATAAGAAAGACTTATTTGCTTAATAGTTTTCTAAGGCAAGCCCCTACTATTAGGAAACTGTACATTGAAGCTATTTAGTTACCAATACATTTACAATGACTGAAGATTAAAATAAACACAAAGAAAAACCTCTGTTTAATAATTTTAACCATGATAATTCTAAAATATATCATGTTATATCTGAAACTGCAGTATGTAAATCTTAAGTTCTTTTCCTGTCATATTTCATATATAGTGAAAATGTAACATTTCGTTGTCTAAATTTTTATTTGCTTAAATAGCAATAACAAGAGTTAGGTCACTCACCTGAGGCATAGCACGACACACAGACTTCCGGTAAAAGGTAAGTGAATCATTAGGTTGGATGAGCGATGGAAACTTAGTTGCATCACTAGCACCAGAAACTTTACTGCAGTATTCTCCATCCCAGTGTGGCAGATTTTTATTACCATTGTATGTATCAATAAGTCCACTCATTTTTACATCTGTTTCTCCAGTAAACACTGTACTAATGTCACCTTCAAAGTCATACATCTGAAAAATATAATATTTTCATTGTTATGCAAGTTTTTATAGGTTATATGTTTGTTTTATTACTGTAAACTTTGTAGGCAGCAGAAAATTGCATGACAGTTGCAGTTACAGAATCACATGTGATTAAATGTGATCCAACTAATTAATTAAGGAACAAACTGTACATTATATCAAATGTTTAATGCCTATAAAGCTGGTACATAGATAGTTACTTTAAATTTTTATTTGAAATTGTTATATTGTGTTAAAACTAGGTACACAGTGTCATTATATTCCAAGTTAATAAAGTATAAAAGTACAGTGTCATTATATTCCAAGTTAATAAAGTACAAAATATGCAGCATGGCACATATGTAGCCAAATGCTTTCATAAAAATCATAAGAGCTCTGAAAGTCATTAATTGATAAATACAAGGTGCTCTAAATCAAAATGACAAATGAATGAGATGTGAGATGACTGCATATTTAGAGTGAAGCTCTGAAAATTTACTTCTCTTCAACAGACAAAACATACACAAAACTGGCATTGATACTGAAAATTTAAAGTATATAGGCTTAATTGTGGATTAATAAAGTTGATATCAGTAGAAACATTTAAGAGAGTTGAGGATCAAACTGATCATTTCTATTCCCTCTACCCTGTATTTAATAAATCAAAACTGTTTTTGCTACATAGTACAAATTTCACATTGGAGGACATTCATGTTGAAGACACTAGCGGTTCCCATCATTTAAACTTTTCTGAGCACTAAATGCTACAGCTCATGCCAAGAGCAGCATTTCAACAATGCTAAATTGAAAACTGAATTGAAAATCAACATTTTCAAGCACAATTATTCAATAAAGAGATCATAATTTTACAGGCATAATTTTTCGCACTAAAATTTAACTTTAGATAGTGTTGCATTTATGTGTAATGTATATGTGGAACTAGTTTCCTTTTTGTCACTTTATTTTCCCGCCTGTGAGATGTGCACAAGTTGAAACATGTTCAGTTCCACCTACAACAAAATGGAGGTGACAATCAACAAGCTATATGCTGCTTTGAAATTCTGCTTTCGTCTGGAGAAAATCTTCAGCTGAAGCCTATGGAGAGTTTGATCTTTCCTATAGTACAGCTTGAAAATGGTTAAAAATGTTTAAAGAGCGATTGGAGCTTGATTTCAAAGGAATGAATAAATGGTGTTTAATGCCTGTCCCCACTACAGAGGCACCACAGGAGATGGACACCGATGATACATGAGATGAAATGACGTATTGTGAAAGGATCCATTTTTAAGGAAGGAAACGTTCCAGGCCCAAGTTTGGGGTACCTCCCCGGCATTTGCCACTTATGAGGACTGAGGAAAACCTGGAAAACATCTCATTCAGGGAGGACGGTCCTGGCGGGATTCGAATCTCAGACCTCCCTCTCATGAGTCCGCGCCTTAATGACTTCGGCCACTTGTGTTCTACTTCATTATGAGAGAGGATAGTCGAATAACATTAAGAACACTTTCAGAAATTCTAGACATTTCACTGGATGTCACCCATACGTAAGTAACAGGCACATAAGACGTATAGGCTCCAAAACTGCTGTTAAAGACGCTCGCGTGCAGGTTTGCATGCAGTTGAAGATAAATGCAGAGTTTCTTTCAAAGGCAATCACTGCTGATGAGGCTTGGCTACATCATTTCAATCCTGAGAGCAAACAGCAAAGCTCTGAGTGGAAATGTTCACCATCACCAACACCAAAAAAAGCAAAAGCTTGTGGCTTCTTCTGGGAAAGTTAGGGTCATCTCATTTGTGGATATTCAAGGAATGGTTTACCAGTATGTCGTACCATTGGGCAATGTTGCACAGTTGTCCTGAAAACTCTGCAAGGCTATATCACACGCGAACAGCACATTTCAATGCAATTAGCTGGATGCCACACTACGATAATGCACGGCAGCACATCAGCAAATGTTGCTGAATATCTCACAAAAACCAATGTGAAGTATGCCCTCACTATACTCCATATCTAGCTCTGAGTGACTTTGTTCTTTTCAGCAAATTGAAGAAACGTTTTCATAGAGGGCATGTTCCATCATCACAAGCAATTGTGAAGACTCCGGAGGTGATTCTGAAGAACCTGTCAAAAATGGCCCCCAGCATGTCTTTTAAGGTTGACACAAACGCTGCGACAAATGCATTGCATTCACGGGAACTACTTTGAGAAAGATTATCAAAATAACAAGAATGAGTAAAGGTATGTAGTCAAATAAATTATGATTTAACAACCCTCTTATATTGTGAAATTTGAAAGTTTCACAACAGTTTCTACCTTTCCCTTAGAAATGCGTTCTTATGATAACAGGATTTCAAATGGTTTGCGCTTAAATGTATTTTTTTCCCCTTCACTGTTGTGAATCACGTGATGTATTTGTAAAATACTACATCATCAAAATATGTCGTTAACAAAACTAAGATGTTATGATCAAGAAAATAATTTTACAAATATAGTTAGAAACAACTGCTTTTGTAGGATACAATTCAACTATAATACTTTGAGACCAATGGTCAATTGCGTTATTCATACCGGATTTTTTTTTTTTTTTCAAGACTAAAGTACAGGTTCTCTCAGAAAGACACTAGATTGATAGACATGTATCCTAATTTCACGCCTTTCAACCTTATAGCTTTTGTAACTGAACACGAGAGAGAGAGAGAGGTTTTAGAACCTTTGGGAATATTGCGCAAGTAAAGGATATTCACCAGAGTTTTAAGTAACACTATCAATTCAGTTATAACCAAATCAAAAACAAATGAAAGGTTTCCTTACCCTGTCGATAAGACCGAGTTTGTCAAAGTGGATCCAATTTGGCATTATCTTGTTCCCAAGTGTAACAAGAGGACTCGTGTAGCCAAACATGAACTCACGGGCTGTCATGGCCACGAGAGGCTTGGAATCAGTTTGATGAATTAACACATTCATTCCCAAACGCGTGAAGTACGACATGTCCTTCACCACTTCTGAGATGCTCTGTAACAGAACAAAAAGAATTATGTTCTTCATTCCGTATTGCAATTTTTTATTGATACTAAAATAATTCATCGTTGAACCACTGTAAAAAAGTTTCTTTTGCTAATTATGTAAAACTTTCTTGGAGTATTATTAATAATAGTTGTTGCTGACGTCTTGCCTGTTTTTGAAACTGTTGGATTTTCACTGAATATTGCTCAATTAAATAATAATAATAATAATAATAATAATAATAATAATAATAATAATAATAATAATAATTATTATTATTATTATTATTATTATTATATTTTGCAATTATCTAGATATAGCTTTCATCAAAATACAAAATGATTCACTACATATTAATAAATATTTAAACAGCTCTAAACTTAAGTTATAACTTTATAATATACATAATGCAATAATGTTACTACAATGACCATCCGCAATAAAGTAGGAATGGCGCGGATATGCCCCCTTTATTCGGGGCAATAGATTCTGCAACACACATTTTCTCCGATATGTCATCTACAAACAAATTGAAATGGAGGGGTGATAGCATACACACCTCTCCGTGTTATTACACTTTCTGAAACTTTATATTTTACACAGAACTATACATTACTATTTATTGATTCTAATGTCACCCCAATTTCTGAATTTCAACAGAAATTTGAACACCTGCCGGGGAGTGTAGGTGCACGAGAGACACAAAATTCGGGAACATTTCTAGCGAAGTTCTAACAGAAAAGGTCAATGGCTGTACAGAAGAGGGGGGGGGGGGGAGTTGGGAAGTGGTGAGTAAATGAAAGGGGCTTAAGAGTCATGTTTGCATATATGATTAAAAATTACTCATAGAAAAGGTGTGATGTAAGTATATCCATGTGTATGTATGTACATTTTGATTGTTACAACGACGGTATCAGCATGTACGGCCGGTAGGCTCATGCGACAGTTGTACATACTTGTGTGTATTTTAAAACTGCTACAATAAAAGGTCCATTGCTGCCACAACAGTGAAAAATTTTACAAAATAAAATGAAATTTGTCGATAACTAATGGCAATAACCTACATTTAACAGCACATTTTACGCAACATTTCAGAATGCCCCAAGGCACTAGATTTGTATAAAACATGTTTGCATACACAATTTTTAAAATGTTCCACATTTTTAAGCTATTTCCACCAAAACTTGGCCTCAATAGAAATAACCGAAAGAAAAGTTTGCAGTACGTGAATTCGGCTAATTATGCTTCTGAAGGGCTAGCCCCTTTTAAAACTCGTGCTTACATCCATCTATATGTTATTTCTAAGAAAATTAATATCATCAAAATTGAGATGTTTGTCCATGTTGCATACCTCAAGTTACTCAATTACGCCTTGAGTGAAACAACACGAGAATTCCATTTTCACCTTGCCTAATTTGTTGGAAAGGAAGGTGCATTCACTTTTCGTTGTAACTATTTCCAGACAGGAAAACAAGCTTCTCCAATATGGAAGTATGTTATTCCTTGTAAATATGTACATACCTGCGTCATTTCCAAAGCCCACAGATGTGGCAGTTGCTTTTGCGGCCGAAAGCTACACTGAGCTTCAATTGTTTTCAAAGCAAGCTTCATTTTCAGTTAGAGTAGACTTTGTTGCAATGAGAGTTATGGTCAAATCTGTTATATTTTTAACTCCAGGTTAATCATGTTGTCCGATTTTACTTTGCGTAAAGTTCAGGTCCACAAAAATACATAAATAAGGTTTATTTCTCATTTATTTTGTTTTATTTAATTAGTTGAGTATGTTTTAAAAACTTACTAACATAATTTTTAATTTTTTAAAATGTAATTTTTTTTATTTGTTTTTTTAGAATTAAGCTAAGCACGTGTAATAGAAGTAACTTCTGAGTATGACCGGAAGAAAGCTCTTTAAATAATCGTGTCACTAGCTCAAGTGATGTTAGCAGAAGAGAAACATGTCAAGATTACATCCAAACAGCACTTAACATGCATTGTGTGATTCCTTACTTTACACTCAAGACAGACTGGAAACCGAGGTGATGTGTATGCATTTACTAAGAGAATTTCCCCTCGGGCATTTTGGTGCAGATTTTCACACGGATTTTGCTTGTTAAACTTTTAATAATTTACGATTGTTTATCTATTCAAGAAACTTTACTTTCGTAAAAGGTCAGTTTTAGAAAACAATCACATAATTACAAATCCATAAAATAAAACTAAATCATCACAATAACTAAACCAACCAAAAAGTAAATACATGTTTTTGCATTTTTCAGATAATTTTTATGAGACTAATGTTTTCCTTTAGTTTGGAACATTTATTATTTAAAAATGATAGTCCTTAATGTAATTATTAGGAAGTAAGTTTCTTAGATATGCGCTTAAATGATAATTTGTACTTTTAGGTGCTTGTAATGACTTTCGAAATGCAATGTATAAATTTTGGATTTAATGATGTTTATATGTAATATATGTATAAAGTACAAAATGCCATAGCTCTGCAATTGTAAACGTAACTGTGACACTATGTATGAAATAACAAATGACTGTCGATTTCTATTAAATTATTCTGCTTTACCGTGACGCTTTAACAACTACCTACCCACGTTACCTACTCCGTAAAGTCCATGCGACAATCAGTTTACTCAAACAAGCACTTAATTACGGTTGTCTTGTCAGGCGTGTTAAACAAGCGACAAAATAGTATTTCTAATGCATTATAATTATTATACACTGAATACTTCTATGGTTTTGTCGCCCACTACGGTACCTGGTGTGTTAGTAGTCAATGGTAACGACCGGCAAAGGGCGTGTATTATCCGCGCAAATGACTGAAATTCTCGCAATTATAACTAAAATTACAATAAAAATAATCATGTACTGTTGGACAGGAGATGTTGTAAATGTTATCCTGGTGAGTAAATATATCAACCATTGAAATAAATAAACACGTTAGAGCATGTAGGTCTAATACAGCCACCATATTTTCTATTGTTAAATAAGTGATGCTTGAAATTTAAGGTAAGTAAATAGGAACTAGCTACAATAAATATATGAAACTTTCAAAGGTTGATGCAGTAGCGTATTTAAAAACTCTCAAAAATAAATAATATTCCTACGTTTTTAAAGAATTATTCTAAATTGAAAATATTTCATCCATGGGTTATCATTTAATACGATGGACATATCTATTCGGATGTAGCAAATCGGAGAAGAACTCAAGGTGTTTGTTTACCATGACAGCTATCTGCCTCCTTAACACTCAAATATTTCTGCGGTGGTTCTACAAACTATCTAAAAACCATTTCGCCAGAGTTGCAGAGATCTGGCAACCACATGGAATGAGTCATTTGATGGTAATGGCATCAACACAAAGGATAGGAAAACAATTTCTCTCAAAGCATGCCATTGACACGTATACACCTTTCTTACGTAACGCAATATGTGTGAAATCTCTCGTACTTGCAGTCTTCAGTGTATATTACACACACACTACAGTTATTTTACAACGCATGAGTTCTAGCCTTCTTTCTGAGAAAAACGAAAAATTTCAAGTACAGCCTTCTGAAATTTGTTCTCACATAAAGAAAGGAATTTTTCCATGACTACTTTGTTTTCACAGCGATTGCATAAAGGTCTGTGCAACACAACAACAAAAGAAAAATGCCTACCATAACGTGGCATTAATGAGGAATACGCTTTACTACAAGAAAAGGGCTGAATTTCAGATACAATTTGTATTAATAACATCGAAATAAAGAAAAAAAATTAAAAGAAGTTGAAGATTAGAGAATAGTAATAAAATTAGTAAGATTTTAAATATTTTCAGAGTTTTTTATGGACCAGTCTTCAATATTAATAAAGAAGCAAAATTCTTAGTTATATATTAAATTATGACATTTTAATGACCTGTAAAGTAAAATGGCAATTCATAGGAATATGACAAAAATAAATGCAAAGATCAAGTTAGTTTAAGAATAGAAGTTGAACCACAGAGTGAGAGAATTAACTACAGCGCCACAAGCCCCATATGCCATCGTCCATATCGCTTCAAAAGTCATAATGGGGGATCCAGCAACAGCTCTAACCCATTTCATAACTAGGCAGAGTGATCGCCACGGGTGACCGAGGTCGTTTAGACGTGGACTTGTGAGTGGGAGGTCTGGGTTTCGAATCCCGCCAGGGCCGTCCTCCCTGGCTGAGGTTTTTTTTTTCCAGGTTTTCCTCAGTCCTCATAAATGGTAAATGCCGGGGAGGTACCCTAAACTTAGGCCTGGAACGTTTCCTTCCTTAAAAGAGTCTTTTCCCAATATATCATTTCATCTCATGTATCATCAGTGTCCACTGCCTGTGGTGCCTCAGTAGTAAAAACGGACGTTAAACATCATTCATTCATTCATTCATTCATTCGTAACTAGGTGTCCAAGAGTCGCAGGTTCAGAGAGGGAAGAGGAAATTAGAGTGTGCTGTTGGCAACCAGGAAAAAAAAAAAAAAACTGAAAATCTTGACTGTCTGCTACAAATATCACTCCTCAGCAGTAATAATTGGCTGATGCTGTAGTCAAAACATTAGACATTAAAATTCTAAACATTTGGCCACATCCCTAGCAACCAGTTGCAAAAGTAATGGGCATAAATTGGGAAACGGCTTCAGTCCCCCCCCTTTTTAAGTGTTTAATGCCCGTTTTTATTACTGAAACACCACAGATGGTGAACACTGACACTACATGAGATGAAATTATAAGTTTGGAAAGGATTCTCTTTTTATTAAAGGAAGGAAACGTTACAGACCTAAGTTTAGGGTACCTCCCCCGAATTTGCCCTTTATGTGGACTGAGGAAAACCTGAAAAAAAAAACTCAATTAGGAAAGACAGTCCTGGCAGGAATTGAACCCCAGACCATCCGCTTATGAATCCACGTCTTAACATCCTCGGCCACCCGTGGCGGTCAGTTTTCCCAAACCAGGGAACTAGGTGCCCACTGATTCCGGTCCTTTGTTCCATTCTTAGTCTTGAGGACCTTGGCAGTTGTGTTGGGCTTTAAATAATAATTAGAGTAAAAAAACTATTTTATACTTCTGGAAGATCTGGAACATCCTAAAACAAAGAATTTAAGTTTTATTCTATGTGTCATTGAGTTGCACTTATCAACATTCCAAATGCAGGTATCCATTAATTACATTAATTGAAGTTTTTACACCCGCCTAGTACAAAATCATTCAATATAACTTTCCGAATTTCGTGACTTTACCTCTAGGACTGGCATGGAAGGAGAAATTCTCTAAGTTGCGTTTCCGACGATCAGCAGCTAATTAGTGACAAATATATGAACGGTAGTTCATAATGTAGATATTTACTATATGTAGTTTAATTTGTGTTTATTAATTATATATGTTCTGTACTGTTTTGCAACAAATGTGAGTAAAAATGTTCAACTCTGACTATTTATTAGTTTGAAAGTCTAAAACTATTGCACTTGCACTAAATATAAATCTTATATATTAGCTCAAATCAAATTGGGATTAAGAAACACTCCGCCATGCTATAAATACACCATAACGTAAAGAGCTTGTGGCAGGAAAATGTTATACATAACATAAACTGATTGTACCACATCGTTTATTTGTTTCAATCACGATTTTGCATTAAAGATGTTAAAAGTTCTCATCGTTTGTTGCTGGTCAGTCGACCTTGAGCAAGCCCGTAGCGTGCTCTCGGATGCCCACTGCCAGAATCCTTTTATTGCGAAAAACGATCCCATTAAAATGAATGACACGATAAAATATTTGCAACTAACGTTGTTTTAAAACAGTGTTTTATTCACTGAAGAACAAGCTTACTTTACACAACGATATGTCTCTGCTAAGAGAAAATGATAATTACTCAGCAAAGACATTTAAGATGGAGTAAGGAAGTAACAATAGGAAGCGGAAACCAGGATCAATTCGCCAATTGCGAATAACTATTTTATCTTTTCACGGTCCTTTGATATTATATTCCTCTTTCCTTTCCGCTCTAGGCAATAAATGCTTTTTACTGCTTTATTTCTTATTCGCTTTCTCACTCTGCAGTGCACAAACACACACACACCACAAACAAAAAAGAACAGTACACTCAAGCAACCGCAATGAATTTTACCATTCAGGTCAATCTCTCGTAAGTTCGAAACCCGGAGGGGCTTCGCAATAAAAACGTGCTTCAACTTTTTTTCTTTTCCTTTACACGTGAATGAAGGTCAATGACAATGCAATGCTCTCTGCACTTAGGCGACGTTTCTCATTGTTTACTGAGGCTCGACTGTTTTCTTTTGTAAATGTAGTTGAGATATGCACGTTTACTGCTATTGTGTTAGCAATATGTATTCTATTAGCATAACTTTGTTTAAGCTGCAACAGCTTGACAATTAGTAATTTCTTTTGAAAATACCTTGGATCATGATAAATATGGCTTTCGTTTAAAGGTTTTTAAGCATCTCTATTCGGGAGCATAGGAAAAATACGTATTTTGACTAAACTTTTCAACAATAAGGTAAAGTGGTCAACGAGAAACAAATCGGCTGGCGCGAAAGCTTCGGCTGCTGAGCTTTTAGTCTATTTTTTAGTGTTTAATGCCCATTTTTACTGTTGAGGCATCATAGGCGGTGGGCACTAATAATATACGAGATATAAAATGGAAAAATATTTTTAACGAAGAAAGGTTTCAAGCCGAATTTTAGGGAACTTTACCGTTATTTGCCATTTATGAAGGAAAATCTGGTAAGAAAAAACAAACAAACGCTGATGACCTAAGATATTAAAAAGTTTCCGAAAAAAAATAATAAAAGACTTTAAAAAAAAACTCAGTCAAAGAAGACGGTCCTGGCAGGAATCGACCCTAGACCTCCTGTTCACCAGCCCGCTCCTTAACGACTTAGTCTAGTCATATTTGTGTGGAAATATTAAGGGATGCACATTAAGTTGGTAGAAAACTTTAAAATGGAAATATGTTTTAAATTATTATTTTTGTTTTATTATTTGTTTTATTTTTATTTATTTATTTCTGTCCAAGCAGAACGTTGAAGTGATTGGTTACAGTTCATCGCAGCTCTGAGGCCAGTAGCGAAACTAAAGCGACTGGCCATAAGCCTTTGGGTAAGCACTAACTACCTAGTGTTTCGAGATGCCAAAGGTACAAAAGAAATTGTGACGCCAATGTTTCCGGATTTTCAGCTACTAAAATTACCTTTCAGGGTATGGAAAAGCTCTGAAAAAAAAAATCTTACCCTTACCAAGCAAAATGCCGCTTGATCTAACCTATATACTATATTGATCCATTTCTACGTTCCCACTGGTCTTGCTCTTATTTGCCACTTCCTAGTTCAAATTGCAGCCTAAAGGGATCAAAGTAGTACGGCAATCATCATTTAGGTACTCTGTTAAGACTCTTGTTTACAGGTCTTATACTTGCACTTTCCTGTATTAACAACAAAGACATCCATAACATATGCTCATGTTTAACAAACTCGCTGGTAGAGCATTATTATGATTTCCGGTAATATAGCACCTGAAGGTGACGTGTTTTATGAAGGCATAACGACGTGACCTCTTCACTCTAGGCTAGGCTCTGCACCGCTTCACGTATCTTTCTTTGAACGTCATCAGATTCTAAGCGAGCATTCCTTTCTCAAGCAGTAATTACTGGAAACTGCCAAATGAAAGTTCAAAGCTGCTCGTTTAAAAAAATGCCTGACTTTTGAACTGTATTTGTATCACGCGCGTATGTTTCAACATCTACGTATTGAAAGAGAAACAACAAGGCTTAACACTATTGCATAAACTTTTCCGTTTACTTTTACTATAGTTCCATCTCTCAGCCAATAATGTTTATTTTCGTTTGGAATTTATATAACGTGCATTGTTAAGGATTTCTGTGAACACTTCTAAGATTCAAATTGATTTACTTAAATCTATGTCCTCTTTAATTCTCTTAAATAAAACACCGTCTTAAACTGGTTTCGCTGGGAGTCCGGCGTAAATCGTTCACATTGGAAGACATGAAATGGAACATTAGCAGAAGCGAACGCCTTGACAGTTGTTTCCAGGGTAATGTGCTACCTCAAGCCAAACTGCCGTTTACGTATCTTATGCTTAAACTTCCTCCATCATTGGTAGCCAACGAATTAGAAAAAATTGATACATGTCTTAAGTATCTATTTGAAATAGACAGCAACTGTTTAAAACAGTTTATTTAATATAGCTTTCTAAATCAGACGTGTTGTGGGTATTCCGTAAAATAGATAAAAAATACAACATCGCGCAGTGATAAAAGTACTTTGCAAACGATAGTTTAACTCCAAATGAAATCCCCATTAAACTTATAAGCGATTATGGGAACTTCTTCATTTTAAAGTATTAAAAAATGCGTTGTTGAATTTAATCATGGTCCACGTGAAGGACATTCAAAAAGTGCAACAATACACGGTATGGAATTAGATGACTAGCAATTTAAAATTGCACAAAATTGCTAAGACTACAGGCATTTCAAAGGTTATATTTTACATTATTTCTTTCACGTATGCGACGTCTTCATAAAATAGACAAATGAAATGAAACACTATTTTGAAATTTGACTAATCAGAGCCCAATATCACGGTAAAATTATCGTAAAGATTTAACAAATTCCTTTACCGCGCAAAGCGCATTTGTCTTTTGGTCAGTGTAGACAACTCCATAACCCCACTATAATTCCTGAGTAGCATCACTGATTACTTTTGCTAGCAGGCTAACTTAATGTGCACTCACTCAAACATTGTGAAATCATTTTGTAAATTATGTAACAATACCTGCCTAAGCAAACATACATTTTAATAAAACGTTGTTCAGAGTGGTAAAATTTTGTTTTGTTTTTCTTAGTTGGTATTAGTAAATCGAACGGTAGCGATTGCAATATTCGAATTTCGTCTATTTCAGTTTCTGAATAGGTAGGTATTCAAAGTATAGCATTTTATTTAATTGGTAACATTCTGTGCGCAAATTTCAAATATATATCACCTTTATTCTTATTCTATTTACGAAATTATCCTAAACCCGTATTTGACTCTTCTCTATTAGCATTATTAACAATCGACATTCGTCTGTTGCAAGATGGTTTGAAAAGGTTAAGTATTCATAATACAAACGTACAATTATTACAATTTTGTAAGCCAAGTTTAGGGAATTATATTTAAATTCTTATTTTATTCGTGAAATAGTCCTAATAAAGCTCGAGGTCTGAGCTTTATCTCAGATCCTCTTGTGATATTATTTGAAACAATTCTGCACTTTGACTTCCATCAGTTACCAAAACTCAGCATTTTTCATCAAATCAAGAGGAGACATTAGCTGTAAAGAAAACCACTTCAGATACGGAATGATGACATTGGTGCATCTCTGAAATAACTGTATTTACCTTAAGGGAAAATATCTTGAAAAAACATAAATGCTGTTTAAAGTAAAATTCCATTCCTTCATCGCTAGTTCCAAACGTTGATATCGCCCTCGTTCGGATTCACGCAAACTCTTGCAGCGGTTTTATTCTTCGTTAAGTTGGCATCATACCCACGCTTGTTCCTCGGAATAGAGTATCCACCATAGAGCAATGCTTGACCCATTGCTGGACCAGCCGGCAGCGCTATGTCGGCGGAGGCGGGGAGCATATTTCCCCTCCACTGCGCGAGGCTTCAGTGTGGGTTGAAATCTTGCGCAAGTAGCCGACACAGCAGCCAGCCTCGCCGCCGGCAGACACCGCGAAACCGGTTGCGTGAAGGATTGTTCATCCTGTAGAAACGTGGTCAGCAAACTCTCCCCATAATGGAAAAGTTAGGCGACGATGTTTTATTTAGTTACTTAAATAAATAAAAAATCATGAAGTAATCTTATTACTAAAATAGGCTAATATTGTGCAAAATTGTACAAGGTTGTAATTTAATGATCACATTTCTATCTATCGATTAAAAACCGGGAATTTTCGTAATGATGAATTAAATACTTTTGTCCTTTTGCGCGATGAAATCAGAACTTTTGCGAGCCCAAAGGACGAGTGAAATATCTTTATGAAGTGCTTCATGTTACCTTTGGCATAACAGAGATGTATGCAAGGAGGAAATGTACAATTTTCATTTTGCGAACTCCAGTTTACCTACACACGTGTTAAATTTAATTGTAGTAACAAAATTAAGTGCGTTTTTGGATACATGTGAACGCTGCTGACAAGTATTTTAGATGCTCTATATTAATGCGAAAGGTGTCTGTTTATGTATGTATAGCAAGGACGTTAGAATTGTGTTTTTCAGTACAACTTAACTCTTAAACGAAGCAGCTTTTTATTTAATCAGGAAGAATTGTTTACGGAATTTACTTCGGGTACAATGCAGAGAAACTTTCATTTTTTTTCTTTTGAAATTCTATGCATGTCTAAAAACATTTTCCACTGTTTGCTTTTTAATCATTCCATGTATTAACGTAATTACTACTGAAACGTTCACGGTATAATTAGCGGAAAATAAAACGCGAAAAAAAAAAACAAACAAAGAAAAAATGTTGTAATTATTGATGACAAACTTCCGCAAATTTCGTTTGGCCTTCACCGCAAATCATCACCTTAACAACTACAACCACAGACATTTTACCGAGACGTTAACCAGTTTTCCTCCTCTCTGCTCATGCGAATGAAACTTGTAGTTATCGCTTACAGCATCTCCAAAATGCTCTCGTATGATTGCAGTTTACAGTAAGTGTGGGCAGTGATCTAGGTCATATACTGCATTCTGATGTTCTAGAAGATTTTAAAACTAACTTTATCGACGAGGATTGATCGATGCTGCTTATATCATGTGGAATCTAGCTTTCCAACTACAATGTAATGCTGTTATCTCAATGAGAAAAGCCATGATGACAAGTACACATGAAAAATACTAACTGTGGGAGTTTTCTGTAAAGATTACTCAGGATAAACTTGACATACAAATATTTCCAATTTTCTAAATTATTTTGATCAAGTCAAGACTATACTGAAATTTCATTACTTTAAGAGGTGCGCGCTGTGTTTTTCTATGGTGAGTTACTAATCAATGTGTTTATGTTATTAATTACAAATACATTTTTAATACTAAAGGCCGTTTAAGCTATTGATCGTAGAAATACAAACAATGTATATTTAACCATTTACTGTCTGCACAAACTAAAATTAAATATGGTCCATCTAAGCATACCTCATAATTACCGCTAACTTATTGGTATTTTCTTCATGATCTGGCATATTTCAACAAACGTATACAATTTAACTAGCAAAAAATGTATATTTCCAGACCTTATGATAAACTTGACAGTCTGTTGTAACTTTATTTTTATCTATGCAGGGTGGGTTTTTTGTTTTTTGTTTGTTTTTTGTTTTTTTTTTGTTTTATCATTTTCACTTTCTCTTATTATGAAACTACTTTACACTAGTGATACGAAAACGGGTACGGTTAAATAAGCGATTGTGCCCTTCCGCACACTTCTTTTCGAAGTAGGAAATTCGTTACGTTGGTTTCCAGCGCAATGTTACCAATTCACCATAGCTAGAGATAATATGACAGAACAAACTATCACACGATTTACGAATGTTTAAAACAGTTTTTTCTTGATATTTAGGAAAATGTTTGCATGAACTTTAAAATACGGAATATTAGCGACTCGCACGAAAAACGAAGATTCTGCTTAGAAACGTTTTTCGTAATTTTTAGCACATAAAAGCGTCATGTGATGGCTTAAATGCCCATGAATACATACATATAAATATATCTTCGCAGCTGTAAAAGTAGCATTTTATCATATAAATATATTTTAAAGAAGCATTCATTTTGAACATTGATATTGGTGTTGCTATAATGAATATAAAATAAATGTATACTATAAGTATTTTAAAATTATTCTAATAAACCTAACGAAAAATTGTAGGTAATTGGTTTTTAACACTTTGGGGGGGGGGTTTAGAACAAGTTTTCGTTATAACACTTCTAATGTTTCATCGCTATGAGCAACTTAATATTCTTACATTTATAATAAATAAATAAATTAATTCAATAATAATTCAATATTTACTATAGATTAATGAAAACATTCATGTAGCAATATGTAAGTATGAGCTTATCTGGAACGATTGGTTGCATAACCACTGCCTTCTAAATTATTACTATGTATAGACAGTATGTACAATTCAGTTCAATGACTATGAAAAAATATTTGAAAAATGATGCCATTAAATAATTATTTCATTGTTTCCTAAACTTACGTTAATTATTATTAATTATGTATTTGTGATTAATGCATTTTTTCTAAAATAAAACAAAAGAAGACTGTTATGCAGCCACGGTGGTTGCACATTAAAGGAAATGAAAATGTTCTTGTGAAATAATATTCAAAGCTGTCTTTTAGAAGATAAGGTTTCTTATTTCTCTTATTTCATTACATTTAACGCGCATTAAATGTTTTAGTAGGAAAAGAACATTTAAGTATTATGACAATATCAGAATGTAAATACCTGCACTGGAAGCTGTTACACCCATACATAACTACATATCATTTTTCTTTTAAAATATTACAATCTTTATTGAGGGAACAAAACAATGCAGCAGACTTTGGTTGATAAAACCTGCACCTCCACGATTTTAGCAATACCTATAAACAAGTGACGTAATCTAAAACAAGCAGCTCTATTTTTTCCTGTTTCATATCACTCCTTGTTAGGTCTGTAACTCGAATAGATCGTACAGCATTCCAGGCACATGTCACTACAGTCAACCTCGAAGTTACACAATACATTTAAATGCTTGCCTTAAATTAAAGACAGCGATAGTTATATAAATAATGTAATGTGCTGAGCAATAGCATTTGAACACTTGAACTATGTCAGCAGGTAAAATTTATGTGGACAATATAAATACCATATTACTGCAACGGTAGTAGTAAAAATACGTAACTGTTTTGGAAACATTTAGATTCCTTTAAACTGTAAATAGATGACGATAGATATCAGTTCTTTTCTAGGCCGGCAGGCTTCAAGGTATAATTAAGTCACTTAAAACAGCTGGTGTTGGGTATAACAACTAAGGAGAAAGCTGCAGCAGCAGCAGCAGCAGTAGTTAGTAGTTAGTAGTAGTAGTAGTAGTAGTAGTAGTAGTAGTAGTAATAGTAATAGTAGTAGTAATAGTAGTAGTAATAGTAGTATAGTAGTACTATAGTAGTAGTAATAGTAATAGTAGTAATAGTAGTAGTAATAGTAGTAGTAGTAGTAGTAGAAAGTTTCAATACCCTTAATTTTAACTAATCGCGATTTTCTGATAGTAAACACTACAAATGTACCAAATTGATGACTCTAAATTTCATACAATTTGACATCGATTAAGTCTTGAAATGTTCATGATTTTAAAGAAGGTTAACGCGCCAACACAAAATATAAAATTAATTAACTATACATGTATTTTATATGTTAAAGAAAAATGCATACATTTTGAATGTTTTTATCTTCTATTGACTCGATGCACAACAAACTTTTCACTATAGCAAAAACGCTGATGATTCCATGTTTGATATATTTCCAGGCGCATTGCCACGTCAGCTGTCAAGAAAGCAGGAAATGGTTTTAAGTGTTCCATTGCTCTTACGTTCTTATAAGAGCAAATTTGTGGAGTTTAATATAGAAGTGCCTTTTCAAATAAGAGGATAATTTGACCGCCACGGGTGGTCGAGACCGTTAAGACGCGGATTTGTGAGCGGAAGGTCTGGGGTTCGATTCCACCAGGACCGTCCTACATGACTGAGATTTTTTCTAGGTTTTCTTCGGTCCTCATAAATCATAAATGCTGGGGAGGTACCCTAAACTTAGGCCTGGAACTCTTCCTTCCTTAAAAAAATCGTTTCCCAATATATCATTTCATTTCATGTATCATCAGTGTCCACCGCCTGTGGTACCGCAGTAGTAAAAACGGGCGTTAAACACTAGGCTAAAAAAAAAAAAAGAAAAAAAAAAAGAGATAATCTTGTGTTTTTCAAGGTGATTACATTTCTGTTAAAGTACAATATCTTTGTTTTCTTGTTTCTTTGTTCACTTACACTGCTAATTGTTTTTGCAATGTCAAGGACAAGCACCGTCATTTAATTATTTAATTGAGATGAAACAAAGCTGGGAATTTCCTAGAATATCTCTTACTCATATCGAGAGTACTGCATAACGCCTTCGTACAGAGAATTTCCAGGTAAATTAACTCCAAAATTTTCACTGTCAATTATTTGCGTGGGAAAATGCCACTTTCATAAAATTGCAGGGTCACATTTACACATGTAACCGCACAAACATACGGGGTTTTGTGAAAATATACTGCCATTGTTATTATTATTTACACGTACATGCATTTTCATCCTAAATTCTCTTGAAGTGTGGAAACGAACGGAATCTTTTATTCGTGCTAAAATATTTCATTGCTTACAAAATATTTTGAAGATGATACAACAGCCGAACTATTTCTGCCTTGGAAAGTGAAATTCTGATAGAAAGGCAGCAGAAGAGATGAAAATTCAAAGGAATTTTGAATCGAATATGTATATTTAAAATAATATTATAATTAGGAAACAGAAATATTTATTCATGTCTATATAGGATGTAAACCAAAGATTACATACAGACAGAGACAGCCTCAAGAGCGATGTGAAAATTAAAACGAATGTGCTTAAAAAAAGAAAGAAACAAAGAAATGAAGAAAAGAAACAAAAAGAAAAGAAACAAAAACACATAAATATATAAGAATTCTTAAGAAAAACAAATTGAGAAATAGCTTTAAAGAGATACGGGGTTTATTGAAGATGAACTATTATAAAACTGTAACTTATAAGATGCTAACTTTGTGTTATAACGCCTCATTTTTGCGTTATAATTTTGTTAATTTATTTGCAGTTTTCTACTACCACATGGTCAAGCCGTGTGACAATAATACCCCTAAAATTGATTCTATTTAGGCTTGCTTAGCCCTGGGCAGGAGCAACATGCGTTGCATGGTAAAGGCTAAAATCGGTAAGTTAACGACTACACGCGCTGGCCTCGTTAAAATGTTTTGTTGCCGCATTTACCTTCTCATTCGGTGCCACGGAATGGCTTTATTTTATCGAATCTGGAGACATTCCACATGAAGTATTCACGAAAATAGCATTGTATAGCTCTGAAAACTTCTTTGGTTACGTTAAGAGCTCTAATTGGTGCGGCGAGGGACAAACACAGAAGGTTAATGTAAAAAGTTCAGAGGTAAGGCAATCAGATATGTCCTACAATGCCAATTCCAGCTCCTAACAATCCTTTAAAGTGCTGCAGGTGTAAGGAAAGATTATTAAGACAGCTGTGGAGATTCCACGTCTCACCAGGTTTATGTAAAACTCAAAAGGATGGTGGAGGAGGGTTTTACTCCAAAATAATGACGTGACTTTGTCATTATGACCTGAGAGTAAACACCAAAACTCTGTGTGAATATATGCAGGTAATTAAATGCACATCTAACGTTTTTGCCCACACAACTGTAAATTTTATATATTTAGTCTAAGAGATAACTGGGAAAGAAAAAGTTTAAGGATAATGAGAAACTGAATAAGATCAAATAAGTTATATCTTCATTGATACATCTCTGCCATAGTAAATCGAATTAATGTTTAGAGAAGCGAGGTCGAATTTAATAAAAATAATTTTTGTGCTTTACAAAACGTATCCAATATTCGGCCCCTTCTCTTTCTAAAACGGAATAAATTATATTAGTAATAAAAACGTAATGTTTTGGGGGATACAGTTTTGATTATCATTTTACCTTACTCTGATTTGCCGTTCCGTTCCGTTGCTGCTTCCGAATCGCTTAGCGTTTTCACTGATAGTAACTGCACGCGTACAAACAACACATGGCGTTCAGTTATGTCACAGCTTCATTCATTGCCGTGGAACAGTTGGGAGCATTGCGTGAGAGTGGGAACTCTCAAGACCTAGAAACTGTCAAGGCGAGCCGGTCTGAGGGAACACTGACTCCGCTTCCTTGAAACGACCTCAAGTCTCGCACGCCGGCGTCAAAACGCGGAATTCAATAGTTCCATCCCACTCTTGCATCGCGTGCAGGAGAAATGCTGAACGATAATAAAGAAAAAGAGAGATTACTCTTTATCTGTCATCTCATTGTCACCCGCTTTCTGACTTATTATTGTTCTTTGGTGAAAATGAAAACATTCGACTTACAACTTTACAGGAGCGTTGGAAGCCACTTTTTGCGGGGTTATTAAATTTATAACTATCTGTGCAACATGGAAAATAAACGGGACAAAATTTAATATAATCAATAATCAAACTAACTGTAACAATAAAGTAAAAGTAAACTGACTAATGTGCGAGATTCTTCAATTTTTATTCCCGAAATTAATGCAACTGAACTGAAACATCTGCACGATTGGGAAGATATATTAGACAAACAATCGCACGTCGAGGTGGTAAAATTATAATTGTTGTATATCGAAACACGAAATTGTCATAATAAACAAAATAAATATTTTACCAAAAGCATAAACAATATAAAATAACATTACAAATAAAACAATTAAGTTAGTAAAACTGTTAGATCTCAGAGAAAGTCAAGTTTATAGATCTGAACAAATTATAAGTGTCCATAAAATAGGATTATTATTATTATTATTATTATTATTATTATTATTAGCCAGCTAGGATATTTCAACAGTAAAAACAAGGCTTTAACTGTAAAGCTCGCCAGCTTACGCTGTGTTTGCCTCTCGGGTTCTAGGCGTGCCGCAGCCGGCGGCACCCTTACTTCAGCTCCGCTTCTGCCCTCTGTTATGTCCTTGAATACCACTTTTGCACAATTCCTTACTGGTCCTACGGCAGTACACATTATTCGAAAAATGGTTAGACAGTTACCTCTGGGGCAACGTAAGCGTTGTTCTTTTATTACGAATAATCTCATGAGCTTTTGGAATTTATCTAAATGTTTCCGTTTCCTGATCAATGACCTCAATAAACTGCAACTTGCAGCATTGTGCATATATTTGAATCTACTGTTTCAGTACAAAACACGAGTGAAATCGAATTTTATTGATCTAAAGCACAATGATATCCTGTTGGATAAAGTAGCACTCGTCAAATTTGGAAGTTGGTGTTGTGCTTTAGAAACAAAAGATGGATACAATGTCTTCCCATAAATGCCGCCTCCACATGCAGTGGTTTCAGTTACATAATCGCTACAGAGGTGGAAATGGCTGGGTTTCTTCTTGCCACAGAATGTCCATCTCTTAGTGAAAGTGGCCTTTTCTTCCGGTACGAGGGAGGTGCCAACACAACACAAGAAGCCGCTACAGCGACATTTTCTGCGTTACGTAAGGCTCTAATCTTTTATAGAAACATCTTCAGATGGAAGGGATAAACTGCAAAATGTGTTTACAAGGAAAACGTTGTTTCCTTTTTCATTTCATGGTCTTTCACCAAATGCTCAGAGAATGTGTGAACCACATTTTCTTGCTAACTGTACTGAAATAAAGGATCATGGAGAAGTCGCTCCGCAGTCATTGTGTAGCAGAGATTTCGCTAGGGAAGCGAATCCGGGTGGCAGCACTGACCGCACGCCGAGCGTATAGTTATTGTGTTCAAATAACCACCAAGGCTAGCACACACTCCAAAGTCCAAACCTTAGCAATGGTGCGCGGATTACATGCTAAAACCGGTTTCAAAGAAAGATATGTCAAAAATGTAGGGAGTACCAACTTTTTCCTGTGCGGTGCACATCACCAGAGTGCGGAGGAACTTGTCGATGGCCCATTATAATGCCCTATGTCAACTGTTCCAGTGCTTATGTTACATTTTTATATAAATATTTTATAATATATTAAATATTAAGGTATGATAAAGTGCAAATTTTAGCGAAAATATCCCTTTTAAATAATGATATATTTAAAATATTTTCGATTACTATTAAATGCTTTAAGCAGCTAGGCAGAAACGTAAAAAATTTTTACAATTAGTATATATTTTTTCTGTTGTTATCAATGATATCAGTGAGACGCAACAAAACGGGCGAGGCATGCCTGTCTAACTCCTTTACAAGGACGAAGTTTACTTACATAGTGCTCATAACCACTCCAAGCGTTTGCTGTAAGGAAGGCCAGTTGTCTCCGGCATAAACACGTACGGGGATTGTATAGTAGCAGCATGTGAGCGGAAAGTACATCATACCATATAGACGGGTTTGAAAGGGATGCCACAAGGTGTTCAAAACATTTGAAACTTTAAAAAGTCCTTAAAATTATCATTTTATAGACCAATGCCACATGCATTGTAAAAGTCCTTTAGGTTATTTTAGATGATGTTAGAGTGCTCAGCTGAAGTATATATTATCAATTTATAACACACAAATAAATACAGGTTTTAGTTTTAAATCTTGTACACTCACGCGCTGTTTTACATCTCGGCTACTAAGTGTGGCGCTCGAACTTTAAGTGCGCGACTAAAGCGTGTATCTTATAAAAGACGCTGGAATTGTCATCCTCTCTTGGCTAAACAAGCATTATATTGGGAAAACACATTCCAATTGTGACGATTATGTTCGACAACCGTAATAATTCATTTATTGCTGCTGTTTTCTCTTACATCCTGTGACTTCCCACTTGTGCTAATTTCCAGAGTGATTCTGTTGGCAAATGTTCAATTTCATCCATTTTTAAATTAAACTAATAGATTTAAAGTTCTGTACAATATCGTAAATTGCGGCATCGAAAGGAGGCAATTGATCAGGAAAGTTCTGAATAAATGCCGTACAACGAACTCATTCGTATTCTTTAGTCAGGTGCCTGAAGCATCTTCGCGATTGTATGTATACTGCCGCGGGACCGACATAGGGAAGAGCTTCAGAATGCGACGTTCAAAGACAAAGCAGGGCTATTAACGGAGACGTAATAAATCAAGTGAATACTCAAGATTTATAAGTAAAACACAATATAAGAGAAACGGTGAAATTTGTTTCTTGCGTGAACGAGGTTCAAGAAAATGCAAAGCTTTTTATAAAAAAATCATAATGTTTTACATTGTGCAGTATTGAGCTCATTAACACTCACAATGACACGTTCTCTAATAATCTTGTTTCTAATAAATAAAAAACAACGTTTTCTTGTAAGTGCAACCCATTTAATGATATGTACTTGACTTTTTGCCTTTGAAGAACACTAGTTGTTCGAGACACAGTGGGCGATAATTCTGTAAATATTTAAGTATTTTATTCTACTTTTGATTCTTTAGTTACATTGATCAAACTGTTATTTCATTTTATATTTATATTATTTTTTCATGCAAGCAGCGCAGGCTGTTTATGGACGGAGAGACGCAAGTACATGATTTCTTGAATTCCATTAACTGAGATCTCTGTGTGATTTTTGTCTAAAACAAGAAATCGAAGAACTCCAGTAGTTGTTAAATGTCATTAAATAAAATACTGTTATATTTTAGATCGAGAAAAGTGGCCGAAGGCACTCGGTGAACTGACTGGTTACAAAGTGTAATACACGATAGATTTTTTTTCTAGTGTAAAAGATTTTATTACCAATTTATGCTATTTTTCTTTTCTTTTATACTGTTTACTTACTTTAAGTAATATTGTGTAAATATGTAGATTTTGCCGATCCAGTAAACGTTATTAAACACATTAAAATGTTATAAAAGTCTGTGTAAAGTCTCAAAACCTTTAGAAACGTTTATATTTCCTGTAACGTGTTCCAATCGAACGAGTTGGCTTAGGCGGTAACGCTGGTACTCGTATTCACGAAGTTTCTGGTTAAAATCTTTAGGTTTTCCATTTCTCAGTACATTTTTCTGCCATACATTCACCTTCCATTTCATCATTCATCTTCAGTTCATTTCTACGCGCGTCTGCGTCTTTCTATGTTTGTGATGCTTTCCAGGAGACCCTGACATTGAACTGACCATCCATTTAGGGAGTTCCTCAATGTGTATGTGTGTCCAGATATAATTAGATCCCCGACAGGTGACTGATTCAGACATTGGTGTGTACGAATTAATAAAGCAGAAGGATAAGTATTTATAGGACAAGCGTGTTCCAAGTGCTTAGGGAGTCAGGAAAAGCAGAAAAGATCAACTTTAGACTTAACTTGCCGGGTCAGTATTAGCACACCATCTTAAGTTATGCCAAATCAACTCAGTCGGAGGCTCAGGAATACAACCTGTTCACTCCCCTCCGCAGCGGAGTACCGCTCGGGAGACATCAAAGCGAGCGGAAGCTTTTTGAAATATAAACATCTCTTAGTATTGCAGCATGAGTGGGGTGTTGACAAATTCACATTTTCTGCGCATTCTAAGAAGCAACATAATCAATTTTTAATCTGCAAAGGCACTGAAAAATATTTATAACTCATGGCAACACACGTCGAATCTAGGCAACCACGTGCAAATGAAGTATTGGAAATATTTTCAGACACTGCGGCAGTGTTCCAACAAGAGCGGGAAAAGACAGCATACGCGCTTAACGCTATTCTTTTGTTTTCGCGAGGTTAAGAGGCCTAGTTTAAGGAAAATCTAAACAGGAACGGTGTAACAAGAAAAAGTTGTCATGTTCATTAAAGGCTATAGGAGTGAGTTAAAAATAAATCGAACTACAAAAATAGCAGTAAAAGAGTGTGTAGTATGTATTAGAAAAAAACAAATGAATTATTGATTAAGAGAAACAGAATCGAACTATTAATGAGAGAAGGTTAAGTGAAATATTTTCCTTGATGCAAGAAATCGTATAATGATCGCAAATTTATATTAGTTCAGACAGTTTCCTAATTAGTTTGTAAATTATTTTATAATTCTCCAAGTAATAAACTTTACACCATTTTAGTAGGTCTGGCACATCTAAATCAAATATGTCGTGGCAGCGATTGTTGACAAGCTTATTTTGTGAACTGTTTTAACTCAGCTTTGCTTCTCAGATGTAGACAGATAGCGCACATGGTATTGCACGTGGTTGCCTTCACCCGGGTGGAGAAAGTGCAATAATTTACTGAAAAACTTCACGTTAGTTATATTAAAACATAAGCAAGAGAATATAGACATAATATCGTAAAGATCACTCCGACTTAAAATTCCCAAATTGGCCATGCAATAAAGAAGAAATGTCCAAACGCAGCATTTCAAACGACAGTAAGAAGGTACCTGGAGAAGCCTGCAGATTAAATGAAGTAAGCTGCACGACATTCACCCGGATTTGCCAAGGAAAACGGCGACACAGCCTTGGGCAGATATCCATGGTCGTCAATGGAAGAAAACATTGCTCTTGTTCCATTACATGACCTCAGGAGGGTTTAATTACTCATTTGAAAATCAAGATTGCACGCCATCTGTAGGTTTTGTTTGATGTTTGAAGTGTGTAGCATTGTTGCAAACTAAACATACGAATAAGAAGAGTAAGCTATGTAGGCAACAGGTTTACGCCATGCCGAATTACATTCTAAATGCAATGTATATTGGTGCTTCCAAGTGTCGCTAATATACTATACTGTAAAAAGGTTTTTGTATTATGATTGTAATTATTATAGTGAGTGATCACATGTTATCAGTAAGAAAAACAAAAGAATTTGATAACAATGATTGTAAAATTACGATATTTAAAGAAAGGAAACGTAATAAACATTTTAAGAGGATATAATTATGTGATATCTAATAATGCTTTTGGTATTTATTTACTTGTAGCGTGTGAGTTTTCACAATTAATAAGTTTTAAATGCACTCTAACTTTATATGTTGCTGTGTATTTCTTTCACTGTAGCAACAATGTTAGAAGAATTTTTGGAATATTTTAATTATAATCAAAAGGGCAAAAGAGGTTCTAAATATGTTCATTACGAAATACTTCGAAACTCAATATGTTGCACTCTCTTGTTTTTATTACTAAGCAAGAAGATGACATGGTTTTGCTTTAGCTCTGACTGTGTTCCAGGCCATGTTAAGTAACAGCCACTACTAAAAATACAAGTACCTAACTAATTCTATAAACTTTGCCCTAATTTCCATTTCCCTTTATGGTGACTTTTTGTTTATTTGATTTATTTACGGACGCTCTTTAACATTTCAGGTCATCAGCGTCCCATTCAATTCAGAGCGTGAAACGACCGATAAATTTTGCTCAGAGTCCTCTTCACTCAGACTTGAGGTTCTTTTTCGTGCCGTAAATGCACGACGCGGGACACACGGCTTTACTTCCCTTCCGAAGGAAGCCATACTTAGGATTTTTACACCCGAAAAATAACCGGGTTTGAACCCTCCATCTTGGGTTTAAAAGGCAAGCATGGTTACCACTACATCACCAGAACTGACTTTATGGTGGCACTATTGTCTTTGGCTAATCAGGGAACACTGCTATCCTCGCAATCTCTCCCTACAGGGTGAGAATAGTTTAAAAATATCGATATAGTTCGGTCTGTTGGCGCCGTATTATCCTGCGTAGACTAGCGGAGCTCAAACTCTGTACCATTTAAAATACATATTAAATGTCAAAAGTTAGTACTGATTCTCCTTATAGTAGGTTCTAGAAATGTTGCCAATTTTCCCCGACATACGATCCACATGTTCTTAGAAAATTTTCACGCGCAAACATCAATTCCCTCCCCCTACTAATGGGCCTAACTTCGTTTCGAATGTATGTTTTGAGTTTCTCTAATGTTCCATTAGAGTTTTTTAATATATGTACTCTAATTTTCAATGTGTCAAAGATTAAAAACACAAAGTTCTTGGGAACGAGGATGCCATAAACCAGAGTCAATAATTCTGGCACCAAATATATTGCGCAATTCCGTGATGAATTGAGGAACAGTCTTAAAATATTTTCCCGTTTAGTAACAGAACGTGGAACTAACTTTACTGTTATTTTTCGTGCTGGAACCGAGCTACCAGGCAATTAAGACCTAAATGTCTGTCTCGTTCTGTCATAGGACATACCTTAAGTATGTCCTGTAGATGAATATACGACGACGCAGTAAATATTGCACCATTGCACAGAACTACTGCACTTTTTAATAAAAATATTATTTTCGACTGAACAACACAACTGCCTGGCTCTGTCGAGATCCCTCTCGCAACTGACTGAAAGAAAGAATAGTACTGGGCAATTGTGGGGAATCTCAGCAATTGGAGAGGGGTAGGTACATTGATCGGCCTATCTAAATTGCGGGACTTTTAATCTGCTCTCATTGTATTATCTATGTATCTAAATTACATTTTTTCGTTTATACTAGTCACTTGAATTATTTTAACTCTCAATAAAAAAATCCTTGTATCCTTTTGTGCGAAGGATAAGTCATAAGTTAAGGCAACTGTTTTTTTCCCCCCTCGCGAATAAGGGACAACACGAAAAAGTTAAGATTTGCGGTTAAAGGTGTATGGAAATTATACTTTTGAATAGTCACTAGATGGTGCATTTAAGCAGAGGTGCGTGTCTCAGCACGCCTCGAAGTTCTGTTGGTGAGCGACAGTGGTCAAGAATGGAGGTAACCTATGTATGTGAAAATAGCACTTCTCCGCAGCAGGAATGCATGAGAATGCCACACAGAGCTACGGAAAGTACTGAGTGCGCTTGCTCTGCCCTATCAAACACTGGCGAGGTGGACAGGGGCCTTCCCATTGCTGGCAACGAACCGTCGATGTACTTGGAGACTACTTCGAAGGCTGCTAAACGCCATGGATTACTTGAAGGATCCGTCCTGTAACGGATGTGCAACCCTGTTTAAGTAGATGTATGTAACTTCTGCTCATGTCATAATAAACCAATGTTGTCCGGTGGCCCGCGCTTTGCTTCTTTCCTACGAGGGCCGCTACATCCAGCCTTCCGTTGTTGGTGCCACGCGGCAATAAATGACACATACTTTCAATCGTGTATCATAGATTATTCATGTTATCGAAACTACTGCTTTATTATTCACCAACCGTTTGTCTCCAATTAATAATTTTCTTTTCATATATAGCTCTATGTTCTAACAAATTATGAATTGTATTCCGTATACAAAACTGGAGCATACAGCTTGAGCCTACATTTCCTTAAAAATTCCAAGTTATGAGGTCTCTAATCAAAATCAAGCAATGTCTTACTCTCTCCTTTCTTTTGCATTGTTGATATATGTCTCCCTTTCTGTTCCTACATTTCCTATATGATATTAGAACATTTTCACTGAGGTAGTTTTCTTAGAGGTCTGACATTTTTCAGCTGTACTGTAAGATGAACCAATAGCTAATATAAATATGGCATAACTTACCAGAAGTGCAATGTTGGGAAGTATGAGAATATCGTCTTCTTTTCCTGCACTAAGTTCTGGCACCCATACTAAAGGATGTGTTGGGATTGCTGTAACCGTCCCGTTGTCGTTAAAGGTGACATTCGAGTGTTCCAGCAACTCTCTGAAAAGAATACATCTTCGATAATGCGTCCAGGAAACAATAATTGTAACGCAAATGTACGAATCAAATTCACAAATAAGCTCATACAACTCAGATATACTATAATGCAATTGAAAAAATTCAGGATTATAAAGTTAAGAAAATGCATGATGAATGCAAGCCAAGTCGAGTGAGAGAAACTTCTATATTTAGTTTAAATATTGTATGCTAGAATAGTGGCGATTATAAAAAAAATATTAGAGATACAAATTAACTTTTTGGATGTTATTTGAACACCACTCAGTCAGAACTACTGTAAATCGATCATAAAAACAGAAAAAAAATTACTAATTTACATCTTGACGTTCATTTGTTTGTTTTGCTTTACCTGCTTGCAACTAGAAGGCGTCAATATCTCCGTATGCTATAATTCATATTTCCTGCACGTGATTCTCATACTGCAATATCGAATAATGGTATAATGAGAGTAATTTAGATTCCGTATATAAATATACTTATTTTTGTGTAGCAACCGCAAAAGTAGTTATTAATACAACATTGTCAATTTTGAGTGATACACCCATCCTAATGCACTGAAGCGGCTTTTTCAATTCAGGAAACTGTTTTAAGTTGGATCAGATCTTGTAATATGATTAATTAAATTTAATGGTAACCAACTTTTTTTACCATAAAATCTATAAGAGTTTTTGCTTGCAGTAGCATGATACAGCCCATGGGTCTTGCTTGTACTAGGTATGGTGAACATGCAATAAGTTTTACCAAACTAAAGGTGAACGTGCAAGGTTAGGCTAAATAAAAGCAGTTTGGGTTAGATTAGGTTAGGTTATATCATGGAAACAGTCCTTTCCATACATACGACACTATTATAAATATATGGTAAAAAAAAAAAACAGAGAAGTGGATACCACATGCAATACTTTTCCTTCAAGCAGTCAAAGACTTTGCCTTTACACCCTTCAGAATCACACTGAGGTTGAGAAATACGTGCTGCTGATTCCGGCTTCTTTACACATTAAACTTAATTTATATTAAATTTCTTTGTCTCATATCTTTATTAATTTAGTTTCAATCACACTTTTGATAGCTGTAAGCGAATTATATATTTTTTAAAGCAACTAGTGAAAGCACTGTCTTTTTCGCACAGTTGTGCTTTGAATGGTATAAATAGCAAACAACAATTAATGCTTTTAATTGATTACTTAATTATTTCCAAAGGTACAGGCTATTTGGCCTACTAGGTACTGCGAGAATGTTTGAAATACTTCAGCAGCAAAACATACATTGCTCGTACTTACCTATAGGTATATGGACCAGTCTCTTTCACCCTCAGTTTTTCTTTTCCAGCAAGAAACTCGTCCCTGTTTGTCACGTTGAACAGCCATACTTTTAAATATATGTCCACTGGTGGCTTCCTCCAAAGTTCGAAGGTCTCCCCTCCAGGCGTGAACATAACTTTCTGTGGGTTTCAAAGTTAATAGAAATAATCAGAGAACGTTTAAGGTCATAATCTACTTAACGCTCGTCTTATATTTACGAGTTCAAAATCATAAAAAAGCCTGCGAACCCTGGATAGTGCTATAAAAGTTCTAAACTGCATTTCGTTAATAACAGTAATTTCTAGCGTGATTTGGCACAGATAGTACACAGATGATGAATTTATTATGTCTTAGCAAGGTAATTTAAGATAGTTTTGTAATGAATGAGTTATTCTTTTATTCTGCATTCGATAGGTTATCGCCTGCGCGCTGGCGCTCCGGGCGAACGTGCTGGTCGTTGCAGGCGACTAAGAACTTTAGAAAATATTTCGAAATTTTCTCAAAAGCGTAAAGTTTTTGTTATTTTTCTCTCAGGGCAACAATGAAAGTATATTTATTCGCAAGAACAACTACCTTTTGTTTTTTTACTTTCACATGTCATTTCAGAGTTAATAAAAATGCATTTTAAGCAAAATACAAGCAAAACATATACAAATCTCACAGGCAATGAAACAGTAACTAAAATTTAATTATTGTATTACTATAATCGAATTTAACAATAATTTTCCTTCAATCCACGCATATACAGACAATCTATACAACATTCTTGACGTACGAATAATTAAACATTATATAGATAATATTATCGGAAAATTAATATAATTGCTTATGAGAAAAGTAAATATGGAAAATTAAAATATAGAAGTATCCTACTAGGAAATGATTGATCTTAAAGTGGAATTCTACACTATCACAATATATTATAATAAATTTTGGCACTAAAATTATCTGATTTAATTCATATATTAACAAACAAAAAATAAATTACTTATACTGAACTTTACTATAACTACGAGCAATAATAACGGACCAAACGGTAAAAACATTACTAGTATGAAGGGGAAATCATTCATTACTGTCCCCATTCTAGAATAATGGATGTGTTACTTACCAGTCTGAAGATGAGATCATATGGCTGGATGAGATAGATAAGTAGACCTGACGTCACGGAAATGACCCCTATGGCCATCAAGATGAAAGCACCTGCAACAAAGAAAAGTTCATTAACAATGTGAACTATTGTAAAAAATCAATGCATGTAAAATGTGATATTTATTATATTTGTTATTATTTATTAACATTCAGTTATGAATTAATAAATATTACCTATTTAAAGACTACCCAAAATTTAATATTTTGTTTCATTTTACCAATTCGCATAGAAGCAATTTTGTTAACAA
Organism: Metallyticus violacea; assembly: GCA_030762175.1. Lineage (NCBI taxonomy): Eukaryota > Metazoa > Arthropoda > Insecta > Mantodea > Metallyticidae > Metallyticus > Metallyticus violacea. The sequence continues at coordinate 43,526,014 of CM060846.1, forward strand.
TTTTAAAATTCAAAGAATACATTTCCTTCCTATTAACCCCCCATCAAAAAAAAAATGGGTAAATGAAGCTGTAGCTGAAACAGCCGAATATAAATTTTCATTCATACTCATCTCTGGTAAGAGATATATTTTGCCGTTTTTGCGCGCATTCCTTTTTCCCCCATCGATATATAAGCGTTCCTTCTTCCTTTTCCATATGCCCTCTTCCTACGTATGTGTTTGGCCATTGGTTGAAACAATTAATGAAACGAGGGGTTCCTTCCCATGCTGTTTGGCGAGTTCACCAGATGCTTCTAAGCTTCTCTTCCTACAAGAATAGCATGGAGACCCCAGCTTAGGGGTGGGATGTACATTTTTTGACTTCTTAATTCTACATTTTTAGGACTGGGACCTTCTTCACTGAGTACTTACTATAATTAATTTAAACTGAAGACTTCTTCAATCCACGCTAAAATCACGCCAGTTTTATTTCTAAGCAACTATTAAATATACAGGAAATTTGCACAAAATTCTTGACGTCTGAATGACTCTGTGTAAGTATATTATTAGTTAGACTCTTTGTGCGGTTTGTTTAATTTTCTAGCCAAGGCATTAAATCATGATAATTTGGGCACTGCATTAAAGTCGTTTATTTCCTTTAAAATCACGGTCTGTCCTGGTGGTGTAGTGGTAACCATACTTGCCTCCTAAAACCAATATCGCGGGTTCTATACCGGCCAGGATCGATGGAATTTTTCAGGCGTAAAAATTTTAAGTATGGCTTCCTTCGGAAGGGAAGTAAAGCCGTGGGTCCCGTGCCGTACATTCACGGCACGAAAAAGAACCTCAAGCCTGAAAGAAAAGGCCTCTGGGAAAAATTTGTCGGCCGTATCACGTCCAGAATTGAATGGGACGCTGATGACCTGAGAGGTTAAACAGATTCCGTAAATAAACCAAATAAAAAAATTAAAAGCAGAAGATTTTATTACATGCTCGTATCTGTAATTTGCTTTGTTTCTCATCATAGAAAATAAAATGTTATATACATATAATATTATTGTTTTGAAATGTTTGTTTGATTTTATGAATTACCATTCTTCTTCTCCAGTACACTGCGTTACCTTTCCATGACCATGCCCTGGGGTTTTCCTCCAGTATATTCCTAAAGTTAAAACTTTCTTGACATTATTGGGAGGATATCGAACTCATTTTTCACTTGACTCTTGAGACATGGTGCAATATACATGCGTAGAGCATAGGATATTTGATTGAGGACAGTTTTATAGAGTAGATTATTTTTGAAGCACATATTTGCATTTGCGACTTACATGCAACAGGTGCAGAAATGGAGGAAAGGATACTCTAAAGAGAATTCACCAGAAATGTTGAAATTATTGAAAAGTGTATTGTTATATTAGTCTAAATCAATAAACTAATAATTCAATACATATTAGTAATTGTGTTCCTTAAAGACAGGAAAACTAAGTCATTTGGATAAAGATGATTCTTAAAAGTAGTCACTATATCCTGGTCCATATCAGCGCCGAGGCTACCAGTCATGGAAACATTCTAAATGACTCGTATCAGAGAAACTTTTATAACTTTACACACAACCGGAGTTTCGATAAAAAAAAAAAAAAAGGCAGCCCACAAGGAAGACAGCATTTTGCTGCATGCACTGCGAATTGAGCCTGAGGGTGTGCATCAAATAGCGCAATTGACAGGTGTAGAACACCGTAGGCTGAAATAAAGTATAATTTCAAGGTGTGGAGTAGCAATAATCAGGTTTTCAATGGAAACTTACCCAAGGACAGGCTGTTTATTGGATCTGACCCTGCTAGATGTAGTTACCGAAATGGAAAGGAATGCTAATGACATCTTAATGGCAGATTATACCTTCCGGCCTTCTACTACAGAAAAAAGCCCTTTTATGCAATTCCGTTAAAAAATAAAAGCCATTTTTATGTAGTAAAGAAAATGATGTACAAAAGACAAGTAGTTTTTAAACTAAGGAACAGGAAACAAATGTCAGTTAAAGAATCTATTTCTTCCACTATACAACATAAAAGCGTTTCAGTCTCAACAGTATAAAAGAACGATGTTCGTCTCTTTTCAAAAGATGTGATTTTTATTTAAACTAAATGCATTTGTATTGTGTATTGTAATGCCTATATGACTATTAATTATTGTATCTATCTTGCTTTATCTTTTCGATAACTATTTGCGTTAGAGACCTGTATTGAGCAAATAATTAACGTGATCTTTTTGGTAGTATAGTATTAACGTTTAAAACGTTTCCTTTTACTGTCAATATATTTGACCCTGTTAGGTTTATTATTTGTATTCAATTCAATTCTCATACTATGCATATTTTTTGAGCATGTGACTGTTGTCAGAATCTATTTCCCAGAGATCATTGCCTCCCGCTAGGAAGAGCAAGTGCCGATAGTGGAATTTCAAGTGTAGGTATAAGGTCAAGTTTTCGTGCCAAGTAGTATTTCGTAAAGCAAAGGTTCTGTTTTCTTCGGCAAGAAGTTGCATAAGGTCCACCGGTTCTGTTTAGACCTTAGCATACGTGAAAGTGCAGTGAAGCAGGCACGCATCAAGTATATTTGCATGTATGTACGCTCCTACATAACTGATATGTTGTTAGACTTGTTTTAAACCATTTTTAACAATCAGTTAAACCATTAAATTATTAACAAAAAAACACTTTCATTATAGGATTTATGAATTTTTTATGAATTATGATTTTATCTGAATAATGTTTTGAATCAACAAAAAGGGATTGGAGCCAATGAAACGAATTAAATTGTGAATTTAAAGTTACCAATAGAATGTTTTATTGCAAATACAAAGTGTATATTCTTAAGAAACACCGGGAAAGTTTATAACAAGAAAATTAACTGTAATTAATTACAAATATATTTCTGAGTCAAAATATAAATAAATTATTTTTTCTAGGTAGACTATAAAATTAGAAATATACTTTGTAAAGATAGGAAAATTTAAAAATGTGTATTTATTCGTTCAAACTACACAAATCGTCATTGCTTCGTTGCTTATACCCTTTGATTTTGCCTTCTTTGTCGTCACTTTTTGTTGCTTGTTTTGAGTTTTGCCTTTCCTGTTTATCAAAAACATTTGCTAGTATTAACTAATTCTATCATAGTAAGATTATTTTTTTAACTGTATGTACTGGTTTATATTATTAACACTTCTACATGGTCGTTCTGGATTACTAATAATGAATTTTTGCAAAATATTAAAAATGATCTATCAACATGTCCCTAATGAAACGAAACGGGTTTTTTTTAAGCATATCTCAGTCACTTTTGCTATTTTAAAACTTCAATGAACATGATCTTTTTGAAAGAAAAATTGTAATGAAAAAATAAAATTAAACATAAGTTCTTTATGCAGTTAACCTATCCATGCAGATGTAATCATATTATGTCGACTATATGAGATTTCTGGTTTTACAAAGTATGCTACATTTATTTTTGTTTAGAAATATAGATATGGTAGTTTTTCATTCCTTTTCAATTTGTAATTTTTATTTGTAAGGGCATTTTCAGAATTTATTCGAAGATTTAATCACATGTAAGCATTAAAAAGAGAAGCTTCTTGCTCTGGCTTCGAAATAATAATAATAATAATAATAATAATAATAATAATAATAATAATAATAATAATAATAATAATGCTAACTTCATTAAATTCTCAATTTTCATTGGGTTTTCTCACTATTTTTAACATTTTCGCTTGATAAAATCCCTGTCCTGAGCATAAAACAAAATTTGTAAGCTGTCACCAGTGTTCAGAGTAAATAATCCTATCGACTTGTTGCAAGTTGCTTTGAGTCACTGCAGTGGCCGGGCGACCGCTCCGCTTTTCATCAGCCAATGTGGGTTGCACTTTAGCTTCCATACAGCTATGGAGCCTGTGTTTATCAGCACTAGTATCCACAGTTGCATCCCCATAAACATTCTTTACCCTTTCAAGAATGCAAATCGGCGATTCATGTGCCGTTTTCATGTATTTATCACAGATAGCTTCTTATACGTACCCCCTTTCTAGCCATTTTCTCAAACAACAAAATACTTCTAACTATTAAGTTAAAAACTATTATTGCCAAGGGTTGCAGAAGAAAGTTTGGAGAATCGCGCCAAATTCTAAATTTTTACATTACCATCTTATTTAAAGAGATAAAATAAATATATTACTTTTAACTGTTTTCGTATATGGTACAAAAGTAGCGATGTTGATAAATATCTAAATTATAAGTAGACATTAAAGTATATATTTACTAAAATTCATTATTCATTAAACATCTGCAGGTATTTAAACATTTTGACTATATTATTATACAAATACAGCTCTAGATTTACAGAAAATGTTACAGAATTACCGATGTGGTAACAACTTTATGACACCGTGTTTAGGTACATATTTATATAAATTATTTCCGTGAATACCTACGGATATTAGATAGTTTACTGCGTGCAGAGTAAAGTTACCACGGTTCGGAAGGTTCCTAGTTCTAATGATCATCGCAAACCTTCGAGTTAGACATTTATAATCCTTCTATGGTAAACAAGACCTTGTAAAACTTGTCAAGGTCTTTTGTCTGTCTTACGCGACAAGTTTTGTGCTTAATAGGATCACAAATTATCATCAGCTTTAAGAAATTAGTGGAAGTGTTAAACTATGAAAAAAATAAGCTATAATCGGCCAAATTAGCCACATTAATAAATATCTGCTCTTGCTGATTTATGCACAATGAAAGTATGGCAGTTTGAAAGCCTTTGTGCCGCTATGAAAGGACAGTTTCAAAGAAGAAACTGAAATTTAAGTTTGTGAGATTAATGAAACATCGTGTAAAATATAAGAACATGGTGTAAATCCCTAGGGCATACAATGATAGCATTACACGCCTTAAAAATGCGTCGCAGAATTGGTGGGGAAAAAGTTGAAAAAAGAGACAATGATGAAATCCAGACAGACAAGTAAATCAGGATTACAATAATACTCCAAGATCTCAATTATTTATACCTTTTAGCCTGACTTTGTGAACCTTCAATGAACTATAAAGAGTGCACGAGAAGGGCTGGGCACCATCCTTCAGGAAATGGAGGAAATTGCAGAAATCTGAGGGCAGACATGGAATCAGCTGGTTACCATGAAAAACTACTTTCACTATCCGCTTCTTGGCCTACTGTGGCGACCCGCTTCTTCCGGAAACAGGTCTACATTGGCTTGCACGATGTGTGTGGGTCACTCGGTCAACAGTTTGATTTGATAGCTGCCGAAAGAGCAAAGTCCCCCAATTTACTTCATGTGTGAAAGAGCTGCAGTTAATGTTTACAAATGTTACTGATGTAGAAAGAATATTATTAAAAACTCTGGAAATCAACACACAACACATGCAAAATTTCGTCGTTTGTTTAAATTTAACCTCTACACCATTACTCGTCCTGCTCATGAAAGTTGTGCAGTTTTTTAATATTATGTATGTTTTATACACTGATTTCAGTTATATTGAAATAACTTGCACTTGGTGATAAGTAATGTGCATCTTTACGAGTCTTTGTCATATTCATAATTATATATAGAGTGCATCCAGAACATACATGCAAATTTACACAGAAAATCTGAAGTTTCCATGTGCAAGCACAAACATTTTAGCTTGCAATTTACTAATTCATACAAAATACTTTTTCGACATATAATGCTAAAACTATTGACATGCTTAAAACCTTTCATTGTGAAACGTACAGTAGATTTCTTCTATGACACGTAGTTTATAGATACCTAATCAATATAATCAATTAGGAGCTGTTATATGTTTGTATCTAAACGTCTTTTATGCGACCAATAAAATTTCTGTTACGATTTTCTTCCTCACTTGTTGTTTAGTTGTGATAAAGTTTTCAAACTGATTGTTGAACAGAAGAAAATCTATAACTTTCCCCTTAACTTGAGAAAGATAGTGCCATTTAGAGAAATTTTGATTACATAAAATTAGTCAAAGCACTATTCATTTCTTTTCGCACAATCTTGCAATCCAGGAATTAAACTATTTGCTGTTAAATCCTTTGCTTTTGTAGCTGCCATAACATCGAAGAAAGGTTAACATGTTCTCCCGGTTTACGATAAATATCAAGGAATTGTTCAAAATGAACACCCTAGGAAACGACGCTCTTATGTTTGGGAAGCTTTCTCTATAGTTTCGTGTCATTTTTTTATTATGCGTTCGAGATGGGACTGTGCACAGATATAGATAAATTTCGAATAAATGTAATTAAGTACAAATATTCCTACTAGTTTATACACAAATACAATCAATATTTAAATGAATTCAAATAGTTTAGTATATTATGAAATGATCGCATAATGATAACTATGCGGCACGAGTATAAAATACGAGACGAGCCTTGCATACGACGGTTTTTTATGACCAGTCATGTAGAGGAAAAACTGTGCATTTATTTATTTATTTCGAAACGACTTTTACTGATATTGATATCGATGATAACGAAATGTGACCACCGTCTGTAATAGTGTGAAGAAAATCACTGTAAGCGATGGTTTAAGCTAAGTTATCATTGCTATAGGAATAAAATAAGTACATTTTATTATGAAAGTAGAAACAAATATAAAATTAATTTCATGCTAGAAATGATAAATATTTACAATCTAACAATGAGTAAAATACAACACTGAATTATTTGGTAAATTTTAAACTTTTATGGTGCTATTTGCTGTACTCTCATCATTATTTTATCTGTATTAACACACCTTGATTTGACACTAAACCTGTCTTAAAAATAGATCAAGAAATGGTTGATATAACATGTTGCACAGTAATACAGATACCTTTAAAAACGTCATATCTGTCACAAAAATGATCAAAAATATATTCGGCTTTCATAAAAATCCTTCGATATGTCAGCTTTCTAGGGCTCGTATTACCTTTACTTACCAATTAGTTGCAGCGTAAAAAAATAATAAAGAAGGGACATAGTGAGTTTTATGCAATTATGTAATTAGCATAACAAAATTAATGAAACTATTAAATCACAGTTGCACAACTGTTTGCTACCAATATCTTATATAACTGAACATAGCACATATGTTTGTTTTTGTTTTATGTGTCACTTTTTATTCCCCAACTGCTGTACACGTATCCTTTCTACAGCTGACATGACGGAATCACTGATACATTTAGAATGCAGTTTCAATGCAAGGAAGGGGAATGGGAAGTAAAAGAAACACTGCTACACAGCTGTTACAGCATGCTAAAGACTATTACGCCCAGAATTATCAAAGCATCTGCATATTCTTGATCTTGAAACTTTCTCTCCATTTCATCAGAAATAAATGTCCCTCCGTTCTACAGCTGCTCCAAGACCGAAGGGTTTTTAACGAAATCATTCTGTGCGACGTAATTGCAGGATACGTTTCTCATACTTTATTTGTAAAGAAACTTCTCTCGCTGTTGGGGATCCCTAAGGTTCTAAATTTGAATCCTACGAGTAATATTAAGTTGTTCATCACTGGTTTGCAAAAGTTACGGTGGCCTGTGGGCAAAAAATCATGAAAAATCTTTGTTTGTTTGTTTGTTTTTTTTTTTCATTTTATAGTTCATACATTCAAGATTTATTCATCAAAGTTTCGTATTTCAATTCTAATTCTTTGTGCCACTAAAATTTAAAATCTATTGCTCTATTATCTACCACGCTCACTTTCCCTGCTAACACAATTGATACCTTTGGTTATGTAGTCCTGTTTTACCGATTTACTTGCAGGCAATTCAATTGTATTGTATTAGAAGTTTATTTATTTATTTTTTATAGTTTATAAACGAATATATTGAAACGAAAATGTTTGTTCACATTACAAATTTAGCTGAAAATCAATGAAAAGAGTAAAGAAAATACTGTTTGCAGCAACATGTAGCACCTCCCAGGTTGTGTGTGTGTGTGTGTGTGTGTGTGTGTGTGTGTGTGTGTGTGTGCATTATTGTACATTTCCTACACTGGGTAAAAGGTATGTATTTATCATAAGGCACTGAAAAATAAAAGGATGTGTTAACTTCTTTTTTTGAACTAAACATTTTTTTTAAAAACTCACAGAAATAGAACATATATATCCAAATAAAATGCAAAATTTCATTGCTCTGTAACAAAAGTAGCAGTCATGAAAGAGACGCAGAATACAGTTATGAATGAGTTATAGATATAAAATAACAATAAATATATTCTTTTTTCATTTTCTAAACTTTTTAATTTTCAAACTGTATGTACCTTTTACTCAGAAACTAGCAGAGCTAAAGTAATCAAATTATTTTGCTGCAGTGTTTTTTCTTTTTGTAAATATTATGTTATGAATAAACAATATTTTGAACCATTTTTTTTGCTCCCATTAAAAAATTAGTTAAAAGTGGACGAAAAGAAAATACTGTTTGCAAAACAATATTACACATCTAAGGCATTATATATATGTGTGTGCATTTTTATGTATTTGTTTCTTACGAACACCCAGTAAAATGTACTTATTTATGATAAGGTTTTGAAGAAAAAAAAAAACGTGAAACATCTCTCTTTTTCAATCAAATCGTTTCCGAAATATAACAGAAATAGAACATATATATCCTCATAATAACGCCAAATTCCATTACTCTATGACAAAAATAGCACTCATCAAAAGTTCTTCAATTTACAACAGTGTTTCCATTTACGTGTCACCTTAAATATAAATGCATATTTTATCATTATTTACCTTCTTATTGTACCGCATCCTTATACAATATTATAATAACAACAATAATATTACATTCGAAATTATATAAAAAGCATAAACATTAATATTAATAATAACTAACAATATATGTAGCACAGCATTATTGGTTAATTTAATTCCTGAATGAGAGAAGTGATGAAACCGTGATATATGTGGCATAATAGGAGAAATTTACATTCTATGTTCTTAATCAACGTTTTTCAAAAGGTTTCTATACTTACTTTTAGATAAATGAGTGCATAAAATAATTTTTAACACTGGTAAATTGTCACGAAAGACGTGGGTACTTTCATAGTCTTCTTTAACAGTCCGGTAAATCAGAGGCAGGCGAGCCCCAGGCTACGCAATTCCCTACCAAAAGGTGTATACTGTTGCCAGGAAAACTGTGACGGTGCATGAGCGAGTTTTCTGTCTGTTTTACTTATTCGGTTTACATATTTTAAAGCCCCTTCAAGAACGAATAATCGCCTTCAATTTAATTCCAATTTACTTTATCCCAATAATGTATAACGTAAATTAGTATCCTCATTCGTTTTTTTCATAATTCTTTGTTTAAGTCTATACACTTAAGAACAAACTATTCAACAGCTATGCAGTTCCAAGAGGATTCAGTAAGTTTGGGATAGTTAAAATTTTAGGTTCGCTAATCAATAATTTCAATTTTTATGACAATCTTAATTGTTGATATCGGTTTGAATATTTAGTTATGCTCGCACTTGCGAAAGAAAAAAATATTTTTTGGAAGTACTATTTTAATAGAACACCGAAGTAACGCTATAGCAAAAACAACAGTTCTTTGTTTTCTGATACTAGTATAATTAAAAAAAATGGTAGTATTCCACATACAGAAGATTAAAGAAAAATAAAATATAGGTAAACAATTATATACGTTGTAATTTTGTAAAGCATCACTAGTGTTTACTTCATTATATGAATAAGAATAAGTGTTAAAGCTATGAATTGAAATAGAACTTGCCTTACCAACTATCCATACCATAATTAAGAATCTAAATTCTTTCATCGTGGTCGGTGTCAATGCTTTGCGCGGTTACCTAGACGCCTCTTATCTCATTCAGTTAATCATACTGAGGAAGTAATTGGGTTAGTTTGTATTCATTGGCTCTGCAGGTAAGACAATGTTTACCATGCAGTTGTTATATACAGAAGGGTTATGTTACCTCTCCCCTCCTTCCTAACGTGTGAGTGACGATCCCCACCACTTTTTTCAGCTAGCTCAGGCCAGCCACAAAGAAAAAATCGTGCTGTATTATGTTACCATTGCACAGTCAAAATATAACCACCCTTCTACATTTATGTATACTTTCCATAAAAAAACAAAACAAAAAATTAAATAAGCAGTGCGAAACGTATTTACTTCAATAGTCTACGTGAAGTTATTTTAGTACCAACCAACGGCAGCGGAAACATTATACAATTTTTTGATGCACAACAGTCCTATTGGAACAGAAATTTCGAGGATATGAATCAAATTGCTAATATCTTCAGAAAGAAATGCAACCTCAAAAACCTAAAGGTTATGAAAAATGAACAAAGTTGAAATGGAATTATCTTGCGTCTTGGTTGCGATAATTTTATATTATCTGCATTAATTTTAGCCTACTAGATAAACAAAGAAATGAAAATATCAGAAAAATATGCGAAATTTAAACGATTTGATGAATACACACAACATAAGTTAATTTTTAAATATAAAACAAAGGGGAAAATATCTCTGAGCAAATGGGAAAATATGTCCTCCTGAACAGACTCTTAAGGTTTAAAGGTTGATGATGTCATTGAGTTACCTCTTCGTCACTTTTGTTTTAGAAACGCCACATTTCAGTGACTGATTGGTCGTATTGGATCTTCTGCTCAGTTTATATGACATGAAAATATGCGAATACTGTTCGCATGGCACACCAGATAGTTGCACCATAAAAGAAAACAAAACCAGTCTAAGGCGATGAATATCTGACGGATTATTGTGATGTAATTTTTCTATTTGACGTAATGAATCACGTTTACCGCTTTCACTGGACAGACATGGCTACGGTCTGTGTTGAGCAAATCGGACAATTGACGAGGGAGTGAAGCGAAATAAACCCAAATGTTCATTATCACAGTAACGAAATTAAGTGCGAAGAATGACTCTCTCCTTGAGGCCTCTATGATGCAAGTTCCACCGCCCACCAGCATTACCCAACAATGTAGGTATTCCATCCATTGATGGAAGCTCTTCCAAAACGAACATTTTCCGTGATCTAGTATATGTGCCGACGCCCATAATTGTGGGGTCTAAATTATACACCTGCAGTAAAGTAATTCCCTGCGCGCTTAATGGCTGGTAGGACACAATGTTTTTATGAGCAACACTAGCGAAAGGAATGCAACAAAAAAAAAAAAAAAAACGGCCGTTCTTAAATATGAAAGTTGATTATTTGCTCCTTAACAGTTCTTTGCTAATTTTTATTCATTGTCTGGGAAAGAGAACATGATAGAGAGAGAGAGAATATAGATATTTATTCCGTAACTAGGCATTAAGTATACTTCTATATAGCAGAATATAGAATGGCCAAGAATGGAGGAAGAGAAAAAAATTCTTAATCTTCTTTCACAAAGGGCTTAAAAACATTTTTAGACAACCCATTATCGTTATTTTAACACAAGCTGCATTTTGTAATACTCAGTGTTATAAAATATTGAAAAATGTAATGATTATCTATTTAAGCAGATAAAAATTACATATTTTATAATGTAATGTATACATTCCTCATGGCGGTTTCCTAAAACACCATAATGCAATTATTGCTATTACATAAATTGTTTTTAAAATTTATTTGTATAAGGAACCCTGGAACCATGTTAGGCTGGAAGATCCCATCATTGCGCATGTCTAAGTTTATACTACAGTTGGTTTTAGCGTGAGAAGATTACATTTTCAAACAGAAATTAAGCATAATATAAAATAAAATTTAATAATTATAATAGTTGTAATTTAACCCCAACAAAACATATTTAATAACGCGTAATTACCACCTTGCGATTTAGTAATACTATTCGGAGATAATCCTAGTGAGAAAAGCTCCAACTATTTCTTTGAAACAAAAAACATCTCAGAGTGATTGGCATAAATTGAGTTTATAATAAATATTCATTAAAATTTTAGTATTAAGAACTGCCCTAAAATTATGTATGATGCAGGTGTTTAAAGTGCGGTTATTATTTCGTAAGTTTGTTCAAGTCAACTTCAAACATCCTATTCAAAAAAAAAATACCTAAATGTCATTCTATTCTTTTTCCTGTATTGTATGAAAGTGAAGAAAAAAAATCCCCATTGCCGCTATGCGATACATGATTTGTCTTACAGAAGTATATGATATGTTAGTACTACCGAAGCAAAAAAATATTTAAATTAAATATTCTCAAAGAAACGGTAAACTATAAAAATATGAACAAATATCACCACAGTAGCTGAAAATGTATAAAAGAAGTTTGTGCGAAACCATAAGCATTGCTAGAGCGTGAACGGAAATATTTTTAATATTTAATTATTGTCTAAATGGAAAGAAAATAATTTAGTCATTGAAATTTGTAGTGTGAGTTTAAGTTAGGGAAAATTGTTATTCTGATTTCTAAAATGTCAAATGATGAAGTAATAACGTTATTTATTTATTTTTTTTGCTACAAAATTGTGACATGCGATGAGTCATGCCCAGAATGTCAAATTAATTTGAAGTCATAAAATCTTACATAGACACATTTAAAAATGGTGTGTTCCGTAACTTGATAAGGAAAATGTGTGTTATTTAAAACTATTAAATGCTTGTAAATTATGTTAACTAACCAAACCATTAGTTAACATGTTTAAGTATTTTCAAAAAAATTTTAAATATTTTATTTACTTTTGAAAAATCCTACATAGCTCCAGTTGTTTTATTTAAAGTTAACAGAAAAATAATTCTAGTTTGCTCATAGAAACACCAGTTTCAGTGACTTTACTTTTAGTTCTCCTGACTTAATAAGCCTTTTTGGGAGATTCGTTCTATTAAAAAGTGGATTTAACACCGTAAACACTTGGATTGGTATATCGCCTATGTTTATATCGGATGTAACAAAAAGACACAGTCAAACTTTCAGGATGCATTCCTCACACATAGAAGAAGAAAATATGTTATATGAACATGGGTCCAGAAACAATTTATTTCCATGTTAGAACTCATTATCTACAACTCTTCATAGCTCATTAATCATGGGAAACACACAGGAACAGAACATAACAACATACCGCATGAAACTCTTTCTTACACGAAATGTTCAAAATACCCTCCGCTAGTACTGATACATGCATCAACCCGCCGTTGCATTGAATCCCGGATGCGCTGATGTATCCCTGGAGAATTGTGTATTGTTTGGCAGCCTTCCACAATACAGGCACGAAGATTCTCTGCATCTTGTACCGTGGTTCGATACACAAAACCTAAGGTTTAGTGGGTTTAGGTCAGTAGATCGTGGAGGCCAGAGAATTGCTCCACTTCTACCTATCCATCTGTCACAGAATCTGTTATTTAGGGCATTTTGAACATTTTAGGCAAGAAAGAGTTTCATGTGATATGCTGGTACATTCTGTTCCTGTGTTCCCCATTATTAATGTACTATGAAGAGTTGTAGAAAATGATTTCTAACATGGAAATAAAGCGTTTCCGGATCCATGTTTATATAACATATTTCCTTCTTCTACGTGTCAGGAATGTGTCCTGAAAGTTTGGCCGTTTATTGTTACATCCAGTATACAGGTAATTGAGAACAGGGAAGATTCAGAGCCTTATATGGAACCTTCGGTGTATTTTGCAAAGTTCGGATCTGCAATAGATACCTTAAGGTCGTATTATACAAAACAATGTACACATAAGAAAAAAAAATGGCCCGGCTCTTGAAGCTTAAACCTATTTCGGCAAAGTTCTTTGTTCACGTGCGAAAACTGCCAAGCACAGTAGTGCACAATAAACTATGCACAGTTGTGTTATACGTTTTTATCAGAAAGAATTTTGAATGCATGAAGTTCTCAGAAGTTCTCTGATTGTTGATTTGATATATTTACGGAGGCTCTTTAACATCTCAGGTCAAACGGCCGATAAATTTTACTCAGAGGCCTCTTCTTTCAGAGGTGACGTTCTTTTACGTGCCGTAAATATTTAATATCGGGCCTTCTTTCTTACATTCCGAAGGATGCCATGCTTTTAATTTTTACATATCAAGATTTGATAATATAATTCTTATTTTATTCACTACAGCACACTATTTTTGCATTAATGTATTAGAATCTTGGCTCCCATACTAATAAAGTTGTGCACCGCCACGGGTGGCCGAGATCGTTAAGGCGCATGCTCATAAGTGGGAGGTGTGGGGTTCGATTCCTAACAGGACCGTCCTCCCTAACTGAGGTTTTTCCAAATTTTCCTCAGTCTTCATAAATGGCAAATGTCGGGGAAATACTCTTAACTTAGGTCTGGAACGCTTCCTTCATTAAAAAGAATACTTTCCCAATATATAATTTCATCCCATGTATGATCAGTCAGTGTCCACCGCCTGTGATGCCTCAGTATTTAAAACGGGCGTTAAACAGTACTGAAAAAACACCTGATAAAGTATGAAGTTCCGCTCTTTCTTTATAAAATGTCTATAATCACATGGGTTGCAGTTCGATTTATTATTTAAAGCAATAAATTGGGAATTTTAAACAATTACAGTGTTTTGAAGGTGCTTTACTATTGGGAGGTATCGAAAGGTTCCGTGACTTGAAAAGCTTGTTTACAAATGGAGGTCACCAGGTCGACGGCTGGGAAGAAGGCATTTCAACTTCATCGATACTTGATTTAAATATTCCTTTACACACAACGGTAAATCTATGCTAAGGTTATATATAAGCTCATAGTTATTTGCACAGCAGAGGTAGTGGATGGAATGCTTTGTAAGAGATTTATAACCAAAGAAAGGCAAAGTGCAATATACTCCTTTCTCTTCCGGAGGAACCAGAATGGAAGTAGAAGAATGAGAAAGTTCTGAAGGCTCTAGAAGAGAGAGCTATCCATTGAAATAAATACCCGAAAATTTAATTTTTCTGCTATATAAACCCTCAGAAGAAGTAAATTATTACGGCATAGAAAATCGAAAGCTTAGCACCTATTTTCCAGTTTTGTTATGCAAAAACCGACAATTGGAAAAGACATGTTGGTAAAAAATCACAATGGTTTACAAGCCACGATGTGTATAACGCAACAAATGCTGCAAGAAAAAAACTATACACAATAATAATCAGATGAGAAGGAAAAGGCAAAGTATGCAAACGAAGAAGAAACAACAAAAAATATAACTATGAGATAACTTAAAGATAAATAAATTTGCACGCAATTTTTCCCACAGATCTCTGCAAAAGTACAGGTATTGGAGAACCCAAAGCAAATTATGTAAAATATAGTTATCTGGACGATAAGAAAGGCAGAACTATAATAATTCTACTATGAGTTTGACGTCAAAATCGTTGCACACTTGATATGGGAGTCGGAATTTGTTTTCTGTCAGTGTCTTAAGCATAAAACATAGAAATCGTAGATTATTTGCATCAGTTTATTTATAACCGATTCATACTCTAAGCACATACTCGCGTAAACTAATGCAAATTCTTCCAGACAGAAGAAGGTAAACTTAGTGAGAGTGCAGTGGGAAGAAATAAAATGCTTAGTCATCATTTCTCAGTTTCTGCTGCACAGCGCTGAGCTTTCACTTTCAGCTCGCAGCTGAACTTGGCAATTAAAAGAGATAGGGTAACGGAAAATGATTGCATTATCCACTCATCTTCGTAAATCCATTGTTTTGTGACTCTTAGAGTGTGAAGCTGGATTATGACTTGCGTTCATGTTCATTGCATTACCTCTTATAATATCTATCCCAGCCATAAAACTATTCAAAGCCAAGCATCACTTTTGTTCTTCAGTTTAACACGCTGTATACAAAGTATATTAAAATGGCAGTAAAAATTCACTGATGAGCAGTTCAAGCTAGAATAAGAAGAAGAAAAAATGCAGTAAACATGGGTCCGCAAGTTAACCGTATACGAGATAATGACAGTTATTTTGTTGGTTGGGGCCGCCACTGAAGCGCATGGGCGCTGATTGTGTGAGAGCTAACTTAAACAAAAGCTGTGCCAATTTTATTTAATTTATCAATAAAGATACAGTAACGTTCATAACTTTGACTTTAAAGCGCAGAAATATGATTGAACATTGTTTGTATTGAACATCAATGAAGTTTGTGTTGATGAACTTGAAGTGAAGACTTTTATTGCAGGTGTTCGAAAGCAACTCTGCAATCTTCTCCGCAAGACCTTCGCATGAATCAGCCAATTCTGGGACATGCTTCATTTCTTGGAAGGCATCCTTCAGGATTAGTGATGTCCATTGTATGAACTAGGTTTTTGCATAACTCCACACACAAAAATTCAAAATATTTAAATCTGGTGATCTTGTGCGCCATGACTCAGACCCTCCTGTACCTAACCCCGTTCACCATGTCTGTTTAGATATCCTCTCACACGTAGAAGAAAATGTGCTGGTGCACCATCTTCCAGTAAATATGGCAGATCATTCCGCTAAAAGCGCAGGAAGAATAGACGATCATGAGTATCCCTGCTCGGACACTGAACGCGAAACAAAACGTTTGTTGTTTAAAAACTGGGAGTCTAGAGCACTCTCTTGTTCCATTTGTTGGCAGAAAGTTGCTCTGGGAAGGAAATCTGTGTTTTTGAGACCTCGTATACGCTGGATGTGGTATGGGTACAGAAATTCTGTATGTAATAAATACACAATTTAAAGTTAAAATAAAAGAAAATTAAGTAGAGTACAGAGTGGAAGTTTACATTGTACTTATAAAACAAAACTCAACATCATATTAGTGGGAAAAGTAATTTTCTGGGCGAAAATGTTATTCAAATCTTAGTACCCTTGTCTGGATAATTTTTGC
The DNA here is from genome assembly GCA_030762175.1 of Metallyticus violacea. Lineage (NCBI taxonomy): Eukaryota > Metazoa > Arthropoda > Insecta > Mantodea > Metallyticidae > Metallyticus > Metallyticus violacea. The sequence continues at coordinate 43,542,814 of CM060846.1, forward strand.
AGTTGAGTCTTTATTTTTATCCACATCGATAGAAAATCTAATGAAGAAGCATTATTTCCTAGCTATATTTCAATAGAGTGGACGATATTGGTGCAAGATATATTAATATGAAGCCACAGCACGGAGAGCTTGCATCAAGGAGATGAGAACACTTGCTAAGTGTTCTCCTGCGAGTCCTGACTGTCATTTTTTTTTTAATCTTTGTTGATATTCAGTGCTAGCGTTTATCACGTATCGCAATGCGACCTTGCCAGATTGATGAAATTTTCAACTTTATTTTATAATAAAGTGTTTAATCACACAACATATTAAAGTTTTTAGCAAGTTTTCGTGCATTTACTGTGTTATTTCACTTCAGGGTTTTTAGATGTATTCAACTTTATGTACTCACATTAAAAATGAAATGGCAAACTTTAAGTTATTACTGAATAAATCTGCTTATTCATTTGTGCAAATATAAAGGATTTCGGTGGTCTGTGGTCTATACTAACAGGACAAGGAAATTATTTCTATAAGAAAAGGAGCGTGTCTAGCGCCAGTGAGTATTTTGCAGTCCTAAATTAATTTATTTATGTAATCAGACATTCTGACAAGAGGTTTCAGAGAAGCGTTACTGCATTTCAACGAAGATAGTGTAAAGAATGTATGCGCGACAAACCTTTCACTTTTTAGCACCACCACCACCATAAGGAGACCATTTTGCCATTCATGTGAACCTACCAGGATTTACCACTTCCGGTCTCCATACGTTACTGTATAAAAGTTTCCTGAAGTTGCATAACTGGAGGAAGTAAGGCGGCCCGATAGCTGTTAATCACACATAAGGAAGGAAAGCTTTTAAGAGCATTATTTGGCATGTATTTATGTCTCTTGTTATAATTACCTTCCTACAACGATTATTAAAAGTGCACTGTTAATCAGTTTTTTTTTATTTGCGTTTTCTAGCTATGAATCAGAAACAACATTACCAAACGAAGCAGTGTTTTTCCCAGAACTTTTAATAACATTCCAAAACATTAAGAGACAGCCTTGACGTCACATTATCTAATAGAAGTTGAAATTAACATTCTAAATAATGATTATATTAGCCCTCGTTCTGCAAGAAAACATTAGAAAAACAGGTGCTTTTTCCCTTTAAATGTATGGCAGTTTTATCAGTTCGTAAGATTCCTTGACCAGAGAACTGAATAGCCACGATTGTAGATCCGTGTTCAAATCTCGATGCTGGGGAAACAGCATTTCTGGTGGGCAAAGTCCGGGTTATCTGAATTTTTCTCAGGGTTCATCCCTTTCTCCGATTTCATTTCCGTCACACTCTTCACTTTCTGTTCTTCTTTCATGTTTTCTCTATGTTTATGTTATATAATGATTGACTACCATCCCATCCAGGATTACACCTGCTTTTTGCAATGTCATTGATTTATTTACGGACGCTCTTTAATGTACTGCCACGGGTTGCCGAGGTCGTTAAGCCACGGACTCGTGAGCAGGAGGTCTTGTGTTCGAATTCCGCCAGGATTGTCCTCCCTGACCGAGGTTTTTCCCAGGTTTTTCTCAGTCCTCATAAATGGCAAATGCCGGAGAGGTATCCTAACTTAGGTCTGGAACATTTCCTTCCTTAAAAAAATCCTTTCCCAATATATCATTTCATCTCATGTATCATCAATGGCCACCGCCTGTGGTGCCTCAGTAGTAAAAACGGGCGTTAAACATTACTAAAAAAACAAAAACCCTCTTTAACATCTCAGGTCATCAGCGCCTCATTCAACCCAGGGCGTGAAACGGCTGATAATTTTGATCAGAGATCTCTACTTTCAAGCTTGAGGTTTTTTACATGCCGTAAATCTACGACACGGGACTCACGACTTTACTTCCCTTCCAAAGGAAGCCATACTTAGGATTTTTACGTTCGAAAAAAGCCATTGATCCTGACCAAGACTAAATCCACAATCTTGGGTTTTACGAGGTAAATATTGTTACCATTAGACCACCAGGATCGACGACCTATCAGATACGGGATGATAATCAAGGGCCTAAATTTCCTAGAAATTAACCTTGAAATCGTGCAAAAACCTGGCGGAAATGTAACGTGACACGGCGCGTGGAAAGCGTGAGGTAGCCATCCTTTGAACAACACTGAATTGCCTTCCCTTTATGACCTTTGGGACTCTGGTCTGGTTTTCCAAACGATATAGATTCCGGTGTCACATACGGATGTGCAACAGATAAGGCTTATGGAGCCCTAGGGTTCCTTCATTCTCATGTGGAGGGCCTCCAAATTAAGAATATTCTGTGCTCAGAAATAATCCTAGTAGACTATGTGAATTAGGATGTATATAGTGTTAACAAATCAGCTATAGAAGAAAGTTTGTTCTTTAAAGAGCTAAACACAATATGGTAAAAATATAAGGAAACGTTCTTTGATAACACCAGACTTCTCTTGGCAGGGAATATTATTTCAGATTTCCTAGGTGATGTAACTAATTACAAGAAACTTGAAATAAGGAACACACTGTATAGCAGAATTACCTTTTGCCTTGCTACCATTAAATTATTCTACTGCGTCTATCCTCTGTATTAAGCGTAGCGTTGCTTATGCAACTTTCTTCCGTTTGATTTATCATTTTGCTTTTCTAACACAAGGTTAGACAAGGTTGCACAGACAAGTAGAATTGTGTAGTATAAATAGCATTGAAGAATGTGAAACCATAGAATTTCTGACTTTAAAGTGATGTGCTGCAAAACTTGTGCTGCTTAACTCGTGGAGATAAATATATATGATTGTTAATCTGTGATAGTATGCACTTCAAGGACTGCTGGTCTCTGAGCAAGCATAACGTCAGAGTTAACACAATTAAAACTACCTGGTTAAAGCAGATAGCACTTCAACGAAAAAGTGTTTACTTACAATATTATATATGCTGCTTCTGAGGGTATGAACTAGCCTAATTAACTAACTAATTAAACAAACATTTGTGAAAATTAAATTTCTCTAAAGAAATATTACCGAGGTTGCCAAAAAATGTACACACACTTTCACAGTAGATATCTATTTAATATATATCAAAGTTAAACCGAAAAATAACAGTAAGTGTAGTATGATGTTCTGTAAACAGACGTGACTCACATTACATTATGCTAGCGTTGCTACAGCAAAATGGAGCCAAGATGAACAGCGGAAAGCAATTTTGAAGTGGCATTGGAAAACCGAGAATGTTGTTGAAGTTCAAAGGCAATGGAGACGTGTGCACAGAACAGAACCGCCAACGTGAGTAATAATTGCACGCATTCGAGACAAATTTGAGACTCATGGTACCGTGTGCGATGTTCACAAGAGAGACCTCGCACAGCCCCGCGTCCTCGGCTATGGTTTTGGAACGTTTTGAGCACTCACCGCAGAAATCTACAAAGCTACGTGTACCTATGTGAGTTCACCTTCTCCGGATCTCACTCCGTTGGACTTCTTTCTATGGGGAATTCTTAAGGGTGTTGTATACTGTAGAAAGCTACTAGCTACACTGGCAGCACTTCGGAAAGAAATTGAAACGGCATGAGCTGCAATCGCTGAGGACACTTCAGCAAACGTTACTCAATCAGTAGCAACTGTTGTAACTGTAAAAGTTTAAGATGATTAGTGCTCATTGTTTTCTGTTTGTGTAAATTCAGTTTGTTATATTAACACAGTTTTTTCTTTTCTTGAAGTGTGTATACACTCTTTGGCACTCTCTGTATATAAATTCTTAACGATCAAATAACACAATACTTAGAAGCATTAATGAGAAACTCTGTATATTGGATCGTGATAAAGACATATATTTTGGCTTAGTTAAACATAATGAAGATTCATCCGGATAAAGACCACTAAACCTTGCCCAAGTCTAGACCAAGGCGTTACAATATCTCAACTGATGACAATGTATAAGATACTTAGCTTTGGGTTTAACGACTTCGTGAAACACGAACCTGTTTGAACCAGGCAATGACTCAGCAAACAGCCTTCTTACATTGCTGTGAGCGACAGGTGATTCTATTTGTTTACATTACTTTTGTTTCCGCAAGTCATGCTGCTTCAAACAGAAGCTTTTAGACGAGCTTTAAACCTTGACCTCCATCTACACGATACAAGAGCAACTGAAGAGTTCAAACTTTTTCGGGTTATAGAAAGTACTGCGACGTTTAAGTGCAGTCATAAGATTTAGATGAAACTTCTTTGATCAATGTATCAGAAGAAGGAAACAATCTTTTCTCTATAATATTTGAACCCATTGTTGAACTGTAGATAGTTTGAAGAGTATGGCAGACGATGAAAAGAAATAAGTAGGTCACAGCCCGCTGACGTGCATATGGCAAAATCTTCCTCAGCAAGTGTTCAGATTTTAGGTTCAAGGGGCTGATTTTTTTTTTTTTTTTTTTTTTTTTTTTTTACTGGTTTATTTATGGACGCTCTTTAACATCTCAGGTCATCAGCGTCCCATTCAACTCAAGGAGTGAAACGGCCGACAAATTTTGCTCAGGGGCCTCTCTTTCAAGCTTGAGTTTCTTTTTCGTGCCGTAAATGTACGACACGGCACCCACGGCTTTACTTCTCTTCCGAAGGTAGCGATACTTAGGATGTTTAAGCCTGAAAAAAATCCATCAATCCTGCCGGAATTGAACCCGCGATCTTGGGCTTGGGAGGCAAGTATGTACCACTACACCACCAGAACCGACTAAGATTACACGACAATGAATATTATGACGTCAGCACACCGGCCTGTGACTTCATTCATTACCAACTAGCATTCATATGTAATTAATGACACAAGTACCTGGAATTAACAGAAATGGTGCTTCCCCAGCATAATTAACATAGTTTTTCTTCCTATGCTGGGGCAAGTGGCTACTCAAACACAAAGGGTTGGAAAAATCCTAGTTTATATTTAAGATATGGGTCCAGGAATTTGAGAATTGGTTATTCTATTTAATCCAAGAAGCGACTCCAGACATTTACCTCAGCTGTGGTGGAATGTATGAAGTTCAGTAATAGGCGAGCTATACAAGTATCGACTACTCCACAGCATGCTATAGCTCCGCATGTGTTTTTATTACAGAACGATTATCTATCTATGATTCATAATTTTAACATGAAGATTTCTTCTATTAAACTTTTCTCACCGAGTAAACATTAGATGACATTTGTCATTGCTTGGAACATTCAAGTTTGGCAACAGTCGTGGGCACTTTCAGCATCTGCTTTCCAAAATAAATAGGTAAATATATATATGTTACTTTATTTCATAAAAATCTGACATCACTAGGAATCCGTTGTTTCACCCTGGGACATGGGCGCCTCCTGTTACCATGGAGACTTTGGTACGCTTATTTTCCTACAGAAGACAGAGTAAGAGATAGTAAGAGCAGCACCATCTGGCAGGGATCTTGGCAGCATCTTGGACGTGAAACGGCCGATCAATTTTGTTCAGGGTCCTCTTTTTTCCGGTATGGAGTTCTTTAACGAGCCGTAAATATATGAAACGGGACTAAGGCTTAAAGTTCTTCCCAGAGGTCTTGCACTCGGGATTTTTACGTTCTAAAAACATTGGCCTTCACTGTGTTTGAACCCGCGCTCCTAGGGCCCAAAGGAGAGATAAAATATTGAGGAAAACTTTATTTTCGGTTACTTAATAATGCCAATGTGATGAATAACTCTCCCCATAGAAAAATTTGCGAATGAGGTTAAAAAAGTGGCAGTTAGTAATAATATTGCTCTTGAGAACATTCCAGTTGTGATTATTACACAACAATTGCCTAAGAGATTTTACAACACATATTTTAATGATAGCTGCAAGAAACACAAACAATAACCTTACAAGTGGACCCGTCGTCTGCTGTGTACTAAAATAAAACTACCAAGAGGTCTTTTCTGCAAAGAATATTTATGCATATAACGCCTCAGCTTGTGTTGTATATGAACGAGAGAGTGAATAACAGCAAACAGATTGCCATCTTTTTTATGTAATGAACATTCTTCAGCATGAAGTAGCAGAGGTTTAGAGCAATATTTACAATGAATAATGACTCTTGCACATTGTTGCTACGCTTGCCACAGTTTTTCTTTTGGTTCCTCCGTTGAAAATGCAAGTCAAATGTCCGCCGAGAACGTCGCAAAAACTGTTCAGCCTTCTAAAGGTGACTTGTGTAGAAATGCCAGGTGCTGTTGCATTTCTAAACGTGGAATATGCTAGCAGCAACTGGGCAATCACTTTTGTTTATGTAAGCACTCATTTCCAGAACGGCAGTCGCTTGGCAGCGTAACAGTTTCTTTAAACAAACATTAATCTTCGGGAGAACGGTAAAACGAATGATGGAGATTTCTAGTAAGAGTCCTTAACCCAGCTGGCAAGTTTATAGGGATACAAAGATCTTAATCGCCCGTTTGTTATATAAAAGTAAAGATCAACGTTACGTCAACTGAAACTCCACGCGTAGTTACTCTTCCCAAAAGTACAGTTGATCAGGAACTTTGCTAGCTAATTCGGTTGTGACTAGATCACTTCTAACTGAATAATAATCAGTAAATATAAAAACTTATCATTCCAGACACTTCGATATTGTCTTTCACATAAAACAACTTCAACTGTGCACAAAAATGCTTAAAAGTTCACCGTCAGCATTTCAGATTTTTTATGTATCATTATTTTATTTATTATTAGGCGTAATTTCAATAAACGCTTCATTTCTTTTACAATATTACAAAAATTATGGGGTTTTAAAAATAACATGCGTTCTGAATAGTAGTGATGAGACACCAAACAACACTTCAATATGTTAATTCGATGAGTTTTTTACCAACATCAGTAAAAATAAACTGAATGGGTTGAGACCATTATTTTCTTTGTACAATATGATTATAGAAGGAAAAAACTAGCGTTATTTTTGTCATTTCATATTGATTTTTGAGAACACGTCACTCTGCTAATTTTTAAACACAGTTTTTAATAATTTAAATATAAACTGTTTATATATTTTAATATATGTTTTTAATCACGAGCTTCATAATCTTTTGATTACAAATCTGTTACTTTTTGCGTTAATTGTAGCACCACAACATCACAACATTGCATTTCCAAGAACCAACTAGGTTGCGGGCGTTTTTAATAGCGATCTTCATCTGTTGTGCTTTGAATATGAAACAAACGACGTCTATTTTTAAGATGGCATAATTTAGGAATGCAGAGTATCTGGAAAATTTACTTATTTATGTTGAAAGCTTCATAGCAGAGCTGCAGAGAAACGAATCTATCGAGAAAGGTTCCCAAATAGAAGTCCTTCGTACCCTAGGACGTTTATTATCTTCTGTTAGCTGTCTACGTAAGTAATTGTAAATAGTTTCATTAAATTATATATTATATCTAATTTTCGTTTAATGTTTATCGTACTTCGGGAAAATCTGTTATCGAGACCTTTCGTTCGTTGCTATAGCAGTTACAGAAACGAAGAAATCCACAGGTAGCAGCTGAATTCTTTCGTTGCAATATTGTGCTTATCTCAGGAATGAATAGCCTATAATAAAACGTATTTAAACAAAAACTCGCAAAATAACACCATGTTTCTCAGATTAGCAGGAAAGTCACGTATTTCCTTTCATTTCGTATAGCTCAGAGTTTAACATATTACCAAAATAGAAAGTTTCAATTCTTAAAATATAAGATTCTCTAGAAGATATAAATAGGTATATTACAGTGAATTTTGAAAAAAACAGAAAGTAACTGAACTGTTGCATTTCCTTTTCCCATAGTTCTATTGTTTAATTTTCCAGTTATCTAATTAAAAACTTTAAGCATACATATCAAAGCCAAAAGTTCTGTTTCAATTTCAATTTTTTCATTAATTTATGTATATTATTGTATATTTATATAATACAAATATTTTTAGGATGATGGTTTTGATGATAACAAATAATGAGCATTTTGGCTAAATCGTGAAAAAATTTGAGGCACTTAATGCACTGAGGGAAAGCTTTAGGATTAGAAAATGCGACCTGAGCCATTAGATGGTTTAGAACCCATTCCGTACCTAACTGACTCAATGAGTGGCTTTATATCGCTAAGAATACGTTTAAACAATAAGACTTTAATGTAAGTCTATGCAGAAATTTAAAAATATTTTAATTCTAAATGTAATATTTAATTCTACAGTGTAATTCAAACGTCCGGCGCCATAGAATAACTCTATTAATAGCACAGATAGGTAACAATACTGGAAAACGAAAGGCAGGATGTATCACGCGGCGTCTGTTGGGAAGATAATGGCGGGTTAGCCTGTTGGGCACGTGATTCAGAACCACGCGGCGTGCGGGAAATGACGGAACATTGCCGTTGAAATGATAAAATGCTTCAGTAAGTTATTTCGCAAGTATTTATGTCATGTGCATCATTCGTGAGTGCTTTCAAACCTATTAGTTTAAAAAACATATGTCCCTCCCTTGCGCTATAAAATAAAATAGATGTTCAGTTCTCGCTATCTGTACTAATAAATGAAGTTGTATAAAATAGTATAACATAGTCCTATGTGCTATGGCGCCAGACTTTAAAATCATCTCGTATAAACAGTTTAAGGATGTGTTTTAGCATATAGCATTTCAATACATTTTACAATTAGTATTGATTGTTAAAATTTAATATAAATACTGGAAGTACTTGCTCTATGTGATGAAGTATTAACTATTTTGTGAAAACATTTTTGCTCTCATTATCTTATATTAATGTATATTTGTATATTAGATTTTTGTTTTACTTTATCATCATGTTATTAAGTGGCATATTTTTTAAATCTCAAAAATATTTTTAAAACTTTTCTTTGTGTAACAAATAGCTAAGTGTATGATTATTAAAAATGATACATATCTACAAAATATGTGTTTAGTTAAAAACAAAATCTCGTCGAGTTCTTAATTAAATGGTGGTACCATCTGTTCATATACTTGAATTCTTACGCCGTGGTTTAAAGAAGTTTCACTCAACTTTGTTATAACGCACATAAATAAAATCCTTATAAAATAAAACAAACATTTTTTTTTAATTTGTAACCAAAATTCAGTGTAGCCTTGCAGTACAATTATTTTGTTCAATCTGTACTACAATATATATGAAGTTTTGAATATCTAAGGCGATTTTCCGACGTTTTCAGTTATGGTGCAATGTAATGTTTCATAAAATTTCCATTTGAACGCTTATGGCGCTGTGGTAATAGTAGCACTGCATGCTTTTAAATACTTAATGCGATGCACTGTAATCATTATGCCTTGACCGTCTGTTTTTCCGCAGTAATGACATTACTCTTGAAAATGCATTCTAAGGCTGTAAGCAGAATGATTCGCAAGTTCTGGCCATCCTTGAAGCACTTTCATTATTAATAGCAATGCCAGTTGGCCCATGCATTTTGCCAAGCAATAGCTTTTCAATAAATGAATTTGAAGTTCAGATAAATGTTTGTTTGTAGCCACTGTCTTGCTGCAAATAATGCTAACGCTGTTTTCCGTTTTAAAGCACAATTGAAAATGCTTTCATTAAACAGAACCTGATTACGCACTCCATGATCATCGCTACCATAGTTGATTAGAAATGGGTCGGTCGACCGACATTTGCCGCCTATGCTAGCAATTACAATGTCGGTCAGATGCATCAGCTGTTATCATTCGCAGTATTACGGCTGACTTGTTCTTCAGAGCGATGGCTTTGTGCTTATGAAGGGTGAATGGTTTTGGCGTTACGTGAGCCTAGGGATAAAAAAGTTCTTATTGTTCATCATTTGTTATAAAAAGTCGGTTAAGATCCTCAAGAAACCAGTTTGATTCTATCGAATATTGGACGCTGATTTTAACAAGTTTCCGAAATGAAGAAGTTTAGTTCAGTGTATTGCTGGTTCTAGACTAAAAGAAGAGATTAAATGTCCAACACCAAAATGGATCTGATATTTGAAAAAAGTACAGTAGATTTAAAATGTTATTTTAAGAATATTAATGGACTAATATTCAAAATAGATTGCAACTTTTCTGACCTAATAACCCTTTTCTTGAATTTCAACTTAATTACTAAATAAATATTAGCAATGTTATCTGAATTCATAATTCCTTCCAATTCTTATTTTTTGTTTGTATTTCATTATAAGGATCTGAAGATAACTTTTAACATTACAACCATACTGCAGAGGAAAAGTGTTATATGCAAGGGAATATTGTGTATATTGAAGGTGCAGTTGTGATGCACTGACAATTTTAGTTATAAAACTTGTCCGCACACACGGTGATTTACTTCTAGGTTACTAAGCTTAACTGCGCTTCCTAAAATGTGTAGGCAATGTTATCTCATACAATATGTTGTACTTGTGCTTCCTAGGCTAAACGGGTATTGTACTGGCAAAACACTCTGAATGTGATGGTTTTATTCATGCACAAAAATGTTTCTGATTTCCTTTACATTCCGAAACCCCCACTGGTTGCGCTAGTTCGTTGGCATAGGTTCAATATTTGTGCCAATTTCATTTACATTTTTCCTGTGTTCAAACTCAAGGTTTTTTGTTATATTTTTGTTTTGCATTGAACTAGTAGATTAAAATTTGTGCACAATATGTGAATTGCAGCTCTAGAAAAAGCCGCTGATCAAGGAAGTTCTAAATAAATTTCACATGCACACGACTAGCCGATTCGTAATCAAAACAAGGTTTAAAAGCAAAAACGTTGCTATATTCGTGAATAAATGTGTAGGTACTTCAGCGAGACTAGCAGAAAACATTCAGAAAGCGACATTCAAGGACATGACAAAGGGAGGGGGAAACGGAGTTGAAGTACGGGCGCTGCCGGCTTCTATACTCCTAATAGCCGAGGAGTAAATCATCGCGTAATCGGTCAGGTTTATAAATAATGTTCCATATAACTTAAATTGCTATATAAGTCAGATCATCAATTTCGTTAATAACTATTCAAGCAAAAAATTAAATATTTTTATAATTATTCTGTGTTTTGATGAAGTTTAATATTAATGTTAACACACAATATAAGAAAAAAAATTATTGTGAACCTCTGCGGAGCGAGCTTGTATTTTAATATATAATTAACATATTTCAGCACATAAAGAACTCTTATGTGTGCAGTTTGTTTTATCAAAAGAATACGAAATGGAGTTATATTTACATATCTAAAGTTCATAGTTTCTTATGCGAAGAATACTTAAAGAAATAATGTTTTTGTAACACTAAAACAATATTAATATAATACAAATAAATAATAAGAAAATTAAGACCAATTATTATAATGCAGAGCCGCTTAAATATTCTCAGTATCATTTATAACAATTAATATTTTCTAAAATGACTGCTAAAATTTTCTCTTTAAATGGTATGCACAATTTTAAAATTGTCTAGTAAGAATTGAAAGATTTTCAAATTGCCTTAAAAGATTCAACTAGAACTACAATGTGCTAAATTACTACAAAGAAAACAAGATAAACCGAACAACATAGAGACACTAAGATCGTTTTTGAGCTTCATATCTAACAATCCAATAAATTTTAATTATCATAGCGAATTCTTCCTTACGAGGTAAATAAATATAAAATTTTTTAAACTCCCAAAGCTGGAAGCTATAACATTTTGTATTGAGTTTAAGTGTGTTGCGGGAAATTAAACCAGTGTTAATATTTACGGCATTCTTCATTTAAAAGCCGTATAATGTACTAATATTTAGTTATTGTTTCAAACTAAAATTGATATTTTGGTCACGTTTTTTATAGATGATATTCACACTGGTGTAATTTGGGTGAAATGTAAATCGAAAGGAATTAACGGGTATACTTAAGGTAAATGTATTTTCTTGATCATTACCTCTATAGAATTTTGTTGCCTAACGTTACATAACCAACTATAATCTCATACCTTATAATAAAACTGCTTTTAATATCGTAATTGTTGTAATGACTTAATATGAAGCGCACTTTTATTCTAATTATTATATATAAAGCTACTGACCTGCAATATAAAAGAATTATGGGTTTTTCCCTGAACTTGTAACATAAAATCTATCTTTTAAAGAAACATACAACAGCTGTACATCGGAGTTCATATCTAACTCTCAATGATGATGATGTATTTTGAGGATGAACATTTGTTACCTTTGTCATATAACCATACCTCGCCGTTCCTCATTCTATTTTATTTCTGAATCGTGCAAATTGGAACTTCGGAAATTTCTTTGCAGAAGTGCTTCAGCTGTTGTATGAGTTATCCCTGTACTCTGTTACATGAAAATGTCAGATACAACGCTTTTATTCCTTTTTACGAGGTTATGATTTAACGTGTACCAGATAGCAGGATAAAAGTATGTTCTGTTGCAGTATCGTCGTAAGTGGATCACTGATTTATGCCGCTCTACTAGATATAGCTTCTGTGTAATAAGGCACTTGTTAAAGCGTGTCAACTTGTAAATATTGTAATTTTATAAATAATGGGTTATAATACCATATGGCAAACAACATATGGTTATTTCTGGCACCATAATTTTTAAAACCACCGAGCAGCTTCTCAAGAGATACCCACTTCTTCTTCTTCTTCTTCTTCTTCTTCTTCTTCTTCTTCTTCTTCTTCCTCTTCTTCTTCTAACTTTTGAAACCAATTTGTACCCTCTAAGACATTAGAGTCAATTAATTACAAATCTCTAATAATTGTGCAAAATTTTCCAGTCATTTGACATCCAGGTTTCTCGACATTACTTTTTCAACGACAGAAAACTTGTCTTAACTGCAATTTTAGCCTGGTGTTGCCACTAAGTTGACTGTATTGAAAAATGAATCACCCAGTCCCATTTTCTTTTCCATCTTTCTTTTTTAATATGCAGAATAATAGATGTTATATAAAAAATAAGGATTGTATAACTGGAGAGGGAATGTTTTCTGGAAGGAGAATATAAAAGTCCCACATTTTATCCCAATTTTATTTTTAATTAAGCGAGTTGGAACAAACAGCTGCAGAAAACGAAACAGAAGCGCATATTAAAATTTGCGCAGTTTGATTCTATATTGACGCTTTTCTTGTTTCTCAAGATGTTACCGGAATAAGGCGGTGGAAGACAATATGATAGATTGATACTTCTTTTGACGATGGCTTAGGCTGTGGAAGCATAGACAGTGTAAGTGGTGGTATGAACAATCTTTAGAAGGGTTAAGGTCCGCCTTCAAGGATTTTTGAAACGCGAATTTTAAGTCACGTTGTTTTAAAAAGTAGCCACTGTCTCTGGAGGAAAATACCATTAAGTATTACTGTATACACACTAAATATATATGTCGGTCCTGGTGGTGTAGTGGTTACCATACTTGCCTCCTACACCCAAGATCGCGGGTTCCAACCCGGGCAGGACCGATGGATTTTTTCGGGGCGTAAAAATCCTAAGCATGGCTTCCTTCGGAAGGGAAGTAAAGCCGTGGGTCCCGTGCCTACATTTACGGCACGAAAAAGAACCTCAAGCCTGAAAGAGAGGCCTCCGAGCAAAATCTGTCGGCCGTTTAACGCCCTGAGTTGAATGGGACGCTGATGACCTGAGATGTTAAAGAGCGTCCATAAATAAATCAATAAAAAAAAGCACTAAATATGTGTGAACTGGATCAGTTCTAACATACTAAACATTTAAACAACGCCATGTTATTTCACTAAAAACTTGCACTTTTTTTTTTTTTTTTTTTTTTTTTGTTCTAATGCATTTAAAGTTTTCTTCGTGTTTTTTTATTGAGGTTCTCTGCGCGCGCACTCTTAATATAACAGTTTATTTATACTATTCTATGTCAAAGAGCAAATATATGCACACAAGAACATCACTTTTTTGAAAACGCTCCTTGTTTTAATATGCTGCGGAGAGTCTGTTACGGTGAGCCTTGTACCAGCTACATAATGGAGTTTATCATTGTCCGAGCGTGCACTGACTTGTCAACAGAACAAATCCATTTTAGTACTGTCAGCATTTACCTTGATCTTTTCTTGTATGGAATTCCAAAGTCTTACCACATAATGCAAGATCATGGTTTATTGACCGAGTTTACAGATCTTTTTGTCTTTCTCGGACCCTATAAGCATTAAAAGAATTAAATACCAAGTGATATTAAATGCGCAGAATTCTCTATCTAGTGAGATATAGGGAATGCTAACATGCGTTTGCTTGAATGAAAGAGAATGACACGTCACCATTGACCCATAATAACTTACATATTATGAGCTAGTGCCTGCAGTATAAAACATTTAAAGTAGGGAGGAATGACTTGTTGAAAATACAGGCAGGGCAAGTCTTTTAGTTTGCAAGTTGATGCAATAGAACGAAAGAATGCCATAGATCGTATTATTTATTATTGATGAAGAGCTGGAGGTACAGACGTGCAGAGATCATTACTGTCTACAATTCTTCTTTTCAAGTATCTCTGCAGTTGTCCTTAACCTTTTATTGACAGCGGCCGTAAAACACAATCAACTAGGGCCAAGCCTATAGTTACATCACAGTGTACTGCCTTGCTATTGTCTCACACAAACGCTTCAGAACCGCTCCTCTTGTCAGTCGATATCCCAGTATTTGAATGGGAACTCTCGAATATGTCTTGCGTGATGTGTTTAATTTTTTTTTTTTTACTGTAACTTGGAGCACGTTATTAGACATGCTTATTCTTCAAAACCTTCTTAAGTTCTTCCATCAACCTTGCAAGTGATCAGCTATGCCTTTCGCTTCATGTGTTTTCGACTACAACTTTTAGGCTTCAGTATATGTTGCATATTACTAATGTCTTCACTAAATTTTATTTCAAACCATTATCTATGACACCTTTGGTTATGTACTAAAACCACGAGCCGTATCGCACGGTACATTTCTGATTATGTTTTCGACTTTTTCTTATACTTTATCCAAGAGATGTAGAGTACGTAAAGCTAACCTTAGTCGTCTATCAGATTGGAAAAGCTCTTCATATTAATGCATGAAAATGGAACATTTTCTCTGCTCTTCAACTTTCTCACAAACTACTTCTCCCGCAAATGAAAGCAGACTACGACCTCGCGGTAATGCGGAAACATTTCAAGAACGGCGTCATCGCCACAACGTGTCATTTGCCGTGAGCCCCACCCAATGTAAGACCTTCGCTCATATTAACACGATCTGTGTTGTAAGGGAAGCTCCAAGCAAAACCCCTAACAGATTGGTAGTAACAGAAATGTTCATAAGGTTTGCTGCCTCTTTGGACTACAGCCGCAGACACCACAAGTCTTTTCATGTCTGAATATTATCCAGAAAACATGCCCATGCTAAATAAAAGCAAATCAGATTTTAGAGAACCAAATAAAGCATAATGCTTTCAGCAGAATCCTCGTTAGATTGTAGTTACAAAATACGTACTGAGTAAAAAACAGATACTTTTGAAACTACACAATTTACAGCAGTAAATTTTGTTTTCATTTGGAACGGCTTTCAGTTTGCACAAAAAATTCCTTATAAAAGACATTGATGCGATGTAGGAAATTTTCTAGGAGAAATTTCAAGCATTTTCCTCATTTTCTTTCAAAAGTGCATATAAATAATTTTTATTGGTGTTGCTTTTCCCATATTCAATTATTATTATTATTATTATTATTATTATTGTTGTTGTTGTTATTGTTGTTATACTCCTCGTTCTTCAGATGTGACAGAATTTGTTTTTATCCACGTAGTAACTTTAGTCGTCTTTGAAATGCTTTGAAATTACCTTGTGGATCATAACGATTTTCTTAACACCTTGAAAAGTGTAACTGATGTTCGACTAAAGAAACTGTATTCATATTCTTCGTTTGGAAATTTCTAAAGTCTTGAAATTTAGCGCTGAGATTTTTCAAGGATTCTCTGTTTAAGAGCATAAAAGAACGAAGGGGAGAGGAAACAAAAGAAGAAATTTGTGCACCATATTTAGAAGGAGCCTTTAAAGAAAGGCGAAGAAATCATAGCCCAGAAATAGGAATTCTGGTTATTTACTCCCAGAATTTGCTAATATAAGAACCTTCTTGGGAAATATTTCTCTATAGGAACAAGTTTAATAGTAAACTTATATTTTAGCAAATGACTTCTTTTTTGTATAACAATAAAATTCGTATTGTATGATATACTTTTATTTTGCATTCTTTCAACACATTTTTAAAATGCATTTAGGATATTGTTTTATGTAATAAAATGCCCAAAAAATTTCAATACTCTTTTGAAATAAAAGTTGTCCAAGATATATACACTAAATATATGGATATTAATTTCGTTTTAAATATGGATGGAACTTATTACTACATATAACTTTATATTACTTAAGAGTAAAATTTTAAAATCATTCGATTCCCATTTTAAATATACATTATAAATATTAAGCACTTTGGAGCATTCGATCGGAAGAACTATTTGAATGAATGGAATGGTAGATTAATAATACATTTAATATTAAATGTGAACAAGTAAATATTTTTCGATCCAAACTATATTGCGTAAATATACCGTAAATTGTTTATTACAACAAAATGTTCTCAAATATATTTTTAACTTAAATTTTATACTTTTCTTTGAAATATTTAATTGGACAGATAATTTTACAAACCTACTCTTTTAAGCTTATTTAAAGCCTTTCTGGGTTTAAAAATGTTTTATCCTTTATGTTGCTACTGTCTTAAAAAATTAACATCACTTATTGACTTTTTGCTCCAAATATGGAAACAAAGCAATTGTTTGCATGTAAGAATTTACTGGAACATAAGGAATATCTAAGAAATCAAGATTTTTGGAGAAGTTTTTACCAAATAACACAATGATTCATAAAACTATGTGTGTTTGGACGCTTAATAACATCTCAGATTTCCAATCTTTTATTATATCCCTATCATGCAATCGGTTGATTAGAGATGCCTGATACCCACAAATTGCAATATTTAAGACATTTTTGAAGTTTTATGAGTAGAATTCTTTAATATTCCTGACCATATTATGCCAGCATTCTTGGAACTATGGGCTCTTCTTTTCAATTACCTCCAAATTATCAAATATCTGCAAATATAATATGAATTCTCTAAAAGTATATGCATTATTATTAATGTAACTCTTCCCCATAGAGACGCACAAATTGAACTTCTATTGTTCGAAAGCAATTTGCTAGTATAACTAACACTTGATACACACCTTTGTAATATAAACAAATTTAAATAAAAATTGTAGGAAATATTACTTAGCCCTTACATTCTGAGGATTTATATGTGATCACGTATTAAATATAAATGAGCACGTGTTGCCAGTTTTATTCCTCACTGTTGAGATCATACAGCACTAATATAAAACCCTGAAACATTTCTTCGTTCTTTATAAATTCTACATCTCATTTTAGGATTCGATCTCTGTGAAATAAGAGCATCTTTATAATGCAAGATAAATTTGCTGAAAGCTTTAAGGGTCTAAATGTCGAGTATTTATTACACGCCAGCTGTGTGATCTAATCAAAGATTTCCTGTTGTATCTAACGTAAATAGATCAGTAGAACGGAAGACAATTGAAGGATAATATTCAAACAATGACGTCAGAATATATATATTGTTCTATATGTATATTCGTGATGTAAAAGTAAATTTAAGTGGAGCGGAAAGCAAGTGTGCTGAAATTAATGAATGATTCCCAATTTGTTCGCTTCTCCTTTGTTCATGGGCAAAGACGTGCCTGTTCTAATAGTCTCATATCTTTCCATCTTTTAAACGAAATTCCTATACACTGTTGTTCATCTCATGTATAGTTCAGTATTGTTGTGTTGTGGCATTCTCTGTAAATGTTGCATACATTGTTTGAGAAATTAAGTTGTCCCAATTTTCCCTCTCTTACTATCTCCTTTTGTGTATTCTTTGACAGTTCAGATTTCATTTCAGCAGATATTATTTTGTAGTTTTTTGTGTGTTTTTCATGCCTCATTGCCATATGGTAATAATGAAGTGATCATTGATTTCTGAAAATTACACGGTGTTTCTTTCCTTTCCAAGTCCTAGAGATTGTACCGCATTATTCTGAAACTATGGTATTTTTGTTTATGTCCTGATCTCATTTCAGCCTAAATATTTAAATCTTTAAATTTTTCCATAGGTTTATTAGCAATAAACGGTGTCATTCTAATGGCGCATTCACCGTTTAAAGCCATAAATTTTATTCTTTAAATTGTATACTTTTTCCAATTTCGTTTAATTCATACGTAGTTTTTGAAGTCTCCCTTCTGAATCAAATACAAGTGTTTCTTCTATGTATAAAAGATGTTTAATTATTTTGTCTCAGTTAAATTCCAATATAAACAAAATTTTCCATCTCTTATAATGTTCAAATTTATAATAAAAATATGGTGAGGGGCTGCATCCTTGTTTTACTCTTATATTTGTTTTTATATCTTCATTCTTTCACTTCAATCTTAATTTTTATTTTTGTGTATACACTTTGTATTAGTTTACTGTGATACGGGCGACTTATTTGGACAAATGTTTTTTCATAGTCTACAAATCCGAAATTTGTGTCTAATTGTGCTTTTGTCTATTTATTTATTTATTGAAAAAAGTTATCTTCCAGTTTTAAAGCCATTTTGTTCTTCCATGAGAATAGTTTCTAATACACGTTTTACTCTTGAAGTGGTTAGATGAGCATATATTTTATCACTCGTATTTAGTTGAATAGCACCCCTATATTTTTCGGTCTGGTTCCTTCTTTCTTTTTAAATATTGTTAATTTCCTTTTTCCTGGCATAGTTTATGTATTACAGCACCTGTTTATTATATTCTGCAGTCTGAAATTCCAATAATTCTCTGAAGTAAATCTACTTCTGGAGAGTTTATAGTTTTAGAACACTCTAAACAATTTCGAAAATTTTTAATAGCAATAATGTCTTAATGCTTTCTATTTCTGGAAAATAAAATAATTTTCATCATATCAAAACGTATTAGGTTATCCATTCACTTCCATTTACACAGTTCAGTTTGGCAACGTTTAAATTCCGGTAATTTTTGTCACTTTCAACGTTAATATCCGTTTTCCATAAATATCAATTGGTATTAAATATTTAAACACTTTGCACAACACCTTGGGCATTTCTCTTTTTATAGCGTTTGATACACGCCTTTTCCGTTTGTATTTTTTTTTTTTTATTTGGTTAAAATAAGTATTGCTATAATTGTTTCTTCTTCCAAATAAGTTGGCCCTTTTTCTTAACCTTTTTTTTTTAAGTTCCTAGAACTTCATTTGACTCTTAGGAAGTAATATTTGGTATTTCCTATTCTTTTTCTATATTGTCCTCTGAGTTGGTTTCGTTCCGGCACTTGATCATTTTTTATGAAATAACAATACGGAAGCTAACTGCGAAAAGAGAAGATTAGGGTTTCAGGTTGAGATAACATAAAACAAAATAACTCGCGTTTTAGTAAATCTGCTCCATGTTTAAAACAACCGTTCATCTTGACCGAAACCAATAAGAATGCAGACACGTTCGAAACAACTTCAATGCAGTTATTTACCTCTTGGTTAGCAGTGCAAAACCGTTCGTGACCATGCAGTATTTTTTCAAACAAAATATAATTAGTAGTTTAAACAAAAACTGACATCGAAAAAAGCCAATACAAAAAAAGCGCATAGTCCCAGTCATTGATCCTTCTTTGTTTAAAAGAAAGGTTTTTCATACACAGAATGCAAAAGGTTTGCCCAACAAACGACAGATTTCCTTAATTTCCCACTATAACTTAATGTTAAAATATACTTTATGATGAGCAAGTCACAATTCTTAATCTGAAAAGATACATGCCAGGACACCAGTGTTGTAAACTCGGTTATCACTCCAAATACCTAGCAGCAAACACTGATATTAAAACTTTTCCTTTTATCATTCAAAAGCTTTTGTTCTTAGGTGCAAAAAAAAAATGAACAACGTAACACTTACATTCACAATATTGCTTCATTAAATGTATTAAACACTCTGGGGGATTCCTCAAGACAGGAATAAAACAAGATTGGTTGCTACTATTCAGGGTAGATAACCAATGCTATTTTTTCATACATAATCTACAATCGGTGGGCTTTCAATATACATTTTGTTGTAGCTCATAAGGATTTTTAGTAATTGTATAAAAGAAATGCACTATCTATATTTGGAACACACTGTATACTTTTTGATGAATATGACATTTCTCTTCATTTATATAGTGTAAGAAAACTATGAATATTGTACGTTTCCTTTTAATTGACTTTATAAAGCAGTATATCATGTTACTCACACTTTCACAAAAATTACGATGCCTACTTAATATATATTTTTATGTTTTTAGATCTTATAAGACACAACATATTGTAGTTATTATTTTAACACACACGCATAAGCGATATACATTTATTCCAAAACATTTCGAATTTTAATGAACATTTTTGTGTGTATGAAAACAATTTAAATAATTTAAAATTCAGCACCCACTAACAAATTGCACTAAATAATAACCATACAAAATATTAATAATATTATTTTAGGGGTTAACATTTTTAAATTTATAACACGAGTTATAGAAAAATTGTGTCTCAGTTTGTTAATAATTTAATTTATACGTAATAAGTGCTCAGGAGAAAATTTTGAAAAAATGTGCATTAGGTAAAATGCCAATTTATTTATAAGAAAAAAAATTATCCGGAAATTAAAATACATATATGAAATGCTATTATGGTAGATAAGCGTGCATAAAATAATATTTGTAAAAGTAGCATGAAAATCTGATTCACATACGAGCTTTACCGCCACGGGTGGCCGAGGTTGTTATGGCGTGGACTCGTGAGCGGGAGGTCCGGGGTTCGAATCCCACCAGGCCCGTCCTCCCTGACTGGGGTATTTTTCCAGGTTTTCCTCAGTCCTTATAACTGGTAAATGGCGGGGAGATACCCTAAACTTAGGCCTGGAACGCTTTCTTCCTTAAAAAACCCTTTCCCAATATATCTTTTCATTTCATGCATCATCAGTGTTCACCGCCTGTGGTGCCTCAGGGGTAAAAATGGGCTTAAACACTACAAAAAAAAAAAAAAAAAAAAAAAAAAAAAAAAAAAAAAAACCTGAGTTTTCATAGTGACATAACTCTGTGTCTAAAGTGCAGACCAATAGCTTAAAGTGAAGACGCGGAATTCTGCAAATGCCTTTATTCCAAACTCTTTTGAATATTACATGTAAAAATGTTGGTTTCTTTGGTCTATTTGAATCTGCCGTGACCAGGGATAAAGCCTCTTCTACATTCCTCGGCATTCTAAAATACTAAGGAAATGTGTTTGTGGAAACTACTGCTGATGCTACAATGCCGTCAGATTAAAAGTTGTTTTAAAGGGTAATCCACTTACGTTAGTCCGCACTTCTGGTGTCAATTCAAAACAATACGACATATTGTGGTATGAAATATTAGTGACACCTTACAATGTTTTGCAATCATTATTTTTTCTCAGCAATTTTCTTACAGTAAAACACTGACGGTCGATTTTCTGCCGGAGATCATGCACAAACATATAATAAAATAATTAAAAATTTAATCACAGCACCGATGCATTGTTTTATAATAGGAAAGTTTCTTTACATCGTTACAGAGATGGCGGCTAACAAAACATCTCATTAATTTAACCGTTCCGCTAGAGCTTCGGGTTAATAAGGAAGAAAGTGAGTACTTTGGTGTAATAAACTATGGGAAAGTAACCTAAGGTCTTCGCGGAAAGAATGTCTCAGACAAGTGCGCATCTGGAGGAACAATACTTTTGTTGGAGTGCGATTAATTCTTTAAAATGCAACTGAAAGGATTCCTTTCTTAGTTACTGTCTGCAACAACATCATTTCAAAAGCTAAAAATAACCAAAATTTTTATGAATACTTTCCAAACAATTTATGAAAATAAAAGTGTTAAATAACACGGCAAATTTTTGTTTAAGTAGTCTTTAAGTAATGACGAATCTAACATGCATAATGCCTTTCTCATGTTTACAAATTTCAAGGGAAGGCGTAAGCCCAAAGATTAAAAATAGCACATTTGACATACATTAATGCACGAAGATTTAAAAAAAAAAAAATCATTGTTTTAATTACAGCAATAGATTACTCTATATTAGTGAATAATTTACTATGTACAATTAATTACACTAAGAGGTTATATTTTGGTCTGCGTCCTTAACCGAGCGCAGCGCGCTCAAGTCATTCCAGTCACCTGTTAAGACAACAGGCTGTTCTGAGAGCTGAACGTGGAGATTCAGTACAGTTTGCTGTTAAGAAAGCATTATCTCTGTCTTTGTGTTTTGTAGCTCAGGTTACAGTTAAGAGATCAGTGTTACAGAAGTCTTTCCGTTGTGACAGGCTATTAATGCGACAGTATCATTAAGTATGTTAATTACGCTAATTTTACCTTATTGATTAGTATTTTATTAAAGTGTTATCATTAAAACAAGGGGAAAATAAGATATACAGGAATAGCCAGCATATTGTAAAGGAACTATCAGGGCAAACTTTGGAAGTGTTATTTAAGTTAAAGCCGAGCAAATGACGGAAAGATTTATTAAATGATGTCAGAAATATGTGGCTGCAGACGGACACCATTTGAATAATAATACCCCTGTAACACAGGATAGTGCTCACTATGAAACAAACTAATATTGTGTGTATGCTATTAATGAACAAAGTTGTACGTGTGGAAAGGCGAGGGGAACTTGTCCACCGGAGGAGCCGGCGACTAGAGCGGGATTTGTGTAGCCCGGCTTGCGTGTAGCTGGGGCCGTAGGTCAAAAATAACTTATTGGGGAATATTGTCGCATTGAGATATTAGCCAGAAAGTAGAGGTATTTTAAACATGCTTTGATGAACTTACCAGTGAAACTGAACTATACTACTAATGAACAAGATGAATGTAGGGATCAGAGAAAAAGTTAACATTTATTGCAGTTATATAAATGTGATCAAGTGAAAAATTTTGAAAACATTAACTATTATTGAATGCTATAGGGGATTATCAGAACCCACAAGAAGAAAATAAAGGCGTGAAAAAAATTTGACGAGTAGGAACTGAGTATAAACATTCAACCGTTTCCAAATAGAGGCTGTAATAATTTTTTCTTCCATTTACTTTTTCTTTTTTGTTTTCTTTCCTTTCTTTGGCAAATCATATTTATTTAAATTGACAACATTAACTATAAATTTTACAGGAGCATTCGAAAAGTTATTCGAAAAGGTACTTTCTTATTCATAAGTTACTGCATCATCATTTTCTCTCATGCTTTTGTCTGTTGCGTGTACAATAATTGATTGCTCAAACATTTATAAGACACCCAGTATTTAGGTGCTTTCTCCTTGAGTTTAAATATTCACAATTCTTCTCTTTTATCTTGATTCATTTGATAAACTAGTTTTATATAGCGGCTGAATATTTTAAGAATTATATTTTATTTGCCTGTAGCCTACATATTTTCTGTCTTTCATTGCCAAAGTTTCGTGAAGATATTGAATCAATGATTTAAATGACATGGTTTGGGAATACGAAAAACATTTGCAAATGAGGTCCACAAATTGCACGAAACTATAACTCATACTGCTCTATTTTAGTATTAACTGTTCAGTATGATTTCCATTGGAAGGAAACTAAACCCGTTGGTCTCGTGTCGTAGATTTACGGCATGTAAATGAACCTCAAGCCTGAAAGAAAAGGCCTCTTACCAAAAATTTTGACTCTTACATGCCCCGATTTAAATGGGATGCTGATGACCTGAGACGATAAAGGGCGCCCTTAAATAAACCAAGTAAGTATCAACTGCTTGAAATTTGGGATAATTAATAATAATAATAATAATAATAATAATAATAATAATAATAGGAAGATATGATCAGGTAGCAACCTAAGTTGTATTCAAGGCCAGTCTCAGTCTAGCTCATGACAGCTCTGCGTGTCTCATGGCGCGGGAGAAGAAGATTCTATCAAAATCTTTGTTTTGTAAGCAAGGCCTCTTCTCGTGTGAAAATCAACAGTAAGCTTTGCATAAGAGTAAAAGCTGACAGTAATGGAGCTTACTACGATGGCGATTTGTCTAACTAGATTGTGGGTAGCTTGGGAGAATTTTACAGACATCCGGGTTTTGTAACTTGTAACCCCTTAGAGGCTCTTCACTAAATAAAGATGATGTATTTGTTCTCAAGATTCGTGGGAAATCAGCAGCAACTGACACTTTTCAACGTCAGATCTCAAACTAAGGAATTAACTACGTGATATTTTTGTTTCCTGTGCGTATGCACTGTCCGAACTCTATCTCTCAGTATCAACAAGATGACCTCAGGGAATCAATGCCAAGGAAGATTAGCTGCCTTATTTTAATATTAAAGGCTAATTCCTAATGATATGACTATGGCGGACAGAATTAGGATTTACAGCCACATAAGAACTACTTCGCTAAGTCCAGGATTTGGCCAGATCAAGCTCTTCAACATAGTTGCATCAAATGAAACTCAGAGCCTTAGGCTAAAAACAGGTTTTAGTGCGATAGAGTTATTCCTAAGAGTAGATTTTTAGGTAATTTATAATATAAACATTTCGGACACATAGAAATGGGAGTGTTGGTTTGGAACGGTTTCCTGGGGGATTTTCAACCGCAAAGTTCACGGTATTTTTCAAAGGAAATCAATTATCTATGCGTCACGACCTTTGCCTTCCTTCCAGACAAGTCGTGATTTGCACATTTCCTTGAAATGTTTGGAACATCCGCCGCACGACCTTGGCAATGTTAAGCGAATCGCCAACGTACTCATTACACAGAAACAATCAATAAATGGAAAGTAAAAACACATCCCTGAATTAATAATACTTATTTACAAGGTGCTATGTTTCCATAGCTGGTTTTATCTCATCATTGCTATGTTTATTTATGAAATTCCTTAGGAAACATAAAAAACATCCAAGGTAAGTAGGGAAAACAATTCCGCCATCTTTTACGAAAAGTCTCAAGCATAGCTAATATCTAATTAAAAGATAAGCACTATATCTGACAAATGTGATGTTTTTCTGAAGTAGCTTTTCTATGGAATAGGAACTTCCCAATGAACAACGTTGAGCTGTTGGTTATTCCACGTGTGTAGCACAGGAGAAAACTTGAGTTAATTTGGTAGTTTAAACCCATCTTATAATAATCGGAATTCTAACCAGAGAATAAGAAAGTAAATCTCTATTACCGATCTAGAAAGTTGTCATATATCACAGAAAAAAAACACTTTCATCTTAACTAAAATATTTGACAGTTACATTATAAATTACTAAGAAAAGACGTCCCTTACAACTAAAATGTTTTTAGCGAACAATGCACCTGCAGATATTGCTTCCCCCCTAGCAGTAAATAACAGCAACAGCTTGGTATAGGAACTAAAGTGTCTAACAAAAGCAATTACTTCAACAGCTGATCTAATTTAGATAAAACGGATCACGTTTGCTACTCTACTCTCAAAGTCTGATGGGATTTGTAACATTCATTGAGCTTAACACTAAACACCCCCCAGTTTCTACAATTTTTGGAGAAAGTTATTTGTCGTCTGAGAACATATTTAAGACCATTTAAATGTGTCAACTTACAGATTCTGAGTAACTGGAGAGAATATGGCACACGAAGGTACTAAAGCAGTGAATGTCTAGGTCATTTCTCCCATACAAACAAAAATGAGAAAACAAAATAAAACCTTGAAGACTGTATCTCCTAGCGAGGACAAAAATGTGTTGGAAGAAAACATGTGTTGTTCTTGAAGTGCCAACCAATGAAGAAGTTGAACGTTTGCAAGCGTTCTGCCCTTCATTTAATTGAATTCTACAATCGTCTGCTTCTAAAAAAAGGTAAAAAAAAACTACTAATCTGCATTCAAACTTAGGTGACTCTCTTCAAACTCTCTCATCCAGCTACAGTATGCTGCGGAGGGGGTAAATGGTATTAGTTGCTGACTTTCTCACAATTTGCCCTATCGCTCTTTAGTTAATCGGGAGCTGTGAGCTCCCAGCATGTTTGCATGATGCTGTAAAACATTCACTCAGCCTTGCAGCGAAATCCAAGGCTTTGATATTTATAACTCATACGTCTTTATGTGTTTGAACACTGCAGCAGAGGTCAGAATTTTCTGACATCGATGAGAAACACTGACTGACAATTGCCTGCCGCCTTTGCTACACAGAATGCCTCCTTAGGTGCAAGGCCGCTCTACCAAGGTCTGGTCAGTTCAAATCTGGGACACCTGGTTGAAGAATCCTTCCAACTGGTAAAGCAAGTTCGTCATGTCCGGCATCCTTCTTTTTCAGGAAACCATAGAGTTGCGTCAGCGTTGTGTTGGTTTTTTTTTTTTTTTTCCCCAGTCTTATTTATGACTGGACCTTGACTACTGCATTCCATGTGACATTACTTTGTACTTAAAAAGAACTTGCTACATTAGTAAATATGATATGCAAGATTGTAATGTAGCAAGTTAGGAAAATAACTTACATTTACTCTGCCATGATCTCCCAATACAAAGAGATAGTCACATCTTTTCTTCTTTTGCTTCATTTATTTTTGTACTTAATTCTGTTGACTGTCGCCATCCCAAATGTTTTTCTTTAGATTTAAGAGGACAATCTGAAAATTTCCCAGCCTAACAATGAAGGAACTAGTTCTTGAACATTGTTTTTATTTTCAACATTATGCTCAAATGCCACAATTCTATCTTTAAAGTGGTTTTCAAGATGGTCTACAGCCTCATCTGATTTAATGACAAGCGATAACTAGCAAGGTAAAGTTCTAACTTTGGATACAGATGAAAGTCAGGTGTAACCAAATCTGGGGATTTGGGCGGGTGTTTAAATTATTCATACTTCAAATCTCTAAAGTTTTCCATCCCTAAAACATTTTATTGAGAAAGTGCCTTGTTTTGATGAAAATTTATTTATTTTCCTTTGTAGCCCGAACTTTCTCTCAAGACTATCCGGAGGGTAGAACCAACTTTGTCTCTTGCATTATAAATAAATTAAAATCCGCCTTCCGCAAAATCAAAAGGACTCTAATTTGACACTTAACAACTCGCATCTGTCCACTGATTTGGCTGCTGTTTCGATTCTGGTTTGGTATGGCGGATTCAAATCAATCTTGCCCGCAGTTATAAACATAAAGTCATCTCTGCTGCTTATTAAACCGCCCAAACACTGTTGCGACATTTTCATACGAATGCATTTTGGATCTACTGTTATACTGATGGCCAATAAAATTGTAATACCTCGAGAGGTTCATAATAGCCAAGCGGAAATAATGTCTGTCTTCTCGCTTGGTTGTTTGACGTACGTTGGGATCCTTCACGTCTGTGTGTTTGTCCTACCTCTATTAACTGATCTTAAATTCGTTTCTCTATGGGCGCATTTCGTCCAACATGAGCACGAATGTGTCTGAATGACATCCCGCATTTTCGGTATGCCACAATTCTCCCTTGCAGCGACCTGCTGGTATTGCTGTCATATTTTCGACGAGTTACACTCATTCCTTCTGATAAAAGATGTGGTCGGTTTAAAACGTTTCCCATGGGCGTTTCAATTTTAATGCGGCAGCCATCTTGCGCAAAACATTTAATATGAATTCATGTGAAACGTAACCTCCACATTCCTTTGAAATGTCTATAGTCTCAGTAACTTCACGTACTTTAGCTCACCGCTCATTTAATATGAAATTGTATCAATAAATTTCTGCTGTTATTGCATTTTTTGAACGTTCTTCATATGAGTCACTTCAAGGCTGGCTGGTGTGGCCATATTTAAATTCAGCAACCCGTTCGTTTAATCGTTGAAAATCAAGAACATTCTCAGTAAATATTATAAATTTATTTTGGCATTAAATAGTTACTTATAAAGATCTGCAAGATATTTAAATTTATACATTTTATGGAATGTCCACAACGCGTCTGATTTAGAAAATTATCAAATAAATTATTTGAAATAATGATACATATTTGACTGTAACAAGTATCTTGCTAACTTCACCGCCACCGATGGTTGTGACCTAGAGCTTTTCAGACCGTCTCCATATAAAAAGGTTTTTTTAATTACAGTTTTTTATATTCCTACTTCAGCTGTAAGTTATTGCTATATGTGTCATATTCCACATTCCCTGTAAATCTTTATTCCGTAAAACCTCTCGGGCATTAATTTATGATGTTTTGAGCTTGTTCCTAGCACATTTTTCTATTCTTCAGCATTCAGTTCTTTATATTATACTGTTTTTTGATATTGTACTATGTAAAATTATGTTTTACTGTATGTTACCTCTAGCATTTATTTATTAGAGCCTTATACTAAGACAGTCAACGTAGCCAAGGTTACCAGGCACAAATTCATAAACTAGAGGAGTGTTATTTGATTTCCGCCAGGACCATTCTCTCTGACTGAGGTTTTTTTCCAGGTTCTCCTTAGTTTTCATTAATAGCAAATGCTGAGGGGGTACTTAGGCCTTGAATGTTTCCTTTCTGAAAAAAATCCTTTCCCTTTTTATAATTTCATATCATGTATCACCAATGCCCACAGCCTCTCAGTGGTGAAAACGGTCTCTAAACACTCTCTCCCCAAATAAACCGATATATCAAAAACTTCCTTGTACAACACGGTTATGAAAGTTCCTTTGGCCAACAGTCTTACATTATTTAATAATTAGTGCTAAGAGGTGGTTGAAAAACCAATCCAAGTATTTTCTCATATAACTTCACTCCGGTAACACTTTCTGTTAGATAACTGAACATACGTCAGTATATGAAAGAAATTTGTAATACACTCATTAGGGGGAAATAAAACCTCTGAAATCAGATATGTAAGAACAATTATTTCTTATATAAAGTCTATGAAGTTTGTATTTTTTAATACCTGGTATAAATTTAAGATATTATTTAGGAACTTTGTCAAAATTTCCACTGTACCCTGTAACGTACTGCAAAACGATGGAAATAATATTGCAGTATTAACTTTTTTTTCGAGTGCCAACTTTTAAAGACTTTGATGCAAGGTAATTTGAAAACCTGAAAAAACTGCATGAAGTTTACTTTCAGTATCGTAGAACATAAATAGGTGTGCTATAGTCCACCTGGGAAGACAAGATTTAATAAATTATTGGTTCAAATAAATGTTTACACTTGCTGCAACACATTGCGCATTATTCAAATCAGAGTTTAGTTAAATTTGTTGTCAATGTTAAATTATGAAATATATGCACTTGTCATATATCATAATACGTTCAATTTATTAACATAATCGAGAGGCGTTCAATTAGTAATGTACAACTTTTCCTCCCAGAGTTTGTTTTATTCCAGTTTCAAATTCCCTCACTGTCAAACCAGTATCACTCGCTCAGTCATTTCTTTTTTGTACTGCAGCTATGACTTAAATCTCCTCACATGGACTGCCTTTTTTTTAGAGGTGCAATATCCGGGTAATATGGTGGATGAATAATAATCCACCGAAATTTAGTACATCATCTCGGAAACGTAAACTTATGTATGGCTTCCTAAACTTATGAAGAGTTTTGATATATACTTTGGAATTAACCGTTTCACCACAAGACAAAATAATAAAAGTGTTGTTATGACTTAGCGGCTGAGGTGATTCTCCTAAACATTTTTCCGATGAGTTCTATGATGTCATTCTATCGATTGTCTTTTGGTCTTGGCCTGGAAGACAGTGATGAAGCAATGTTTCACCTTCCGCTACAGCTCTGGACAAAAAATCGTCAACTAACCTAACCTAACCTAACCTAATCTTCAGTCTCGTAACGAGCAAGGAACTCTGAACGGTTTTCTGTTTCTTATGATCGGCACTTTTACTTCGAGGGGCTAAATGGCGTATAGCTCTGACAGAGCCGACAGTGGTATTAGGTTGAATAACGAGTTTGTTTTACGCTGATTGCTTCAAACAAGAATATCATGGGACTGCCTATACCTGACGTAATCCTTTTCGCTTCATCCCGTCATCTCTCTAAATGTTGGAGATAGTCTGATTTTCGTTTGAATTACTTCCTTTTGTTTATAATGCACATCACTTAAACTGAGCTATCCAAAAAAAAAAGCAGCCCCCACTCCATTAGCAACTGTCCGATCCAAAGAATAGTAGAATAATAAAAAAATCTCTATCTCTGTCTAAAATTACCAGTAACCTATTAATTACTTAATAAGCAGTATAACAATTACTGCAGTACAAATAACTTCTGCACATAGTTCAACAAACACCTGCAACAATGGTTGTTCAAACAAAGAATTGCTACTACATGGTTCAGATTACTATGCCATTCCTCATTAGAATTAACCATAAAAGAAATGAAGCTCTTTTACTTCAAAATAGGAAGGAAAAAGGGTTAGAATTCGACAAGGAACGTTTTCCCAATCTCTGCGGCTTTAGGCGGAAAATTGCATCAACGTTTGTAAGCACCTACTTATGTGAAAGTACATTCTTCCTAATGAAGTTCGTTAAGAATCGGCACAAAATCTGCTTCACAGATTGTTCTCTTCTGAAAATTTTCCGCCTTGCAACAATAGGAATCGATGTAGACACCATTGCCCTTACCGCCAAGGGTGGCAGAGGTCCTTTAGGCGCGAACTCTTGAACCAGAGGTCTGGGTTTCGAATCCCGCCAGGATCGTTCTTTTTTCAGGTTTTTCTCAGTCCTCATAAATGGACAATGCCCGGAAGTTCACTAAACTTCGGGCTGAAACGTTTCCCTCCTTAAAAAAATGAATACTTTCCCAATACATCATTTCATCTCATATATCATCATTGTCTGCCGCCTGTGGTGCCTCAGCAGTAACGGGCGTTAAACACTACTCAAAAAAAGCACTGCCCTTGTGAGTGCTGCCGATCGTCGCCTTAAATGTCCACTCCTTCAGGCACGTTACTAATATTTCATGTACTGCTGAAAATAGTTAATTGTTTTAGGATGCGGTAAACACTTTTATGGCTCTGAGGTTAACAGTAATTTGACACCACGGACTTAGAGACTCTGTTTTGAAAGCTAACTGCAGCACTGTCACTAGTCGGAAGAATATGAAACTAAATGAGAGAGTGCAAAGAGTCAAAGATACTGCTCACAAATATGTTTCCAAGATAAAATGACAGAAAAAATATACTGCATTGTTCATTGAACACTATGCAATTTGTACTAATTTTCTAAAATGATAACAACAATTTGGAATTTTAATGACTTACACTTATGTGGTGGAACCAAAAAATCTACCAATGAAACGCAACAAACTTATGAATTTTGACCAATCACAGCCCGATATCCCATGAAATTGTCCAAAAGTTTTATTAAATCCGCTTTATCACGCGATGTGCATTTGTCTTGTGATCAGTGTAGCCAACTCTATACCTCTACATATAATTCCTGATTACCCACGCATCACTGACCACTTCTCTGTGTTTTCAGTACTTGTAAATTTAACTAACCTAATGTGTATTCATTCAAGCAATTGTTTTTGCGTATTCAGCCAAACAAGTCTGAAATCATTTATAAATATCCGTCTAAGCAAGCATACATCTTAATAAAGGTGTTGTTTAGAATAGTAAAAAGTTTTCCTTGTTTTGTTTTGCTCAGTAGGTATTAGTAAATCGAACGGTACAGATTCTATTCATAATCGTATTTGGTTTTTCTTTACTGGCATTCGTCTGTTGCTAGATGGCTTGAGAAGGTTAAGTATTCCTAATACAAATGTACAATTATTACAATATTGCAAGCCAAGTTTACGGGAGTTATATTTAAATTCTTATTTTATTCGTGAAACAGTCCTAATAAAATCACTGGAGGGTCTGAGCTTTCTTGTGGCCTAAGATCCTATTGAGATAATTTTTGTAATATTAATGATTTTACAGATATGGACAGATAAACTATGGTTTTTGTAACCCGTTAACGTATCAAATACATTCGCAATTCTTTAATAAAACTGCTCAATTTAAGGCCCCCTGCTAAAAACTGGCACTATTTTGGGTAAGAAATGCCAGTTTTCAATTAAAGCTTCTGTGGTGAACATGCATTACTTCAGTTAATCCAGAAAGCAATGATTGTTAATGATTACATGTGAACCATTTAAAGAATTTTACTATTTCCGTATGTTTGTTGCATTAAAGATTTTCTGTTAATTTTCGGCCATTCTCTTTGCAATTTCATGAGCAAGCCACCGCGGAAGTTTCTGCCCAGTTGGCCAAGTTATCTAAATAGGCAAACAAAAGCATCCAGCTCATTAGTTACAGCATTTCAAACAAAAACTACGGTACATGCTAAGTTGGATTGACCACGAGAGGCTGTATTTTAGTTTAGAAGGGAAACAAATTCTGTTCCGCTGCCTCAAACCGTGACACATCATTAGAGCACGCTGTTCAGGCTTGCGGTTTTCGACGCTCCAGAAAATCGTCCTCATTGGTTCTCCTTGATATCATCTTTCTTGTCCCTCCGCCGCCCTACAGTGTGTATGCTAGTGAGGACAACTATACACTTCCGAGCAAAGAGTACTTTTTGGATTTATCTAATAAGGTACATTCTCATTATAAGAGCATGTTCATTGGACTTTATTAAAATTGTGCCTAAAATGTATAAACATTCTATTACTGTTGTTGATTTGCTGTTTTGATTTATTTACGGACGCTCTTTAACATCTCAGGTCATCAGCTTCCCATTCTATTCAGGGTGTGAAACGGCCGATAAATTTTGCTCAGAGGCCTCTTCTTTCAGACTTGAGGTTCTTTTAGATGCCGTAAATGTACGTCACGGGGCCCACGGCTTTACTCCCCTCCGAAGAAAGTCATACTTAGAATTTTTACGCCCGAAAAAATCCATCGGTACTGGCCGGGATCGAACCCGCGATCTTGGGCTTAGGTTACCAATTATGGTAACCACTACACCACTAGGACTGACGTACTACTGTAGAACTAGTGCTGTGTAAATATGAGATTTTTTAAACAAAATACATGTTTACCACCCAAGAATTCTATTACTGTGTTCTGTACCTAATAAAATTCCAAGAGATCACTGTAATAACAAGAATGTAATAGAAGAGTTATGGAGCATTTGCAGTGTCCACCTCTGTCGTTTATTTTTCTAGAGCACAAAAGACCAAAGATGTTCCAATGGCATGAACTGAATCCTGTCTCGTATACAAAAGTTGATTTTGTACCTGTTGCTTTGTCTTCTGAGCATCCGTGCTTGGAAATCCGCCACCATAGCAGGTGTTAAGAACGGACAGGGTACATTTTTTTCGCGTTAGTAACTGGTCCCACTATATGCCACATTTTCACTATATCTGATTTACTACTCTTTATAAAAATACCACCAGAAAATTTGGCTCGAAAACTCTCCGCCTTTTCTTAATGGAACCGGCACACACTTACGACTCCCCTATAGCTAAGAATACATCTCGCCGCAGACTGTGACCTACTTTACGGCATAAGCCACTTCCTTGTACTAATATAAATAATGAAATAGCCACGATCGATATAACAAATTCCTTCCTTTTCTTTTCTCCTCTCCACCAGAAACATTATCAGTTTGAATATCAGCTCGCACTGCCGGGCCGGTATTTCGTGGATCATACCGTAAATAATATTACTACTTATTTTATTACTATTATTGAATCTCCAAAAGAGTTAACCTATTTTACAAATATATGCTACAGCCATAATTTAAAAACTTCAAATGTTAACGAATTATAGCATTTATTTTATAGCTTCTGGAAAATATCAACATTAAATTATAAACTGCTTCAAACAACACTGTCTTCAAAGAAGTTGTTTTAAAAGCAGTGTGAACCATATCTTACAACTTCTAAGATGAATTTTTAACAGTTAATCTCTCTTAAAGGCTTGTTTTGGGTAATCAAATGCTAAACAACTATTTGTGCAGATATATGAATAATCGTGTTAAATATTTATTCCGAAGCGTTCAAAAGCATACTTCGAAGTTAAGTTTATCCGTTTATCCGAAAAGAACATCTTAGTAAATTGGTCTTGTGTCGTAATATCTAACCACAAGGAATTCCAGCTTTGTAGCATGACCATTTTGAATTTAGTTTTACAGTATGATGAAAGGGTATTTTGGGTATTCATGTTCGCCTCCTGAATTTGTAACCACCATCTTTGCAAGTTGTCAGCAAATAGATTACCAAGAAAACTGCTCGACTATTAACCTGCAGGTAGTCCAGTTCTGAGAAGATCGTCCGATTAAATAACTTTCTAAATAGTCGGAACAGCCTGTAGGCCTATACCTTGCCCACGATGTTGGTGGATTCATTCTAAATGGTTTGATAGTTGCTATTGAGAAAAACTACTAAAGCTCACTTTATGGTACTTGGAACTTTTATTGTTACAGTTTTATGGCCGTAAATAGCTCAGCAAGTAAATGGTGTTTTACTTCCATTATATTAATGCTAATGGACCATTGCTGAATAAGACCGCAGCCTGCGGTACTTCAGTAGTGAAAAAGGGTGTTTAACATCATTAAAAAAATCTTAATCGCATAATACAGCGGTGAATGCCAAAGCTTACAGAATGTAGAAACAGCATTTTAGATTATGCTATTTCGTGTTCCAGATACATATGAAATACTGAATAATGCAAAAAAAAAAAAAAAAAAAAAAAAAAAAAAAACTCAATTAAAGCGAATTATTTTATGAATGCTTTAAACGCCCTGTGAAAATGTAACGAAAGAAAAAGTGAAGAACATAGCAAAGATGAGGTAATTACATTGTACAGAGAACTGTTAAAGCTGTTCAGAATGACCTTTGCTAACTTTAACTGCAAAGAATAACATAAATACTCGAGAACAAAATCCTACAATTGACTACTTTATGAACTATGCTCAGTCAGTAACAAAATTAACTGAAGATAATTATCGCAATAAGTTACTAGTAATGTATTTAGCACTGTATCATTTTGTTCAGTTTAATAAGTATATAAGTATGCAATAGCACTTCTTAGAACAAGTAGGACGTTGACTATGAACTTGAATGGTTTACTATAGGATGTTGTATCCTTGTTTACAGGGTGAATATTTTTATTTAGTTACAAATTGCCTTTCATGAAAATATTTGGTCATAAAATAGATTGAAGATGTTATAAATTTATATTTTACGACATTCGTGGACCTTCTTCCACAGCTTTAAAATATTTGCATTAAATTAATGGAATAGAGGAACAAATACATCCATTGACTTTTGATGGAAAACCTTTCGCAGGCACATGCATTACTACTGAACAAGCGTCTGGTATGAAATTAACCGTAAAATATGTAAAATGCTTTGCGTTTGCGTTAGCATGTCAGCGAATGACTTGTTTTGGTACCCGCTCAATTGACCTTTGTTCAGTTTCCATGCCCTCATTCTCCTTTCCAAGAGGATACCCACAAAGAATGAAAATGCTTTCTCACCAGTGAGAATTACTTTGTCCCAAACACCTCAGGCACACAAGCACATGATAAACATAAAAAAGTAGCACAGTTCCTAGAATTTATGCCTGTCAAAAAAGTTTAAGTGGGTGTGCGTTATTTTTTTTTTTTTTTTACAAAAGATATAGGAAGAAAATGATTACAGAGTACCCAGCGATGGCTAGTTCGAAAATCCTGCTGAGTGGTCTAGTTGCAGAGGATCAGTGTTGGCATTTGCATAATTTTAGAGGGTTATTTGTGTGCTATTAACGCTGTGTTACATTCCTAACTGATAGTCTATATAGACTGTTACATGCAGGTATAAGTTTAAAATGTGAACTAGTATTTCTTCTATTACAATTTTGTTATCTTTAACTAATTGAAAAGGCTTACTACCTTTGCACAACTAAAGATCCGTGATTGCACGATTATTAAAACGATTAATAAAATTATGATCTAACATTATTTTTTACATCTCTCTGTGTTGGTCCCACCATTAAAACTTTGAGATGTTTATTTCAGATAGGCTTTGAAAATAATGTGAAACTTTTCACATGCTCAAAGACAGGAAAATATTTATTGTTTCTTTTTCCATTAAGAAAGAATTATAATAAACGTTGGTGTAAATGTTTGTACATAATCACAGCATTTATGCTTTATTTTATGAAGTCTGTGTTTTAATACAATAAAGTGAAGATATTAAAACTATGAATTGAGAATATTTTATAAAAATATACATTTTCGCTGAAATAGTAAAATAAAATGTTTCTTTAAATACATTTCTGTAGTAATTCAATACTCTTATTAATGTTAAAATAAAATTTAAAAACTTTATATTATAAAAAGGAATAATAAAGAGTTTTAATATATTATTATTGTATTCAAATGTTATAATAAATTCCTAAGCATAATCTTTAAGAAAGGTGACCTATTTATGCTCAAACTCTTATCAATATTTCTAATTTAAAGTTTTTCTCTTGCTAGCTTATTAACAAATATTCTCTCTGCACAGACTGCTTCATAGAATAAGAGCTGCTATCTATAAAATATTTCCCATGATTATGTTCAAAGAGGCAATTGAACTTAATGATTTACGTAAACACTATATTTGGTTAGAGTTTATCAAGTTATTGTATATAAGAAAGAAAAATCAACTGTGTTACTTTAATTCAATAGGTAGTGTAGTGGTAACCATACTTGCCTCCTAAACCCCCCAGATCGGGGGTTCTATCCCGGCCAGGACCGATGGATTTTTTTCCGGAGTAAAAATCCTAAGTATGGCTCCCTTCGGAAAGGAAATAAAGCCGTGGGTCCCGTGTCCTACATTTATGGCACGATAAAGAACCTCAAGCATGAAAAAGAGGCCTCTGAGCAAAAGTTGTGGCCATTTCACTCCCTGAATTGAATGAGACTCTGATGACCTGAGATATCAAAGGGCAAGATGTCAAATTAAAAACAATGATAATAGTCTTCATAACTATCAAGTCTATCAACCAGCTTATGGCTTAGGCTCAGAAATAATGCTCCAAACTTTATCTCTAAGAAGTTTGACCTTATCTCAATATGGTCAAAAATGGAGAATAGAGCTAGGTTCGAAGATTGAGGTTCTTTGGCAATAAATGTGCATGGATGGATAAGAAAAACGTACTGTAGAAACCTAGAAAAAACGACAACAAGCATAGACTACTCTATAACCACTCAAGAAATCTCACAGTATGACAAAGACGAAGAGGAAGTTCTGAGCAATCAAAGACAAGGCGCTACAATAATATGAAGGCGTAACCGTGAATAATAAAGACGAGTAACATGACCGTAAATATACAGTCATCACTTCTAACAAATCATATCCGAGACGTGACATACCCGAGGGCTTCCTATGACGGAGAGGAACACCGCAAAGAAACGGACGTGTGAGTGTCTTACATCTTCAGTCACGGTTTATGATTATGTAAAACGGCACCAGGAAGATGCGGATAACTGGAGCTTCCGCAGACAGATTCTCGTGAATATGACCTCGATATAGCACAAAGACGTGCCACCCTTCGGCAATCAATATATAAATCAAAATACCAATTGTTTCACACGGCCTAACGGCAGCGCACTAAAAGAGACGAATAAATACAAGTCATGGCCAGGCATTGAACCGGGAATCTTGTCATGGTGTGCCAATGCGCTAACCGTTATGCCAACGGGACTCTTCGAGTCTCTTAAATTGCAAGTGTACTAGATTTCTTTTATCCTGCTAATCTTCTGTTGTTTTAAAAGTTTCTGTTTTAAGAGAAGATTATACTGATATTATATTAAAAATGAAAGCTT
The DNA here is from genome assembly GCA_030762175.1 of Metallyticus violacea. Classification (NCBI taxonomy): domain Eukaryota; kingdom Metazoa; phylum Arthropoda; class Insecta; order Mantodea; family Metallyticidae; genus Metallyticus; species Metallyticus violacea. The sequence goes on from CM060846.1 coordinate 43,580,572, forward strand.
TAATTGTTAAATTATGAAGTTTAAGCGGTATTGCAACTTTCTTGCCTGCAATACGCAGATGGGTGCTAATATTTAGATTTCATGCATGGTCTGAGAAATTTTTTCACGTTTTTGAGCATCTAAAGTGACCCATTCGATGCACCTTTTCACCAAAATTCCTCAAATTCTCACTAAATACAAACAAGTTGCGTCCAAATTCAGATTTATATTATTTAAAATAGGATGTTATAATAGAAAAATTACAACGAAGTAAATAATTTTAATAATGATAAGAAAAATAAAATTAGTAATTTAGTTTATGTTGACGTAATGTATTTAAAGTTTAATTTCGTTATAATTTACTTAATATTTCATCGAATGAGGTTTATTTTAATAAAGAATGAACATAATTTTATAGGCTTCATTTCTCGCGCTAAAATTTAATGTACAATATTTTGTTAGCTTAATGTATAATGTATACGTAGTGCTTGTTTCACCGTTGTCACTTCCGGTTTCCGCAAGTAAGAGGTTTGCAAGTTAAGACATGTTAAGTTCCGCCTACACCAAAAAGCTCGACGAACAATACCCTGCTCCGAAATTCTACTTTCGTCTCAATAAATCTTCAGCGGAAGCCTTATGAAATATTGCAGATGACCTATGGATTCTTTATACTTTTCTATTATTCAGTTTGAAGATGGTTTAAAATGTTTAAAGAGAGAAGACAATCAATTTCAAAGGATGGTGCGACCGAGCTCCAGTTTGTGTTCTGACGAAAAAAAAATAATGTTTCAGAAATTATGAAAATGTTCCTGGGTATCACGCACACGTTGTAACTGAAAGATGCACATGAGACGTGTGTGTGCACGGTGGGTTCCAAGACTGCTAATTCCTGAACAAAAGGATAATCGCGTGCAGCTTTGGATGCAGCTGAAGATGATGTTACAGAAAGTTCTTTCTGCTTATGCAACTTGGCTACATAATTTCAATCCTGAAAGCAACAGCAAAGCTCTGTGTGGAAATGCTGGTCATTATGAACACACACAAGTAGCTGCTTCTGCTGGGAAATTTTGGTCATCTCATTTTTTGATATTAAAAGGAATTATTTACACCGCATCGTAAATAGTCGTACCTGCATACACAACTGTAACTGGGCAATACTACACGTGATGTCTTGATAACTTCAAGGTCATATCACATGGAATTATGAGGATGAGCAAAGATATGTTGACAAAGGAAAGGATTAGCATTCTATATTGAACAGCCCTCATATATAGTCAATTAAGTGCTTCCAATATTAATTATAAATGTACAAAATCATGAATATTTCAAAACCCAAATGCTCTAATGTATATATAATGTGTAAGCAACATTTCATGTTTTATTCAGAATGAAACAATTTTGAAAATTTATTATAGGCTTGCCTTAGCGCAAAGACTTAAGCTGGCAGTATTATATTATTTAAGTTTTTAACTTAGAACACATGGTTACAACTTATGACATTCTTAAAGACAAATATAAAATAACAACATCAACTATTTTATTTACGATTTAAATTGGCGTCATAAGAAGTAGAAAAGTAGCACAGAATTTTCCACTTCTGTTTGGTGCTGGAATTTAATAACTGTCAAATAATTTCGTACTTAACGGAAGACTATGCTTCCTCTGCGATAAAAGGAAACTACGTTTCAATTAAGCAATGCTAAAACATGAACAAACATTAGAAGTAAGTTTAACGTGGAGTAAAGTGGGATAATAGACGTGTAAGAATAAACATCGGTAACAAGGAAGAGACATTGTTGATCATTTTATATCAGTAAAATTTGATTGGAATAAAGCAAAATAACTAAGAACTCTGTTGAGAACAAAAAGAGTCCTTATGTGAGTGGCCTGCATGAAACAACGATGAAAGATTAACAAGTTAATAGAAAGAGTTGACTGCACTATTACACCATTTTAAAGATCTGTAGTACCTGTACATATCTCGAACTGAAAAAAGTACCAGAATTCCGAAAAACACAAAGCGAGAGCACGTCCTAAACAAGGAAATATACTGCTCTGCGCTTGTTATATGATTTTCACATTATTTACAAAGTATCACTTTGTTATATTCGAAAGTGAAATAAGTCAGGTATGCTTCTTGGTACAGTGGAAAATGTATCAATGTTTGTTGATGAATAAAGGAAGAAGTATTGTAAATGTTAGTGTAAAAATTTATACATATTCAGGGCACGTATTCTTTATTTTTAAGCCTTTGTTATATTACAAAAATGTCACGAAATTAAAGATAACCTTTTATAAAGATATTATTTTGCACTGAAATACTAAAATAAAATGCTTCCTTAAATAAGTATTTTATTTGTTGTAATTTACTTTAATGTTGATAAAAAGACCAAATAAAATATCATTATATCCGGAGCATGGCAAATAAACAGCCTTAATATATTATATTAATAATTTGATAATAGTTTACAATATGTTTGAGTTCCAGACTTAATTGAAAAGTATTTTACATGAACTGCACATTTTACATGCTCAAACTTTTGGTGGATTTTAGATGTTGAGTACAAGTAACGCACATTCGTTCTTACTTATTTGGTTGGGGAACAGCAAGCATGCCTTCCAAGCAATTCCATGTTTATATGATTACGAGTTCTGCGTGATTCAAATTTAGATGGCTGCTTTGTGTGTAGGCAAGGATTTGGCTGTGCGCCCACTGAAAGAAGTGAGATCTGCAAGCACTGCAGAGTATCGTCGACGATCTAGGCCAGAGTTGACAGCCCACTAATGCTGTGGGTGTTAACTCACAGCCAAAAAGAAGAGCACAGACAAGTAACAGGAACTAAATACTACCTGACCCAGCAGAAAGATTCATTAATCTCTTGTGCAACACCTCAGGGTCTTCTCAATAGAGCCCTCAATAGTTCCGGATAGTATCAAGTTTGGTTCCTTACAAATTTTCCATTGCTATCAAAATCCCACTGCTATTCCAAAAATAAAACAGTTTATGCCGCTAATAGGACACTGGGTTTTTATCACTTTTCCCGCTTTCCGTGTTATATTTTTCACTTTCTTCCCTGTCAAATTCATTAACACAATTTTCACCCCAAAACTTTTGGTTGGCATCCACAGATGGTTCATGTCACTGGTGGGTGCCCACTAGGTGACAGTGTACTTAGCCTAGGAGGGTTATAATTGCCTTGACTCGCTGCTTTGCGGAGAGACCAATATGGCGGGGAAACTCTTCAGGTTAACAAAATATTGCAGCATTCCTTTATCGAACCCCACTAGATCCTAGAGGTCGAAATTCTTACGGACAGTCAACGGAAGTCTAAGATTCGATTCCCACCAGGATTGTCCTGTCTGAATGATTTTTTTCCCCAGACTTTTCTCAGTCCTCATCGATGGCAAATGCCCGGAAGGTACCCAAACTTTTGTCTGAAAGCTTTCTTCCCACACAAAATCTCCTTCTCAATGAGTCATGTCCAATCAGTATGATGTCACAGCAGTGAAATTAAATAAATTCCGCACCATTGGTAACAGAATACTGTGCTAAGGCTATCTACGCATGGCGGGGTGGCTCAGGCGTGAAGCTTGGGACTTGTATTCGAAAGGTCCCGGGTTTAAATACCTTGAGGCCGATCATCGGTTTATTCCCCTGGTAACTTAGGCAAGTGCTTGGACGAACCTTCACTTTCCACGAATTTTCCGCTTTATATTTCTTCATAAGTCAATACCAAACAGGATCGAAAGTGCCAGGGTGAGGTGGGATGGTGCCTTGCGCTTTGGAGAGATTTCTTTCTGTGCATCTGGTATAGACTCCATCGGCATCAGAGTGTTCTACCTGGAAATATGCTATAGAATATGTACTTTCGTGCTTCAATGCCAGTGTATCCCTCACCTCATCCCTTCCTCCCGGGAGTGTTCCTACAGTGGACACATACAGCCAGGCGTTGAGCAAAGCTGAAGTACTGAAATATGCTTCTCTCCCCTGACAATCCAATCCAAGACTATCTATTCTACCAAAGTACCTGTGCCTAATATATCTCTTTAAGCATCTGCGTTTGTTTCTATTATTCATTGTAATTTTCATTATGAGATACGTACATTTCATTGAATACATAGAGAATATAGATGGCCTAATCTGTACAAACTTTTACTTTTCCCTTTTGTTGTTCACTAAATACTACAACCAAAAATTAAAAGATTCCGAATTAAAACTGAGCTGAAGGCTCTTGTTAGAGGTTATTGTGCCCCAGCTACCTTGATCTGGTCCTTCCGATTTTATTGCTTTTAGCTCTCATTAAATGCACATTATTATTTTATATGGATTTCTTCGTTCCGTAATATTACTACAATTATTTTAAAAGTCCCTCTAACAAAGGAGTTACTAACAAATGAGCGTGTACCCTAAGAGTGTCGACCCTGAAAATATGCGGAAAACCCTTGATCAAGTTCATGGCTTAATGCAAATTAATGCGCGACGGTTGCTAAGGGTTTCGCTCAAGTATATTCACTGTACTCAAGGAATGACACACTCGTTAATTATTTTACCAACTACAAAAGTATGTGCATAGACAGTGATTTCTATAATCACCAGCTAAATATATCTTATTTTTCAGATAATGACTGAAATGACTAAAGTCCATTTTGACCTATCTTCAGATATTAATAATGTCTAAAATGGTTCATGTAATTCAATTATTAAATATTAGAATTTATTGACGCTCCTTGTAAAAGGAAAACGAAAGGTCCCCTCTCCTATACAACCTTGTTTTGTAGGTCAAATCTGATTATATTGCGCAAGGAAAATATTATCAGCATCGAACAAATACGAAAATAAGGATAATTTTGAATGTGCAACTGTTTAAATAATTAGTATCGCATAACTTTTGCTCCATTTTGCACAATTTTAATTGTGACCTTGTAGCAGCAAGATTTCTTGTATGTAAATTACCAAATTGTTCATTCATAGCGTTCAGTCATAAAATAAATTTAGTTTATACTACTTATTTTTAGGTTCAAAATTAATATATTGTTTAAATTATTATGTCATTTCTCTATAGCAAATGAAATAAAATTAATTTGATAATTAATATTATATGTCTCTAACCCAACTAATTTAAGTTGTCTAAGCTAACTTTTCAAACAACAATAAAAGTGTAACACTAGAGTAGCTTATTTAAAATAAATATTTTAGTAACATAACATTTATGATTGTCTTTACCGAATTTATTGGTAAATCCTGACATACAGAGTGTTAATAAACTTCAAATCTTGGATTACTCATATGACAGTGCAGCATTGAACAACGGTTAACTGATTTTATAGGTGTTATATAGCTTAGCTGCAGGAACTCGACAGTGTAAGCCTAATGCATAGGTGAGAGACTGGTTACAATGGCCGTTAGTTATGATTCTTTGAAGTAAGTTATTTGTCATTTTTGATGAAGCTATGCTATCATACTTCATTACATAAGATGTAAAAGTAAAAAAGTAACCTTTGAGAGTCGACCTCGATCACAATGATCCCTTTTTACTAGACTACGCCAAAGAGACGTGCTTCATAATTTCCGTATATTATTGATTAGTATCATTTCGGATCGAAACTTCATTAGTTAGTGACGTACTGGTCCTTTAGAAACTTAATGCCACACCTTTGTGTTTGAACAGCCAAACCATAGTTTTCCTATTCAGATTACTGTATAAGACTCCTCTGCAATCTCTAAAACTGTTATGTAGTTCATTAATAACCTATACTCTTCTTCTCGGCGCCACAGCTGGATACCAGGCCATCGCCTGCCGCAATGACCGCTGCGTCCTCTCCTCTATCTTGCGACATCGTTGATCGAGGGCAGTATTGCAAGGGAGCATATAATCAGCATGCCGGCACCTCGCCGGACTTCTATCTAGGTTGAAGGACGCCACCTCTCTATTAGGCAACTCCCCGATTTTCCTCATGAGACTAGGTGGATGCCATTCCAGATCCCTAACTTGAAAAATATTCCTAATTAGGTACCCCAGGATCTTCCGATTAGAAGTCAGAAACGCTAATCATAAGACCAAGGAGTTGGTTGGACCTCTACATTAGTGTTTGCAATTTAAGTCCAGAATTAACCAAAATGCTAACTTCATAGAAATATTCGTATATTAAAATGGTGTGCATTTGGTTTTATTGATTTCAATTGTTCTATTCTTAATATGTATGTAATATTTCAACCCACAACAAGCCTCCAGTACAACATTTTCAATACAATGCAATGGAATATTCTCTAAAATTAGTGGAAGAGCAATGCAGGTGCTAAATGGGCCAATGAGCATAAATCCAATTAAGATCTTACTCTCTGATGGCTCGCGGGATAGTGATTTAGTTTTAAACATGTGTTAGCATTAACTCTTTAGGATGTACATATAATTCACAGCGTACAGCGATAGAGAACCCATAAATTCGGAGCACCAGCCCCTTCAGAATGTAAACCCGATAGCTCTTAAGCGTAATATAATGGGTTTGTTAAGGCTGGTGGCCCGCATTTGAAACTCGTTGCTACGAACTGGCATTTATGGTTAACATCAAGACCTTCCACGGCTTCTACAACACTCTTCTGCTATCTGTTCTTTCACTTTTCATCTACATTTCTGCAAAGACCATGACATCTGTAGCTTTGGCTTCCCTTTGAGACCTTGGGGGCTTTGGTCACTCAAAACCCAGAAACCTAATTTGGGGCTACAGTCGGTTGCCGCCCAGCACTCAGCGGATGAGATTTATGGTGCATGGGGTTCCATCATCTCCTGAAATGCTCCACTTGCCTCCCCTAACTTTCTTGGGATTACAGATAACCTCTTGAGTACTGTCACTAGTTATTTATTCCAAATTAGAAGACGGAGTGACATGATTGGAGAGGCAACAGTTAAGCTTTTAAATGTGCTGGTCAGAGTCTGCGTTGATGAACAGGATACAAGATAACAGAAAAGCACTACTGGCTAAAAAGAAGAAGACTCATTTACTTTTCACAATCAAGAGAAAGTTCATTGGTTCGGATACCTCCGTCTCACGTAGTTAAGCTCACATCGCTGCAAATGCGACTGTTGCAACCTCTGTACGTTCCTGTCAGTTGTAAATTAACGCTCATCAGCCAAATGAAGAAGGCCAATCTAATTAATTAGTAAATGTTTCCTGCATTTCTTATAACATAGTTATACCCTTAAGGTTTCAGTTGCTTGAACATTAATATAAAGATAAGGCTACATGCGACATAAAAGCCCAATGTGGTGGCCTTAAGGTGGACTCTGATTCTGAAGTTTATAGGTTTTTATTAAATTAACACTGAAAGGCGCCATATGTGTAATGTAATTTGCAAATGCATACATTTGTGTTGGAAGTGTCAAATGGAGGTCACGGTAAAGCTATCAAAGCTTTATAGCCAGAGACTGGAAATTTGTGCAGAATCTATTTTACATTTAAAAGTGAATCTGTATACAAAATACGTTTTTGTGATTTAAACACCGAAACTTTATTTTACCTTCCTCTGCCTTGCAAAATAAATGTCTATTAGTTTTTTATTTAACCATTTCTCTATTATTTATACTTAAATTGCCTACATGTATTTTTAATGTCTTTCTGTAACCGAAAAAAAGTTTCGATGCCTCCCAGTAAGTTCATGATTATTTTAAATGTAACGATGCATACGGCATTTAAAGTTGACAAAATTTGAAACTATTTTTTGCTTTATACCAACGTTCTTTTAGTTTTCATTGCATCAAATGTATAAAGTAGCTAGGTAGGCAGTAAATTCCAAAAGTATGCCAATACATTTGAATCCGTCATGTTTTCAACTGACGAAAAACTTCTCTGTGCAAAACGTGTGAGCAGACAGTGAACTCTAAAAATAATATTTCGTATCGGAACACATCAGTACAAACAAATATAATTATACGTCTTTCGAGGCTACTGGAAAGATTACTTTGCTTCCTACAATAATTGCATCATCTACTCGACAAACACAGAGAGCACCCAAAACTTTGGATCTCAATGGACCGATTCTTTAGCAATGACAGTGTTGGAATTTTAGATCGTTCTTCAGAAGAGGAATCAGTAAAATCATTTCTGCTTCTGGAGAAGATTAACAGTCAACTATTTCACCGTTGTTCCAAACAATACAATAAAATTGAATTAAAAATTTTCTGCTCTCTCTCACTCACTCACTCACTCACTCACTCACTCACTCACTCACTCACTCACTCACTCACTCACACACACACACACACACACATATAAATTGGTCGATATAACTTCATAAGAAACAGACTTTCATCAGTGATTGAAGTTAATGTGACCTGAAGAAATTCAACAAACACCCTTCGTCTGACCTACATAGCACGCAGTTTACACAGGGTACGATGCTTTTTTCCAGATGTCGGTCGACAAAATGGTTTTCAGTGCTAAGAAGTTATTTTTGAAAAGCCCAGTACGAATTTAGACATTCAAAGGAGTAACTATGAATACTCAACGTGCCAAAACAAAATGGAGAACATAATTTCAGCATTATTAACTTCGCTTCACATTTTACGAGTTTAACTATGTTGGCCAACGATCTGCAGAATGAAGCAGTTCACTGCGGTGAATGCAAGAAAGAGATCAGTATTAGGCGAAGTCAATGAAAATTGTGCAAGATGGAATACAATGATTACAGAGTATTCCACGGGAAAAGGGCTTATTATCAAAGGAAAAGCACAAGCGAAAATGTTCTCAAAATTATGATTTGGACAAACTTTGAAACACTTCCAAAATTCTGTATAAAAATTCTGTTGTAGTTAAAATGAATCGTTGTGAGTTTTTCTTTTCAGATTTTCCCCCAAAACTTAGGTGGATGCCATTTTCTAATATGGAACAACATGACCACAGAAAGTTAGTTTCATACATCTGCTTGTCAAGAGAACTTTGAACTTCCTTCCCGTTGTTATAATAACTAATAATACTGTACTGGTATTATTAATTACAGAAATTAAGCATTTTGCAAGAGCAAGAACGAACTTGCGTCCCATGTGACTGTAATGTGCAATATATGTACTCCTAATTTAATTGGAACTATTATTATTATTATTATTATTATTATTATTATTATTATTGTGTTTTCCCGCTTTCTTTAGTTGGAACAATTTTTTTACACAAGCTACAAATTTCTTTTTTCATTTCGAGTTAATTTTGTATTAATTACATGTATGTTTTAACATAGCAGTTCCTAAATATAAGAAATTGTTGTTATTTTATTTATATCGTGTATTTTATACGCAAATAGAAACAGACTAAAGAGAAACACCAGGGCCACCAACTTTGATAACAACTAAGAAGAGTATGACTGACAACAATGGATAACTTGTTTTGAACCCTCAAAATCCATTTTGAGTTGCAATCTGTGAAACTAAACCTTTAAGTTAATTGTTTGGTAATGAAATAAAATTTACGGATGTTAATTTTCCTTTTAAAAGATGATTGGGTAATGATTATCAAATAAAGAGTATTTATAGAAACTGTGAGGTAATTTGCAAGTAGTCGGTGCGTAATTTAATTGCACGATATTGGTAAACCCGAACAAATGTCCACACTGATATTTTCAACAAGATTTTGCCGCATTTCACACAACCCTTTACTCTTTGAAGGCTTTAGGGGGAGTTCAGTATATGTGAAGATCACGGATTGGTCGTGTGGTCGGTAGATGGCCCACTGGAACACATGTTAGTTTTTGAGAGTCATCAGAACAGGGGAATGGTCTAATTCGTGACACTTTTTATTACAGAAGTTGAGTAAACATTCATTGTAATATTATTTTCTACTTTTGGAAATTCGAGTTGGTTAAACTTAAGCAATAGCATCTTTTTATAAAAGATATGATAAGGTTTTTAATCAATTTAATTATAATATTGTCTTTGAAGAGTGTTGCGAAAGTGAGGTAGAAACGTTGCCTAGGTAACTCGCCCAAGCACTGCTGCATCTTTTAGTGAGTGCGATAGAAGGAAACACATTACGCTTTTACGATCATGTAAAAGCTGAACGGAATGGGCTCTTAATGCCAAGGCAGTGAGCGTTTGAAGACTTAAGCATTATGAAGCAATATGCGATTATACATCACAGCGGTAACTTGGTAATGGCTGCAAGCTTTAAGTTGTTATGTTTACGACTTAAAGGTTGCACTTTGCTGGCGCAACACATAAAACCAAGTTGTATTTCATTATTTCTTACCTCCTCACTGTCGCAGCAGTTGGCCCTGTAACTTTCAGTGGTCAACTTTGAAGCTGGTTTTAGCTCAATGCTAGTATTAGCTTCCGTGATAATTCAGTTAGAGGTGAATGAGTCAGCAACGAGACAGGGAACACGTGAAGTCAAATAACACGTGACACAAAAGCTAAAATAGCACGAAAATGGAAGCATTTCTTTTAAATAAATGACAAGACAGAAATTTGTGATAACCCATGAATATATTTTTGTATTACATGCTTGAAAGTAGGATACAGAACGTTAAAGTGAATGAAAATAGCCGATTTCTTGCGGCGCAGTCCTGGAATCATACTTACGTCATTCATTAATATAAATGTTATTTTAAAGTCGTGTGGTATGGAAATGAACCATATGCCACTAATGGAATCAAAGAAATTATTTATATAGAATTAGGATTATTGTTTAAAGCTTCTACTGCTACCTTTGGCATATGTTATCACTGGTTTGTACTGTTTACAAACAGCTTTGGTTTTATTTTTTTTTTAATATTTTCATGATTTTCAATATTTGGATAATTATCGTTAAGGCTGAGTGCCTGATTTAGTGGAAATTGATATAATTTAAAGTTTTATTATAAAATATTTATGTATTTAGACATAGTAGTTCGACTTTAATTTTCTTGGTAATATACAAGAGTACTGGGGTTTTGGATCTGTGATAGTTTTCATGACACGTTTATCGAGACCGATGTGCTTTTTTTTCTGTGATGTTAATCGCAGTAGAGAATGTGCGTATTAGTTTCATTTACATTGTTTAAGGCTTCAAATTTAAGGGTTTTTGTAGAGGTAAAAGGAAATTTTATTAGTAACTGTCATTTTTAAATTAATATTTTGTTGTTTGTACGTTTTATTAAATTTTTACATGATGGATGGCGTTAGTGTGCTGCACTCCCTGTTGACCGTTGGGGGCACTGTACACTATCTATTGGAGTGCATGTAAGATATTGCAGTAGGTAGTATTAAACATGTAGAAAATGAAATTGTGTTATTTTTGCTTGATTAAAGAATACGCGCAAATGAAAAGTATATGAAAGCGCGATTAAAGAAATTCGGATATGAAAATAGGTTAGGTTAGGTTATGTTACTTTAGTTATTTCAGTTTAATCTTCGTAATTTATGATGTTTCTGCGTTTTTAATACATTAAGAAGTATAAATAATTTGTTCAAGTGGTTTTGACCAAAAAAATAATATATTTGGGAGAATTTGTGTTAAGTTTCTGGTGTAATGTGTGGTTTAGGGGGCAAAACTAACAATATGGAAAACTATAATATTTAGTAATACACAAAACAAACGTAGACAAATGCCAACAAGCAGGCTCTGACTGTTGAAAAAGGTGGCGTGACCAACTAAAAGTAAACCTTAAGTACTTTTTGACAATTTCACCTTTGGACAAAAGTGTGTACGGTATGCCCCTAAACTATTAAAAAATTGCCCTGCACTTTAAGGACATATAGTATAAGACATTTCCTACCCATAATGCCAGGTACGGGCTATAAAACACACAAACATACAAGAGACACCTGGTCGATGATGGATTACAACACCTAAGTGATTCAATGTTACACATAACTAACACTCTAGATGCTCCATTGTTTGGAAATGCAAGCTGGGCATGTGGGACGAAGAAATTAGCACCCGTAGAGTAGAAACTCCTGAACGTCTATTGTTTTTATCTGTCTTCGGTAGCTGTGACTGTATAGGAGCCTGACAGGAGTTGATTTAAATGCTAATTCTTCAGCAGTGATCATCTAATAGAAGCGTTTAACGCGATGTGCTCACGGCAACACTTATGCCGCTACTCGAGGCATTTTCTTGCACAGATTGGACAAATGTCAATAAATCACGTTTCAGCCCGAAAGTTCATATCATTATTTTGATCTTCTAAAACTTTTCCACTATATTTGCAATATAGTTCATAGAATTCAGACTCTCTTATAACGCTGCAGCATTGCCAAAACATATATGACCTCTCATTGCAATACTTTTTGGTTAGACAGATAAGAAAATCTGGAAACTATTATTGGCTCGGATACTCTTTAATGTCCTGTGAAACCACGCAATTTAAGCAATTGAAAATGTGCAACTGAAGAATGTTAAAAGAAGCACTATGGAGAAGGAAAATCATTAAAGCAAAACTATTAATCAGATAATTGAATAGTTACATGCATTAGAACCAAATTAGTTAAAACACTTTTTAAAACACTACCTGAAATGATTTCTGTAATATCAATATTTTAAAAACAAAACCTATTTTAGACGGTGCTAAAATGTATAAATTTTCACAGAAAAATGCTGATGAAAATGCACACCATCATTAAGCTAGCTGCACTATGATGTAAAAGCAACATAGATGAGATAGGGTTAGTAATAAAAACAAGCGCAACAGCTCTACTGTTATACTAATCGGAGAAGTGAGGCGAAAGCAAGCAAGTTTATACTAAAATAAAGGCAATTCGAATGATTGCGGCTCGAAAAACAGAACTTCGAACATTTTTAAAAATAAAATCTTCATAGACCTATTACTAGAAGAGAATAATCTATCTTATTATTCAAAGAGCGTCCTATATGAATGCACAAGAATATTTAATGCTGTCCCAAACAATTGCAAATAATTATTATCTGGTAATGAATAAAATAAATAAAACTACGATGTTCCAAAAATAGTTCATGTACCACAAAATGCCCCATATAACATTATATACAGGTAATTATACTATGCAATGTATATAATTTGAAACAATTTACATTAATTGTGTAATTTAAAAATGATATTCATGTCCAAAGTACTTATATATGTTCAACCCTTGAAACGCAATTATATGTTTAAAGTAACGGTTTGGGCCACTCAGGAATAAACGTTTATTCTCATTAGTGTAAAAGTACTTTACTTAATGTAAAAATGTCGCTGATGACACGTTCCCCTCACCACAGTCAACTCACTGCAGCAGCAACACTCTGAAATCAGGCAAAGGAGCTAGAAATCCGCACATTCCCACTAAGGTTAGAGGATATTATTTCTAGCGCATAGTTTATGGTTTCTGTTCCATCTCTGTAGCATTCATATGAGCAGCAGAATAAATCAAAGTCATTTAAAAACTGTATGCGCATCAACAATAACAATTTATCTCATTTATTTATAGTTAAAACTTGTCAATTTTGTCGAATCGACTTGGGTTTTCATTCCAGGCTCAAGAGGCTCACGTTTGTAATGAAGATCCCTCATATGGGCGTGAGAGTAATGCCGTCGTTTGGTTTAACACTCGCGTCACCTGCGATAACCATTTGGAGGGCGAGCGCTACTCACATCTGAGAGCAACAAGGAATTTAATGCAATAAGTACGGGAGAAGAACTTCCTGGGTACCGACACAATTTTTGCTACAGTCCTAACTTAAGTTCATGCCGAGAAAAGTAGAGAATCAACAAACATCTTTGATAATTGCAGTTTTTAATATTAAATATAAAGAGATGAATACACAAGCATTGAATGAAAAGAAACGACCGAAACGTTACGAGTTTTTCTTCAACACTACGACAGGAAGTGGCTTGTTATTCCGCTATTCTCATTGGTTTCCTGAAGCACGGGGCAATAAAACACCCAAATTTTTAAATTTTAACACTATGGTCTTAAAATTGCCTCAAAAGGCTGTTTTGTTTCCTGTACTACAATAATGTCAAGTTACACCGTTCTGCCATAACAGCACTTGAGAGACTGAATTCCATCATACTACGATATCCCCATACAGTGTAGGCCCTAAGAAACTTTGTGGACACAATTATACGTACATGATGTCTGTAGGGAACTGGATGAAACGTGTTCATCATGTTCAGTTATCTGTGATAATGTTGGGTAATTAAACAGCACATTCTAATAATTAATTCCTAATTTTATTTATTACTTTTTCATGTAATCCATAGTCCTTATGTATTCACAAATTCAATACATGTGTTTGAGAAACAAAAGCAATAACTTTGCTCATGAGGGTGGAATAACACAGAAATGTAAGAATGCTATACACGTAACAAAGACAGGCTTAAGTAATGTATCACATATGTAAAGAAAATCGCAGGCTCGAATACAAAATATACACAATCAATTATAAGATAATAACTGACAACAGTTTCTTATCTTTTCTCCTACATTTCTTTAAATAGTTTGCTCGAAACGGAAGCCATGGTCCACATCGTTTGGGCACCGATTCACAGATGGCTGAACATAGCTGATGATTCATATCCAAGTTCTGGAGTGTCTATTGGGTTAACTGTTGCAAGTGGTTTAGAAGCAAAAAAACTTCTTCTATCACGATGCCACAACGCTAGAATTACATAGTATGAGGTCACATGATTGGGTGGCCATTTTGCATCATTACATACAAAGAAGCTCATCACTTTTAATTATAATGAGAAGGTACTCCATCTTGTTGCAAAATCAACTGAGGGCTCTTTCCAATAATTGATACCCAGCTTTGAAAAAAAAAAATCTTTTTTCTGGGGAACTTAACAACAATAAATAATGAAGTACCCATTTTCTTTCATTATAACAGTTTGTAGCCCACCACGTCTTGGTAGGTTCATCTTTCTGTTTGCTCAACCCATTTGTTTAAACTTTGCATTTTCGGTGGTTGAACTCAAAGAAATTCAACGTCTAGTGGGAGCGCGTGCAGTTACAGATAACAAAATCGGCAAAACAGTCGAACAGTCATCAACAAAAATGAGACTTCACGACGAGTAGAACGTCATAATTGTCAACCCCAACTGCTAAAACACGATTTCCATACTGTTGCTTGTGTGTTCAAGCAACTAATTACAGCTTATATGTTTGTGTGAATAGAAATAAAAATGAAAATATAAAACGAAGCTAGTGAAGAGTAATGTACTACAACAATTGATATTTACATTGAATAATACATTAGCTGAATACATTTTAAAAATAATCAAAAGAAATAGCCAAGAAAGTGCGACTTCAAATTTGAAGAAGCCAAAGATGCGTCTAAAATGTTAATAACAAAGTTAGAAAAAATAAACAATGTTGACAAATTTAAATGCCTGGGTGAGATAAGTAAAATGAACGAATTAGAAAAAGAAGCAAACAAAGCAATATTGAAAAATAAAATTGGCTAATCAGCTCGCTAAAGATGCCTATAACACGGTAGCCTAACCGGAATGTATCCATACGTTCTCCATTAACAGAAATAGAGAAGAGATAGAGAAGAAGCAAAGCTTATTAAGAAAATCTTGGAACCAATGAAAACAGAGAAGGGAGAGTTTACACGCAGGAAGAAAGAAGAAAGTGAAAGGATGTCAGATACGATCAGAAAAAGGATAGTCACATTTTCGCCACTTAATAGCAGACTGACGAAACGAATTTTCTAACATATGTGTAAGAACAATTTTCAATGAAATTTGTTGAATTAAAACAGACTACATAAAATGCTAAACTCAAAAAACTTACTTTGTCATTTCATTACAAAACAAAATAATAATTTTACTTATTACCTCTAGATTTTTATTCCTAGAAGTTGCTTGTTTGCATTCTGATCCGCAAAACCCGGTTATTAGTTTATTGGTGACCACCATTATTGCTGCGTTATCCTAACCTTGTTTATACTTATCGAACCTCCTGTATGTCTAAGATTTCGTTTCCTTCTGTCTTGCTCTTAATCATTTTTATCCATTTATCTTTAATTTTGCCCAAATAGTTCCCCATCATTTTTGCATTCTTCTCTCCCTTTACAGTTATAATCTTTTTAATTAATATTTTCCGATCTAAATTCTTCCATTTTGGTTGCCATTCCTGTTTTCTTTAAAATTTTGTTTGCTTGCAGTTTAACAAACAATAAAAATCCATATAGGTTTCAACACACAATGGACATTTTCCTATATCTTTATTATCTGTTAACCCTTTTAGATTCATAACTCCATGGAAAGCCTTCCCTACCTGCTTTATCACATTATTCCATATATTTCCCTTACTCCATACTTTTTTACTTCCTTATAAAATCTCGATATACTCTTTTCTCTTATACTGCCAAATATTTCTTGTCTTTCAATATATTCCAATCTTAGGCTTACTTCTTCCCAGCATCCTCTACTTATCCATAAGTTTCCTATACTTGTCGGTTGCAAAATTTCTTGCACTTTGAGATACCAGGTTCTTTCCATTTGCATTTCTCTTGAATATTGAAATATTCTTTAACAATACCATTCTCATGTAAGAATAAGAATGGTAACTAGCAGATTCAAGGGATAAGAACAGATACATATGAGATGGAGCAGGACAGAACGTAGCTTAGAAGATCGATACAAAACTTCAAAGCTTCCCAGATAAAGAAAAGGAAAGGAGTAACATCTGGAAGAAAGATTGGAATAGAGAGAGAGAGAGAGAGAGAGAGAGGGAGAGAGAGAGGGAGAGAGAGAGATACGCACACACAATGATAGAACGAATTATTGGAAAGCCAGAAAGGGAATGGGAAAACAAAAACTAAAATCCACACATTGAATTACTCTACGTGGTCCCTAGATGGTCTGAAATGAGATTAAAAAATACAAAAGCAAACAAAATATAAGTTACTGAATTTAACATTAAATTTTCTACACAATGCAAAATACTTATTAGGTATGAAAAATAGAAAAAGTGAATAGTTTAAAATACCTCTTTCGAGAAATTAGTTATTTTGAAATCTCTGATCAGAACATAAAAATATTTGTAATAGTAGCTGTGAAATATGAACCTTAAATTCAAAGGTAAATGAAATCGGTAAATATATAAAAGTGTAGTTAGAACACGCTTATCGTTATGGACTGGATGAGTAATATTTATTAAATCGATAAATCTACTTTAATACTCCAAGGTAAAAAGGGGTGCTGATACATCCTTTTTTGGTCCTGAGCCCGCATTTGGAATCAGCACACATACTACCAAGGCCGTGGTTAAAACATGCATTGGGGATAAACATAATAAAAATGACAAACCTATGCTGGACAAACTCAAGCTAGGAAATTCGTCCTAGGTGCTAGAAATATTCTTTCCTCACCTCTTCTAAAATTGGGCAGAAGAGGAATAAGGAAAGTAATTGCGCTAATTATTGAACATAGTCACTTCGGGAAACATCTAAGAAAAGTTGGACTCTGTAAAAAGAACCCACTTGCAGATTGTGTAAACAGGATGAGGAATCTGCCTCGCATATCCTGTTGGAGTGTCCAATTCTGGTAAGAAAGAGACTTACTCTTTCTATAACCAGGGAAGACTTGGGAAAGGACACTAACATTGGAACCAAAATACTGCAACTTGTTCAAGGAACAGATTTCGGGAAACAATCCAGGCGTCTCTCCCAAAGGGGAAGCACAATAAACCTTATAGACTGACGTGCCGGAGGATATTTCAAACTCCATATACTCCCATCATCCATCTATCTATCTAATACTCCAAACCACCTCAGCGGTCTTAAAGATGACTTTCTATAATAACAAACAATACAATAGTAGTCAAATTTTGTCTCTTGATTTTATATGTGGTTGCACGATCAGGATGCGGAAATGCGATTTCCGGTTTGGCGTTGTGTATCTCAAAACTGATGTAATTAACGCATGTTGCAGACAAACTGGATGACTTTCAAGGTGGGCAACTGGCAGAGATATAATTCCGGCAGCATGAACTTGGGTTCTTTATGCACTTACTGGGCTGATAGCCAGATGTACACAATGTTCGTGTTACTTAAGTCAAGAGATCTCACACACGCTGCTACAAGGCTCTCCTCAGACCTCGTTTTTATATGTGCTATTGGAGTACAATTGGGAGCAACAGGTGTTACTACCAATCTCGCGAGAGATACTTACAGACATCGCAGAACACTTACATAAGTGCCAACTGGTGCTAACTTTGCAGTTTTCTGGGCTTATGAACAGAACTTCCGAATTTTTGTTTCCCGAAATATCCCAGCGAGCTCTATCGATTCTGGAGTTGTTAACCTTGAATATACAGGTAACCGTGCTAACCCCAAAGCATTAACGTACATATTGCATCATCTTTAAGAAATGGTGATTGGAAACCTACGAGTAGAATGAAATGAAACGTTTCAATAAGCAAAACAAAGGAATCGCCCTGTACTTCACCAGATAACTGAATAGGCCACTGCGGAATCCATCACCCTCTGTTTCCCACAAAGATGCTGCATAATACTGAGGCATCACTGATGATACATGAAATGAAATGATAAATTGGGAAAGGGCTTTTTTTTTTTTAAAGAAAGCGTTCCAGGCTTAAGTTTAAGGTATCTCCCAAGCATTTGTCATTTATGAGGACTGAAGAAAACCTGGAAAAACCTCAGCCACCCGTGGTGGTGAAAGTGTGGTGAGATTCAGGATCTCGATTGCTGATGGGGTGAAATACTGGCATTTTGCAGAAAAGATTTCCCTTTCCGTTTCGAGTCCTCTTTAATCCTTGTGCCATGTGTCGATTTTTGCGAGTCCACTCGGATACTGCCGCGATTGCATTTTTTATTTTTAATATTATTTTTTTTTCTTAAACTATTTTATACATCAAAAAGTTGTGCTACAGACTGATAATGAAATAAATAGGAATGTAAATTTGTAAAAGAAATTTATGGACAATTACAAAAAATGTTTAACAGACAATCTTAACGATTAAATTTAGTAATTGTATATTTCTAACAATGTAAATTAATTAAAATATTTATATGTGATTCAATATTTTTGTTTAAATTTTACACACGGTTCTTGTTAGTCAATGATATATGATGAACTTAAAATTTTCATAATTTAATTTACTTATTTGCAGTGGCACCATATTTGATTATTAACTTATTTGCTACTAAATTAAGCATTTGTTTTGATTTAGTTAGTCTAACATTGGTTTCTTGAAATAGATAGCTATATATTGTGGAATGATAACGTGTGGCTAATCTATAATAAGAATTTTATATATACCTTAATTTTAAATAAGCAGTTAAATATTTATAAATTCATAATTTGAACTTTCTTTGCTTTAAACAAAGGTCAATAATCAGTGATGATTCGTTACCTCGAGTAAGTTGGTAAGGAATGAACAGCTTCGGAATTAAAACTCGAGTTTGCAATATAAACAATTCGTATTCTGACCCCTATTTTCTGCATTTCGTGCTTTGTAGTTTTTCGTTTCTCTCATTTGTGTTTCTTTGTCTTCAGAAAAAAGCATCAACAAATAAAACTTGAGATTTGGGGGGCATAAAAACCATTTCCCGGACCTTCCCTTTTTGCCTAACACTAACAGAGATTCAGCATCTCTGTTCTATAAAGGTGATTCCCTTTTTCAGCAGTAGGTTACAGTATATTATAGAGCCAAGTAGATCTTAAAAATGAAGAATGAATGGAATAAACAGTAAATTTGATTTGCCTTCTGCAGACCGGGAGTCATCAAAATTAATATCTGTCCAAAATTTATTCCTAGGATGATAAAAGTAAATAAAACGTTTATATAGAAGAGATGCTAATTAGGGTGTGCAGGGTACTGCAATGTTAATAAACTGAATTTTCAAAATATTTCTCTTTTAAACACAACCTTCTGAAATTGTATAATCGTATTAAAATGTGAATTTGTCATGTGAATAATATAATAAAATTAATATTTTTAAAATATGAATAATATTTGAAATTTCTTAACAAGTATGGAGAATGCTTAAAGCAACTATATGATACAATATTAGTTATTTTATAATTTTATTTAAAATATACTTTGCGTTATAGTAATGGTAATTTAATAAATCTACAAATGCTTTTTTATGCAAATATAGTTCAGAGCTGTTCATACACCATTATTCTTTACATGTTTAATGAACATTTCACAATTTTTGATTAAAATTGACACCCAAAAGCTACGGAAAAGGCAGTGCTTCTAAGAAAATGAATCAAAAAGGTTACGCCTATCTGTGCATGTATTAGATTACCACGTTGTAACTTAAGGAAGATGCAGTCAACAAGACTGCGTGTTTAGATAAATCTTAAAAAAAAAAAATAATGTTCTAACCAAACGTCAGTATAGCCATGCCCAAAGATTAGTACCCAGAGGGGGCTACACAGATTTAGAACTCCCAATTCTCCAAGGACAAAGAGAAAGATCGCGTGTTGAATATGTGAAAACGCAGGCTCCTGCATTCTCTTCGCGAAGGACAATGAAACTATCTTCCTATGTAAATAAGAAATAAAAAAGAAAAATCTTCGAAGACTTAGGGCAGTTTTGCAGTGAGGAAGTTTACTGTTTTTGCTAGAACAATGGCTCAAAAACAGGTAACTGCATATCCGACCTCGGATTACATCAGATGCGAGGAAACACCAGCAAGGTGTCATTTAGACGTTGTATTGAATGTCAAAAAGTTTGTCATAACAAAGCGGTGAAACGCTCACCTGTAGCTTGTTTGGTTAGGTAATTTACTGTTAATCCTCTGGAGAATTTAATATTAGTGAAATTATTTGGAAAAATAATGTAAATATAATGTATATTTTTATTGCTGCAGGCGACATTTGTTCTGGATCAAGACATGCTTATAGAAACTCTTGATGTTCAAACCAGTTTTTGGTGTCCTTCGCTCTTAGCTTCTTATGACATATGTTAACTCTAGTTAGAAATACGACTTGAGGGGCCATCAGTAGATAATTGAAGTTCCTTTATTAAGTGTTAGTACCATATATGCTTATAAATTACAGCTATACAAGCTTTTACAATGTATGAGATGAAGGGAGCAAAAATGGTACAACCTATTTTGATACACTTAGTGTAAATATGGAATTCATCAAACACTGATACCTATTTTTGGCCTACGTTCGTTCCCAGATACCGCCACGGGTGGCCGAGGTCGTTAAGGCACGGATTCGTGAGCGGGAGGTCTGCGGTTCGAATCCCGCCAGGACCGTCCTCCCTGACTGGGGTTTTTTCCAGGTTTTCCTCAGTCTTCATAACTGGCAAATGCCGGGGAGGTACCTAAACTTAGGCCTGGAACGCTTCCTACCTTAAAAAAAAAATATCCTTTCCCAATTTATCATTTCATTTCATGTATCATCAGTGTCCACCGCCTGTGGTGCCTCAGTAGTAAAAACGGGCGTTAAACACTACTCCCCCCCTCGTTCCCAGATTAGTTTAGCGCGTGCTGGCCAAGTCATACTGCTCTCCTGTCATACTGAGAAACAGTTCCGGTGCTGATGATCGACAGTCAGTTGCATTTTGTTACAAGAGAAACCATTATTTCTGTCTTTATGTCATTATAACTCAGTTTGCGGATAAAAGATCAATATTTACAATGTGTTAGTGAAGTAAAATTTACTGTAATGTACTGTATTGAAATTTTACGGCTAGACAAGAAGAATCACGTGTACAAAAATGGCACCCATACTGTGGAGGAACTTTAAGAAAATATCACGACAGAATTACGAAGGAAATGGAGGTAAATTTCATTAAAAATGCCAGAAATGTTTCGAACAACTTCCATAATATAGGTTACTATTCATTATGAAATAAAATGAACAGTGACCAAAGTTGTGTGAATAGAAATGTTAAGGAAACTTGTTCCTTAACAGAGCTGGCGATTGGCGCGATCTTAGCCGCGCGTGATCTACATTCAAGGGCGGACGCAGGTAAAAATAACTCTCTGTATAAAGGAATGCAGTCAGAAAATATTTTAAACCTGCATCATTTTTTGAAACTAAGCTTACAGAAATGTTACACATCATTTTTAAATAAAGAAATAGTATTTTTAGGTGTAAATATTTTCATTCTTTTAAAAATTATCGATTCCTGAAGTATTTTAAAGATAATTAAAAACAACAGTGCGACATTAGACAGAGACCAGATGCAAGGAAAATGCTTTAAGTAGAATTTTCAAAAACGTTTACCAGCAATTCTTTTCACTAACTTATAAACTTTCATTTCCTTGCTGCTCAATGATGAAATGTGATTAGAAAGCACACAAAAACAGTGTTTGTTCTATCGTGTAGTTTATATTTTGCCCATTAATTCCGAATTTACTCAGACTTCTGGAATTCTCTGCTTCAAGCTCACAATATTTTCGTTCTGTAGGAGTACGCTATACTGTTGAGTGTCTAACATTTATTGCAATTTTATTCGTATAGTATGGTGCAAATGTTCAAATTCCTTAATTGCGTGACATATTTAAAAGTACTGCTGCATTTACATGTTTTTAATGGCTCTGGTTTACTGTAATAATTTTTATCCACCACAGAGGTTCTAAAATGAAAGACAATATCAATGATTAAGAAAAAGACACGTTTTAGGGGAAAAACAATTATTTGCAGGAATTTTAGTGCTATTTTTATTCTAACGGCCATTGAAACAATTGAAACACAGATTTCAGTGATAATGAAGGCCTGTAAATATGACTGTATAATTATTTGTGTATGAAGTTAGTTTATAATAATGCTGCAGGACTTTTTTATGTCTGACTTTCGATAAAAATTCATTTAACAGTGTTTCAGTGCTTAATTAATAATTAATTATTACAATCAATATTGATGAAAGCCTACAGACACGCTGCAACAGGACATAAAAATTAGCTATGAAGATTAAAGGTTACGGTAAAGGGGACATGGGAAGACCTACATTAAGAAGAAATGAAGGTGCATAAAAGGTATGTCACGAACTTCTTAATCTGTTGTTAGTTGAAGTGCAGCACATGCTACATGGTTGAAACAGGTTTAGCGGGCATCTCTACAGGAAGTGGCAAGGCCTGCAGTTTTAGGTTATGCTAAGCGACCCACTAGATGCATGATGACGTAAATAAGCTCTTAATCTTAACGCCCTCGTGTTTTGTCTCTGTGGTCGTTTATATCATTCGTTTTGTAGGGCGTACTGGAATGCCTCGCGTTTTCTCTGCTCTCATTAACGTCACGGAGCCATCTCAAGGAATAGTGACCTTAAAAAACACCCTAAACAAAGCAACTAACTCACGATCGGTAAGGCAGTCGTCTATGTTTGGCTGATCCCTAATTCAAATCATAAAAAGATATCAGTAGTTAAAGAAGGTTGCATGCAGAGAATTACTGCAAAGCAAGGTTTTGCTGTGCTTGAAAATGTCCATAATTATACCCGTTTTATCTCAGCCATTTAAGGCCAGAAAATGAAGCGACCTTGTACGGTTTAGCAGAAAACGGGAGAAAGTGTCAAGTTTCTTCAAACAGTCACCACAGAAGCTGTTCTATTATCTGGATATGAACATACTTTGCATTCTGTATCCTTGCGTTGACTCATTCCAAAGTTTGCAAATATTTCTGTACACGTTCCGACTTATACACTGAACAATAATCACGCATCTATGAGGCTAATTAGACATCTTATTTTATGCATGTTTTAATTTATTGAAAGTACTTAACATGGACGGTATAATAATATTTCTTATTTTTCATTAAATTCCTGGATTTCCTTCATTACGAACTAGAGAGTTATGAGAATTTTTTTTTTTAAAATCTGATTCATTTATTTTTGGAAAAACAAAAATACCTCTTACCCCTAAGACAATTGTTAAGTCTTCTTTGGCTACATTTTTCCTATAGTTGTGGGAGCTGGAAAACTTCCTTACGTTGAGCATCGTTCCAACACTGCGAAAATACTTATGCACTGGTCTCATGGTGTCCTCCAATGTTATGGGTAAATCCACCTTTCATTACTCGTCAAATACTACCTTATCAAAAGATGAAGTTCTTGAGCGATGGTTTTGCTCCAATTTTTGCTGTCGCTGGTAAATTAAAAGGGAACCCAGCGGGCACAAAGTTTCCAATAGCGTGAATTCTTGATCATCTCCTGGATGTAGTTATTTTTTAATGATCTCATCTTCTCGGACGGTCGCTACGAGGTTGATATTCGATTGTTTTAGCAATTTTCAAATGTTTCACAGCTGCCGCCAATGCGCACTACTCCACGTTGATGGAACAAAACAGTTGCAGCCATTTTGTCATAGTCACGTGACGAAAGCTAATGGCGTCACGATTTGCTCGTAGCACTGTCTATATTTTATATATCGTGACAATGTAATTAATAGACTTTGATTTATAAAAAAATGTTCTTGAATTTTAGTACGGGCCTCATATGTTCCCTAATATTTTATCGCCTCCGTTTTACAAAGAAAATGAAAATAAAATAAAAAATATTCTCAGACTCTCAAAGATTTCTTAGGGCATTGCATGGATTAAAAACGGTGTGAGTTTTTTGCTTGTATTTATGATGTTTATATATGCAACTTTTAATTTTAACTTCATTTCTGTATTTTCAGCCATTTAAATATAGTCACGTGACATTTAAGGTACGTGAAACACAAAATTCTAAGTAATACTGCTTAGCGTTCTGGTGTAGATATCCAAAAGAAACATTTGGTACTAAGACAAGATGTAGCAGTTACGACTAGTGTGAGTGAATTTATCATAGGGTATGAGAAAAGTATATCAGTTAACTGTACTTAGGCCGGAAGCTCACAAGAGCGATGCATGTAGGAAAAGGGAGTTTCAAGTCTAATTGGCTACAAATTGATTAGGATACCCTAAGTGCTGAGGAAAGTATAAATAAATAAAAGGCCCAAACATATGAACCAGATGAATTTTAAGGAAATAAATTATAATCAATACTGTATAAAATGTATTGCTTAATTTATCTACTTTACATGCTTCAAAATTTAATGTATATTGTAACATTACTCTCGTATGTGATTTTCTGTCCAGTTTTAATTAAAGTGCCAGCAAATTCAATAAATAAGCATGAGAGATATTAACATAAATTGTCACATTAAATAATTAATTTAAAAATTATAAATTTTTCGGTGTAATGGCCTCAATTAAAGAAAAAAAAACAAGTAAGAAAGTTAAAATCGACATCTATAATACATGTCGATTTTTAATGAAAAAATCAGTTTTTAAAACGTCTTACTAATTATAAAAATTAAATAACTATTATAAATATTATAAAAATTCTACGTGTAAATTGTTTAGGGTAAAATTCATTTGTGACAGAGACTTTGATATTCAATGTGTACAGCGTGAGTTTCAATCAAATTGGTTGAGTGGCGCCGATATTAGAATTTGTACTTACCCCTTGGCTTAACATAAGTTTAAAATCAGTGCTACTAAAAGATTTATTTTCGAAAAACAAAATACTAGTATGCTAACCACTGGTATCTGAAGGAGCGATTAATTTTGTCATATGCTACAAAGGAGCCCATTTGCAGAATTTTGATTATTTTTTCTGGGCGAATGAGTGAATACATCAAATGATACCGAAGTGTAATCGCATCCACCTTCAAACGTGAAACATACTACCGAAATGCAACAAGGTCGATATTACTACTTCCTTGTGACTTACCCAATTGCGGCGAAACCTTCACTCTGGTCTCTCCACCATAACATTACAGATCTTTAAGGAATGGCTTGAATGTGCATTGTGTTACACCTAGAGTAATTCTACCAAAAACTTGCTTCTATTTATGTGACAATAACGACTTCAGCAGAAAGTGATATATCCTACGCTCTCTTTCGTATTTCGTGCTACTTAGCAACTTCCTTTAAACCTACAATTATAATTTAGGAATCGTAGTAGGAACGGAAAGGAAGAGCCTTTTCTTTTTCACTTCTTACGCTATAGTGAACCACACATTATATCAGAGACTTCTAATAATTTTGGCATGACTTGTGTGATGACAGGTGAGTTTCGGCCTAATTAACTTCTTTTCCTCCTCGGAGATTTCGTTATATCACTGTTAAAAGTATTATCCTACATTATCTAATTGCTTAATTACAAGTTCAGAGCGGCTGGAAGGCTATAACCGAAACGCTTCCGCTCCTCAGGCTGAGTTGCTGTTCTGGATTTTCAAACGAATGGATTGCTGTCACTAAATTACGCTAGGTTCACTCGCTGGGGTTCTGTCATGCGCACTAGATGCTTTCTCTGAACGCACTTGTTCATGTTAAGTAATCTGGAACACAGCCTTTGTATAGGAATGAGTTATTTGGCATGTGAAAAACTCTCACTGAGTTGCTTAATGTGAAGACACTTTGTCTTATATTTCAATTCACCACAACTGCTTTCTATTTCGCATTTATACTGCGCTCATTCTGGAGATAACTTGTCTCTCAGTATTAAAGAACACATTAATGTTTACAGTTGCGCTTTCCTACTTTCATTTTTCTTGACATTATTGCCAAATTTGAGAATTCTTTTGAATTTTTACAGGTATTATTCTCTGTACTGCTTAGAAATTTAAGTGCACACATAACGAAAGAGAGTCGTTTTCTTTCGAGGATATGCACAAATTTAAGGGGGAAGATAAAACACACGTGAAGAACATAAGTGTTTTTAATGTAAAAGAATAGAATACCGGAAGAAGTAATCGACTGCTAGAAAAGTATTGGGGAGTATGAAGTAATTGAGTTTTATACATGGTGAAAAGGAATTGGCTATAGATAACCCAAAATGAAAACAATGGACACTACATACATATAGAATATTAACGTTAAGGAAATAGTACTTAAAGTATTAATTAAAGATCAGGAAAGCATTGACATTAGTTATAATTAGTGAACTGGGAATTAATTGGAATTAATAAAATAGCATTGAATAGACAAGATAAAATATTCATCTTTCAGAGATGTGGTTAGGGTTCTCGAAGCTGCATCTCTCCAGTCTTTTGGGATATTTTATTGTTACATTGTTTCATTTGATGCTCCAATGCATCTTTCTATTTAGCAATACTGAATAAATAAAAATAAATCATTAGATATAAATTGGATGCACGATATATAATATTTCTAAATTAGGATTTTGATATATGAGCTAGTGTAACATTTTAAAAACCTTAAGAGACAAATTATAATCTTTAAACAGCTGGTATAGCAGTTTTTAAATATATTAAATATTTCTAAAAACAATTACAAATATCAGCAGAGCGCGGAATTATTTTTATTGTATCATATTGCATTTGTCGATCCTATGTTTGATTTAATCAAACTCTATTGAGTGAGTTTGCCTATGGGATTTAATTATGTCAAAAAGTACATATATTGTATCGAAAAGGAAAAGTCTAGGAGATTTTGAGAAATATTTCCATTATTTTTGGATAGATTTACAGTCTTAGGAAAGTTATTTTAAGAGAAGTTAAAACATGTATTATTGAAGTGAATGAATTTGCTTATTCTATCGACAATGTTAATAGAAATATACTTTTAATGCTAACTTAATTTTGAGTTGACCAGAATGCTATTATTTTATACGAATGAAAACGAATAAAAAATGAGTTAATGATATAATTGTAAAAAATGATGAGCTCAAAATGTCTTTCTTTCATATAGAATATTTGTTTCATATTTTTGTTTGAAATTTTATTTAGCGTAAAACTTGTATTGGATAAGTCTGATAAACAATAAATTTTAAATTCTTTAATGACAATACTTTACCATCGGCAAAGAGCACTAGAAAATAGTTCTGTTTATTCTATGACGTACGAGAGAGAATTGACTCAAAGTGGAAACTTGCGGAATACCATTCGGAGTATATTATATGATTACCTGATTAATTTATCATAACATTCGCTTTTCTGTTTCATAAATTATGATACAAACAAGAGATAATATCTGTCATTTATAACATAAAAGCACAACTTTAAAAGAAAGGCTATAATTAACAGAGTCAAAATTTTTGAGAGGTCACGAATTTTCCAAGAGTATTAAGTCTATTATCAAGAAAGTTCACAACTTAATAAGTTAGCTTAAAGGTTTGCCAATTGTTTTTAACTGCATGGTGGTGTATTTTTTTAACATTGTTTTTTCAAAGAGTTTAGAAAAACATAAATAATGAAACAGAAATTAAAGGCCGTTACTCACGTAAAAACAGAAGGAATGCGTTAAAGAAACACCTGTAGAACAAAAGAGTTTCTTATTTTAATAAGATTTTAAGAGAGCCACGGCGTAACTACATTAGTCAATTTCCGGAAGCGAGTTTGCACTAGGATCGCGTGCGGTTTCTGAATGAAAAGGCAATAGCCCTGACTCTCACTGTGAGTAGTGAGTGACAGTACACAAACATGACTCGGCACTATACAGTTACATCATCCCAGCTATTCTAATTACATTCTGTTCCACTGTATAGCTATACAAAATTAACAAACTTTCAGTAGAGAAAAACCATATACGTTATAACTCATCAATACTTCTAGTATAAGAAAAAACAAGCAAACAAAAATAGCAAGATGAAAACTAGAATAAGCTCACAGAGAATTGATTTATAACCAATGCTAAGAAATGTACGGCAATCGGGCAAGCTACTTACATTTATTTAAATAAAGAACATCTAAACACATAAATCTGTTGACAAGCTAACGGACAAAAGAATACCTAATCCTTATCTTCCAATTGCCTGAGAAGCCATTATTATTATTATTATTATTATTATTATTTATTTATTTATTTTTTTTTTTTTTTACAGTTAATATACGCCAAAATAGTGCTTTGAACGCTTTTATGTTCTAGTTGGTTAAGCCCGAATGCAGAAGTTCACTTACTTCTGTTGACGGAAGTAGTTACCTCTCTAAAGATGACTTGACTAGCGGGGAAAGCAAGTGGTCCTATTTTTCCAGTCAGCTGAGAACAGTGACTGCGCATTTAATTTACTTTGGGTGAGGTTCTGTAGTAAAGCACCTTACATCTCGATAAGGTCTTGGTTGCTCGCGTTCTGAAGTGAAACCGTTTGGCAGCGCGGTACATTGGGTATCTTTATGCTACGTTAATTTATAGCTTGTACCGCTTACTTCACTGATATCACCACATCTACTGCAGGGTGATCCTCGTAAAATCTTCCCTAACATCAGCACATGCCTTCAAAAGGAAAAATTACAAACGTGCTGTGAATGCAGTTTTTACCTTTACCACATACCTATAGGAAGTCTTTGAAGGTTTAGAATCCTCACCTTGGCTCACAACGTCCTTTGTATACACAGCACAGATGTAGCATCAAACAATAAAATACATGCTTAGAAACATTCTTGCATCAAACATTTGCCAAAACTACAATATCAAATACTAAAGTGCAAAATATATGTCAACGAAATCCATTATATTTCGATTTGCAGCAGTCTAACAATGGCATATCCACTACAAATATCGGATTTCATTGTTTTCTATATCTTTAAAACTGTCTTTATTAGTTCATATAACATTTAAGCAAAACGATAGTGATGCAAGGTAAACGGAATGAATGATCTTTGGTGATGATTCACAAAGCCAAGTGCGAACGGAACATAAAATATTATTAACTTATAAAGAAAGTAATGGTTGAACTATTCTACTAGATCAATATCACTCGCGGTGGAAAGACATTCCATAAGTGAGCACAATTGGTGATGTCAAGGGTGGATAAAGACAGTAACCTTAGAACACTGAGTGACATACACACTTGTATTTTAGAAAATAACTATTTCAGTAAAGCATCTAAGATTTCTAGAAAAGTATACCATGCATGTAACAATATCCCTAAAAAAATAATCGTTACTTTTATATATTAACATTATGAAATAAAACTCACATCGCGGGCGTGTCTTCCTCTCCTTTGCTGACCCAGTCTCCTTGAAGAATTGATTCACAAATACGGATGATTTCCTGCGCAGGGTGAAACTGCTTTGCCGGTGTCTCGAGGGCGAGGTGCAGTTGTTTCCATTTTGTGTGTTAACGGCGGTATATGCCCTCACAACGCCAAAAAGGCTGTACCAGTCCTTCATGATGACTTTCTTGCCAAAGTCACAAACTTTTTCAAACCAAGTGCAGTGACTATCTCCTTATCGTTGGAACCACTATCCCTACAGTGGTTTAAGGTATTCGAAATCTACCCAACTAAAAGCTAATCCTCTGCGCAATTGCAAAAGTCACAAAATGGATACACAGACGAATCACAGGTTAAAAATTTCACTCTCCAGTTTCTTAAGTGTAACTAAAAACCTGAGGAACAACACCAAATGTATATGCCAGAAGGATGCACTATTTAGAGGGAGACACGAGCACGCAGGACACCAAATCTTGAATAACCAAAATCCTGGCGTGCGGATTCATATTGTAGGAGCCTAGGCAATCCTGGAGCCGGCATGGGGTGGGAGTTGCCCCGTCTTTGGGAAATCCATTTGAACAGGTTCAACTACAACATATCAGCCAATGAGCAATCTCGGAGGTAGATAAATTTTGCTTTCTCCCCCACTGCCGCGTGTAACTTGTTCCCCTTCCACCGATCTTCCACTTCCTTTCTCCTCTTGCTCCAGAGAAAATCCCTGTCAAGAGAGCCAGTAGCCGTGGTCAGTATCTGCGCGAATACGGCTGAGTTTGCTTCGCGACCTCTGCATCTAACTGACCATGACAGCCAGTTCCTGAGTACCCGCTCCTTGGCCAACATTCACGGTAACAGCCACATGCTGCTGTTAATCTTCCACTCTTAAGGATCTCTAACACGGTCAGAAAACTCTTCCTCTCTTGGTCATTTCTCTTATTAGTATAACATATTTGCTTTTCTTTCTTGAGCTCCAAGTACGTTTTTGGGAGATACTGCTATCATAACCTTCATATCTGCTTCTCTTTTTCTACTCGTCATAAATATTTTCCTTTTTTCATCTTCTGATATTCATTCATTTAGATTTAATGAAACTAATCAGCCTTTGGTGTACTCTAGTTGCTTCAACACTGCACTTTCCATCCCTCCTCTATTATTTCATAAATATTTTTCTACTTTTTCCCATCTTAGTTACTTAGGCCCGGTGCTCATCCATTATTTGTTCCTCTTTAATCTTTCTTTTTCGGTATAGTATTTTTCATCTCTTACGTCCTTACCATTTTCTCCTCTTCATTGCTACATGCCTCCAGCATCGTGACTGGTCTACTTATCCAATGATAAGTAATGCTCACACCTAATGAATCCTGTTTGCTCTTCCTTCTTACCATTTACAGCATATCCGTTTAACTTAAAAGAGATTCTATATTTCTTTCGTGTCTAGATTTTTACTTATTTCTTGTGTATAAGCCTAGTTCGGAAATTAGATATTGCTGTCGTATCTATTTTAATATCGAAGATCAAGTGCTGCACAGTACGTCACATTTAATTGAAGTTGGATTTTGTGTAAGAAGTAGAATATCGATGGCCTGGTTCCACTTTTGAATGAGTTTTAATTGCCTGTTTTAGTTTCCAAAGAGTTCCCAAGAAATTTGTATCCACTTGTTAAAAAAATGTGGATTTGAAAGTCAAGTTTACTATCTAAAAGGTCATTCAGTTACATTTTTCTGCTCTTATAGGACAAATAACAAATGCTAAGTGTCATTTCCAAGGATTATGCATGCGTATTCTCAAAGAACGTAGCATGAAAGTTAAATATTTCATTGTAAATAACGATTAGGTAATGCAGAATAATGAAATGGATATATATTGCATATTGGAAATATGTGCCATTGCCTCCAATGATGCAAAATTATTAAAGCGCTATCATACTGCTAACATCCGTTTCCCTTCCCATTATTTTATTACTCAAGTGTCAAAAGCAACAAGTTTTTTTTTTATTTTTATTTATTTATTTTTTTATTTTTGTTTAACTTCGCTTCTTTTTGAAGTGTTTTATTATATGTCACTTCTTTTCAAGGATTTCAAAGGACCACTCCATTAGTTGCTTACAAACTCCCCTCTATTAATGCTCTCTCATTTTCCATGTAGCATTACAAGCTATTTGAAGTGGAAAGTAAATAAGCATGTCAGACTATAAAAGTGAATGGACTTTTTGCGCCGTTTTTCAGAAAACATTCAGACGTCGGAGGAATATATTTAAAAAAGTTAACACCTTTTCTTTGTTTACTTAGTAAATATTTTTCGCTTCTATCCTATATTGTATTGCATTTTGAAATCATAACATACATTTTTAGTGTGACTCTGTTGAGACAAATGTCTGCTAATAAATAGAGTTTTTACACTTCCAAGAAACTCTTAATTCCCAGCTCGTGTGTCGATATTCATAAAACAAACAGTGTGTAAATTACATTGAAAAACTGTAATGGATATGGCTGGGATTGTGCAATGTATGTTTTTATTTCATATATCCTCCCAAAATTTAGTCACTTTATAACAAACTATAATGTTTGTGACATTTGTGAGGCATCGAGATGAAAAATAAGAACTTCAGAAAATCGAGAATTATGCACTATAGATCTTTCTGGAGAAAAAAATAATGATTATGGTAAAAAAACAACACCATTGCAACTGCCCCAAAATATCTTCAATAAAAATGTCGCGAAAACCTTTGAATTAAAAGTGCAAGTAATGCTCTAAAGAGCAACGTGAAAAGCATTAAATTACTAAGTTGTACAACGTCATTCGCAAGAAAGTATTTAATGGTCAAGCTCAAGAACATGCCACACGTCATTCAAGATCGCAAATATTTGTATGCGAAGACTTTCGTATTTGTACCCTCATACACTCGAGAACACTTCGAAAAGAATAAATATAAATTTCTGTAATAGAATTTCAAGACAGTGGGCAATGCAGCAGATATTATGACTGGAGTATAATAAGTGTGCGTCTTGTTTTATTTAATGTACGCTGCCTATGGTGAAACATTAGAATAATTATTCTCGCTTTAGCATTTTCCAGAGAAAATAAACCTTTATTTTGCAAATTATGTGGAGTGTTTATGACTTCATGATTATCATTTGAAAAAACGTACTCCTTCAATTAATTACTACTTCAATGTTGTGCCCAATTTATTTAAAATCATCAGGTTAAATAGAGCTGAAAGGTTTTTATGTGGCTTATTAACCTCAAGAGTGAACGTGTTTAGAAAAAAGTTATACTCTCAGCGAAATAAACAATACTATTAAAATTACAAGGCTATCGTTTCAATTATCAGTCTGAATACCTACACATTTAAAATTAACTTATTTAAACACAAAATATGTAGATTTAGGTATTAAGAGGAAGTTTAAAACCAATGTTGATCCATTTTAGGTGTTAGGTCCTCACACCAAGCCACCCTACTTTGAAATTTTAAATGGCATCCTCCCATTTGGTTGTTAAATTTTAAAAAGGATTACATTTTATCACATATTCTGTTTCCTAATGTTGTCTAAAAATCTGAATTATTGTTTCCATTGTTATATAATTTTACTAAATTCATGGTCAAAATGTGTTTTATTGTTCGCTAGAGAGAAAATGAACCTATTTCGGGACTAATTCTTTTACATTCTGTTATTTATTGTAAAATATTTATTAACAAAATACAACTATTACATTAAATTATTAATAGTTGTTTGTGCTTTTATTCTGTCAGAATACAAACAACAGTAATAATTCACTTGTCAAGTCCACAAAGATGTGGTAATAGTCTGATGTTTTCTTTTAATTTAAGTATCATAAGTAAAGCTGAAATAATTCCTTTGGAAACAAGATATCAACATAAGTCTGACGTGAGTTAGAGCACACAACGTCAGAGGGCATGCTAGAAACCTGCTGTTGTTTATTTTGGAACGTTAGGCAGGGTTTAGAGTCAGTATGGTTTATGCTAAGGCAACTTCGCGTCCAGTGTAGCAAATGTTCTATCACTAATCATAATTAAATCTCGAATTCCATTGCACGATAACTCAAAAAAAAAATCTGGAACTTGCTATGCCGCGTTTTGATTTCAGGCACGCTGTCAGTCAGTTGCCTCAAAGCAGTGTACAATTGTAAACAAAGTAACATATCGTTGTAAAATTAAACACACAAAAATTGCACGTATTGTTGAAAAATTTAGGTAGGATGGTTTCACTATAAGAGAAGCTAGTATATTTTGTAAATCATGTACAAAAGTTTAAATTCCATAGAAAAAAATTCATCAACACTCATTATCGTTCTAAACGGCACGTTAAATATGTCACAATTTCAGTAAAAACCTATATCAAGGGATTCAAATTCCTAAATATAATCAGAGTTTTTTTAAAAACTTTTATCAAACGATGTCATGCTGTTAATATTTCCTTTCACAAGCTACAAATCTTTTTTGCAGAAAAACATATTAAGGGGCGATTCCTACGAGTCAAATTTATATATATATACTATTTATTACCTTTCTAAGATTGTGTTATAAATAATTAAATTTTTTTTGTCTAAAAGTACACTAAAATAAACAAGGACGTTTTTCTTTTGACGCTTTACAAAAAATGTATTGTTATTTAGTTCAATAGAAGTATGAAAATATGAGTATTATAAGGTGGTTGGGTCACTTGGAGCTGAGAAGTCGGCGTTGAAATTTCAGAGGCGGAATGACTCCACTTCTTTCACAAATAAGCAGAGGTCGCATTGTGGATAGGATAACATAAGAGATTGTAGAAATGACATATTGTAAGACTGATCAGTATGAAAGTGATAGAAGCATAGCAACAAAGAGGTAAAAGTAGCCAGTTCACCCCTGTATTAATCCCTGCAAAACCTACCTGCCTGAGGGGGCGGTAGAACCACAGAGCCGTGTTCACAATACCAGGGGGAAGGGAATATTTCGCGTATACTTTAATCAGTAACTATTTTACTGACTCTACCTTTACCTGATTAGGGCATGCACTTTGTTCCTCTCCCTGTCTTCCCACTACACGTTCGAATACACCAACCGTACTCCCAGTGCTCGAAGTCCGGTTAATTTGACGAGAGTTAAGTTTTAATACAAACTTTAATAATAACTTAGGGTAGCCATTTGAAATTTCAAGGTAGGGTGAAACATAAAATTTAACCAACATTGATTTTAAACTTCTTCCTCTATATCTAACTTGATGTTTTCCTGTTTAAATTAAATGCATTTTCCATAGGCAGTTATTCAAACTGGTAAGTTTTTAAATGAAAGGCTGTGTGCGCTTGGTATAAAAGAACTCATAGTGTAACCGTATAAAGCTATATGGTGTTTTTCTTCTAAGGACAAGGAAAATGCACAGAAAAAAAAAAGCCTTTGGCTCAATGGTGTAACTTATGGCAGAATTCATAATTCGGCTCGTTTCTTTCAATTCCCTTCTCCTTGTTCATTATTTACGTATTGTAAACTTTTGTATTCCTCTAGTCGTCGCTCTTGGAGTTGTCTCTGGCCGCAATTACTTTTCTAATGTTTATTTTGGCTTTTTAATTGCTTTCGTTTATATTTTGTTGCACATTTGTTTCTTTTTCTCTTCCTTAGCTTTCATTTTTGTTGCATAAACCCTTCTCCCAATATATGGGAATAAACGTGAAAAAATAGAATTTTATTATTATTTCTTCTTCTTCTTCTTCTTCTTCTTCATAATAATAATAATAATAATAATAATGATAATAATTTATTGCTATGGTTGTAGAGTGTAGCAACATCAATAAAAAGGAACAGTTTAAGGATTATATATTAAATAATATATCATAAAGTTAATTCTATTGTATATATAGGATTTACCAGAGTTCAGGGGCAAAAGTCGCAATTAGAGATGGCAAATTATTCTACAATTAATGGGCAATATATATAAAACTATTATCGTTTTAATATATTTTTATTTAAATATTTTCTCTAATTCAAGTGAGATAATTGTGATATGATGAACACTTCATGTCCTGTTTAAATTAGTCCTTACATACAGGAGACAAGATAATACGTACTTTGATGGTAAAGTAATTATGCCCAGATCAACAAAAAGTGCTTTACAATGTGTTCTCAGAGAAACTGTTTCTAAATGCTCTCTTCTGTAAAATGAACAATTTATTAGTTGAATGATGGTTGCCCCACAAGAGTTGTTCACATTACACCATAATTAATAAATATTTACTCATAGTTTTATTAAGAATGCGAAGTGTATATATATATATATATACACTTCTTTGATTTATTTTCTTTGCAATGTGATCAAGCTAGCTTCAAAATGTATGCCGAGAAACTCAGTAGAACAACAATGGTCTTTAGTGCACACATTGAAAGTAAATGTATATCAACAATTTTGTTTCCATTAACAATATGCTTGTTGGCAATTCATCATTCGTTTATCTTGAATGATAATTCATCAACTTTAAGTTCTAAAGAAGTCTCGTTTTGAGAAGAAATTGTAAAATCATCAGCAAATAAGAAGAGATTGTTCACTGAGAGATCGTTTACATAAATAATAAACAAAAGCGGTTCAACTACAGAGCCCTTTGGGACACTACAAAAACAGGTCTAAATTGAGAATATTAACCATTGTAACTTCTATTATCTTCCTTTTAGTTTAAAAATTCATTGAAACCATAGAATTTCACCTTCTCAATGAGAATATAGTGTGATATAGAGGCAAAGTAAAATCATAAAATCGTCCAAGTAGGAGCATTCCATTTTCTAGCTCATAAAAGTACTTCTGAATAAATTTTACAGTTTCTGCATTACATTAGGCTGATCTAAAACCAAATTAATTCATAAATAAACAATTTCCTGAAAATAATTAGTTATTTTTTGTTTAATAGTTTTTTTTTCAAATACGTTAGATATCATAGGAATTGTTCTAATTGGTCTGTAGTAGAATAACCAAGTTTACTTAGGTGGAACCATGCGTCGTTGAAGAACCACATTCCCGGGTGTGGAATGACGAACTCAAAACAAAGCAATGAGTCAGTAACTGAGCCTCTTCTGCTCTTTTGAATGTTTCAATTCTTGCAGAGCAGTTACACTAAATACTCTGTCAACCTAGAGATGACCAAATTATAAAGACATTGGGACATTATACTTTATTTTTGGAACTTGAGCAAGAATACCAAGTAAGAGTTCCATTTTATTTTTCACTTATATTAGTTGTTTTTATGATAAATGTAATATTTATGGAATTATTTCCTTTGTATTTTTGTCACATGATATGTATGCAGCATTTTTTTTTCAGTCAACAGATATGTACTTGGATTTCCAGGCAGCGGCCTGCAGTTTGTTTTTCAGCAGCTTCTTGTGGCAGTTTCAGATGCTCTCTTTGTGGATATTCAATAATACTCTCATAGTTTACAACTTCTTTGGCATATGCCGAATAGACGGTTTTACCGGTGGTCTCCGAATCTCAAACTTGCGCAACAAATTGCGTTTGATACTGCTTTATTGATGCAGAGTTTATCACGTGTGGGCAAAAAACACGCGCTGTACACTGGTTCATACTGTACCGTACGTACTGTATTGCTATTTACACATAGGCACAAAGTTACACTACCTACGAGTACAGCAAATATGGGTTAGAAATTTACACACCTCTGATAATACAAAACTGTGCCCAAATACCGGGAATCTGTCATCTGAGCCTGAAAGAATTTTTAATGAGCTTAAATCAAGCATTTTTGCATCTAATGAAATTCATAAATGACTACTTTGTCCAGGTCTCCAGATATTTTGCTTGTAAGCTAATCTAACAGTTCCTTTGAATAACACATTATAAAAAAGTCTTCTCGGCATTTTGTATACTTTGAACAGCAGTATAAAACCCTTTGAAATCTTAAGTACTATCTTCATATCAATAAGTATAAAGATACATAGGCAGGCAACAATAATGTTATTTCCTGCTACCCAAAAATAGAAAACTTAAGAATACCACACATCTAAATAAACCTTAGCGAAAGTATTGAAGATACATTTTTGCTAGTTATTTAGATAAAGCATGTTAACAGTGAGACCTTCAATATAATGCGACGATTTTGAAGTGGGCGCCGAAACAAGTGCTTATTTCAGGTTGTAAAAACACAAGTTCGTGCCTAGGATGCCACACAAATAAAAACCTTCGTTTAACAAATTACTTTCATTAAATATCATAAGCCATTGCCAACTAAGTCTACCACGAAGTATTTACAAAGGGTATTACAGCTGTCGAAAAAATGGCACTGATTATAGATGTCAAGCGAAATCACGAATACAGATTCACAACGTAATCCTAACCAAATTACTGTTATTAAGCGTGTTCTCTGCTTCGAGTATGATGCCATAAAGACCAGTTTTAAATTTGGGTTTTATTTTATATAGGGGGAGCACGAAGTAGACAAGTGGGCTTACAGTATACAAGAGAAATAAAAGTAAACAATCTTTATTCTCTATAACTTAGCTGACGTAGTATTTCTGAACCTAACGTATTAGCACTTAAAGTACAAAATAATGACAGTTAACATATTAAACATCGAATAATTCTGACTCGACTAGAAAGAGAAAGCAACATGAGATTAATAGGACACGTGTCTCCATTTGATATTTGCTGGAAAAGGTTCTTTTTTATTTATGTCCTGTTCTCTTCAAGGATTTGCAATCCTTATTTTTACTTCTTTCGTTGCATCAAAAACAGTCTGCGTACTTAACGAATATTTTCAGTTATATATGCTTGGGTAGTTTGAAATACTTGGAACAGAAAAATTAACTACCTTAGCATGTTAGTGAATTGATCGGTTACAAACATCTCAGGGGTAAATGTTCTTTATTTTTTTGCGTGTTAATTTGA
This sequence comes from Metallyticus violacea, assembly GCA_030762175.1. Taxonomy (NCBI): domain Eukaryota; kingdom Metazoa; phylum Arthropoda; class Insecta; order Mantodea; family Metallyticidae; genus Metallyticus; species Metallyticus violacea. The sequence goes on from CM060846.1 coordinate 43,619,273, forward strand.
AACAACCGTTCAACTTTTGTATATGAAATGTTTTGTGATCACAGTGGGATCATTAAATCAACCCCAGCCACGCCCTTGCCTCAACTTGAGTTCTTTTTAAATAATTCATAATACATTAGTTTGAATTTCGTGCTGTCGTTGAATTGTTTCATCATAGTAGTAATGTGACGAACCTGCTAGCAGTGTGGTAGAATTTCTTGTTGATTTTAAGAATGAAAGAGATCGTTCTTTTTTGGTGAAGTATAACAAACATGAGTAAATAACTTGTGAAATACTGAAAGAAAAATCTTAATTTAAAGGTAATTAATACTGGAAAAGTGGTGCTAAAGCAAAAGTGCACATTACGACAGCAAATGTCATTCCTTTAATCTGTAAATTTTGTCCTTCGATTATTTAATAGGATATTTTTCAAAACTGTTTTCCGGATAAATTTTTATAGCAGTAATCTCATGAAATCTCGCATAGACTTAATCTTATTGATATCAACAATATGAAACTCAGCCCTTGTCTTATATTAAAGAAAAAAGAACTTCAATTTTATAATATAAAGACGTGTTTAAAATTCAACTTTGGAAAAAATGTATCTGTATTTGCAGTACACATTTCAATTTGTTTATAGAATTATGCGTTATCTTTATAATAAAAATAATGATTCAGAGTATTTCAAGATCTTGGAAATAATTTTATAATAGTAACTTATGACACAGGTGATAAAAGGGACATTTTATTTTGTGACGAGGACATTTGCAATTTTCTTACTCGCAAAATAAAATAATTTTAACAAGGGTATCATAAACTGATTTAGAAACCCTTAATATTTCAAATAAACAAATAATTCTAAATTAAAATGTTTCCAGTTATTTCGAAAAGTTCGTTTTTTCAAAGTAGTAGTTCGCGCTTTTCTCACTAGGAGGAATATGATAGAAACGTTTCCATTGTCACAATGGTAATAATCAGTGGTTTTCAAAGTTATTTAGCAGGAAAAAATTATAAATTGAAGATTTCGTTTATCATCATGCATTAAGTTGTTGTTTAATATGTAATTTTCTTACTCTGAAAGAAGTAATTAGGTGGAATCAGCTGTTATTAATTTTCTTCCAATTCGAAATCATTTCATTTATTTGCGTGCTACTTGTAAACAAATCAATTTTTGAAATTAAAATAATATTTATGGTCTGATTTCGAAACCACCTAGAGGAAAGTTAAAGTTAAAGAAACAAGTAATGTCTAAATGATAAAATATGCAATTTGGGCAAAAGCTTTTTAGTACTGAATATTATAAAAGCAGTTTCTAGTTTAAGTGCCTTGTGTTAAAACAACTACTTTTCGTATGAGCAGGCTAAAAATTTCCTTTTGATTCAAATCTAAATATGAATATTTTAAGAATTAATAACTTAAAAATTGTATAGCATAAGAGAAAAGTTTAAATACTAAAGTGCATGAAATTAAATTTTAATAGCTCTATAGAAACGGGACAATAAAACGTTTAAAAAAAAAAAACTCTTATAGATGTATAAACTTTTCAGCATTATAGGTAAACATTTTTCCAGCTGAAACTGTTATCTAATGAAACTATATCACTGTGTTAGCTAATTTACAAAGTTAACATGAGAGGAATTCTCATAATCTCCCTTTATAAGTCACTAAAACTGCTGAATAGAAATAATTAGAAAAACTGTGCTTAGTTATTCATTTAAAATTGAGGTTCACATTATAAATTCTTTCCTAAAAATCGACGTTATTTCAATACTTCATGAATTAGAATATGTAATTCTTTGGATAAGACACTAACAAACCTCTGAGAAATTAATTTTAAGATTTCACATAAACTTCTTTATCTTTAATGAGAAAAAGTCATTTTTTTTAATATTAGGATATAACAGCTAATTTCCTCTCACTTCTTCATCTCTCTAGACCTGAATATTATTTCAGAAACGGTTTACTCGTATATTGCATTTAAAGCATTAAACTTTTCATTTTTACAGCAAAAGATATTTCCAAGAAGATGGTACCAATTTTTTATGTATGCTTTTACAGATTAGTTAGCGATATAGCTAGAATTTCATTGCGTTAAATTTGTTTAATTCCATGTGTTTTTCTCATTCACTGACAAATATTCCATTGTTAAGAGATTTGACTCAAATTTCTACGAATCATTGTTGATTTGTTTTATTTCAGTATTCTTTTAACATCTCAGATTATCAGAGTCCCATTCGATTCCGGGTGAGAAATGGCCCATAAATTTTGCTCACAGGCTTCTTCTTTCAGTTTTGAGGTTCTTTTTTGTGGTGCCGTAAATCTAAGACACAGGATCCACAGCTTTAATTCCCTTCCAAAGAAAGCCATACTTTGGATTTTTACGCCCGAATTTTACGAATTAGAAATACATTATTTGAAACAGATGGGATTGTTATTATCCATATGTAATTTACTATCAAGATTGTTAAAACAACGTTATCTTTTAAAAATAAATATTTTGTTGATATTTTAAATTGGAAAAAATTAGAAAGTAAATATTAGAAATAAATTATACGTAATCGGAACAGAACAAAGCAAAAATTCCGAAAACATAAACACATATAAGCACATGCGTGAATAGGAAAGAGGAGAGGTGCACTATGCGTTTTAAAATTAATTTACAATATTGGATTCTTTAATACTTATAAATATTTTTAAAACTTGTGGATATTTTGCTTTGATATAACTTAAGAATTCTTACCTGACACTTTGGCTTCCTGGTTGATTTCACAGTATACAATCAAGTACATGACCTGTGTGATGTTTATTTTTTCCTTTTAATTAAAATAAAGAGAACAATTATTTCTGGCATTCATTCCAGTTATCCATCTGCCGTCCACGAGCGTGGGCCATGAGGTCGGCCGACCGACTAAATCTCTGTCGTTATCGATCCGTAATCTACCCTCTCAAGTTCATTTTCAGGCCGCAATTTAACTCACTTGGTGTTTTGCTTGTAGTGCGCTAAAAGCTACTCTTAATGTGCAGGATGCTTTATTATAGTATGTGGATTAAATTTAGTGTATTAAAATGATATCTGCATGTAAACACTTGAATAGAAAATATTTATTTATGATACTTATGTGAAAACAAAATCTTGCAGAGCAGTGTGTAGCCTTTTTTAGAGAAATTCCTTGGCGTTCCATTTCCCCTTAGAGATACTGTAAGAAAATTATTCTTGGATTTAGGAAAAGAGCATCGATAATGATAAATTTCTAACACTGAAAACGACGTGTTCTAAAATAAGAATAACTAGATGGTATTGGGGAAACATTGCAGCACTTCCCAAAGAAATCTCTACGGCGTGTTAATGCAGGAAACACATATTTTAGAAAGTTTCAGTCCGTATACCAACTATAAATTGCTAAAAGTTTAAATCTTACATGGTGGCTGTACTTTTAAGAATAATTACTAACGCTTAACGACACGAGTATTGTAAATGTCTGTAAGTGAATTTTGTGAGATATTGCTGAAACGCAGTGAATTATTTTCTCCAATGAGACTTGGTTTTTATTTACAGTGTTCTGTTTCTTCGACAAGCTATAACCGCCGCGGCACAGAAAATCAACGATTAATTCGTGGATTTCACTTGTATGATGCAAAATTGGTATGTGGGATAATGTAACTGCAGCACTATCATAGGGCTCATATTTTTCAATATATTAAAATTCAGCTAAGTATCGCACATGTTTCTGAACAATTATTCATAATGAAATACAACATGGATATTTTCAACGAGATTCTGCCACCATCCTTATTACCAAGGATTCTTTGGAGTCTTTAAGGAAGGATTTAGATGATAGAATCAAATCTATAAGGTTATGGTCCTTACATTCCCAGATAGGGTAGATTACGGATCGATAACGATAGGGATTTAGTCGGTCGACCTCGTGGCCCACGCGCGTGGACGGCAGATGGATTACTGAAATGAATACCAGAAACGGAAATTTAATTTTTCTCTTTATTTTAATGAAAATGCGATTACTATTTCTAGGAAACCATAACAAAGTTTCTTATAAAAATAACCTTAACACTGTGGATGAACTGAAAGTAAATATAACAGAAATTCAAAGAATTTAAGCAGAACTTTAGTATGTGAAAGCTAATTTTATTAGAATGTCGAAAGTGCCAGACACCAATTTGATATTCTTGCTATCATGATCGAACCGCCACGGGTGACCGCGGTCTTTAAGGTGCGGACTTGTGAGCGGGGGGTCTGGGGTTCGAATCCCGCCAGGACCATCCTTACTGACTGAGATTTTTTCCAGGTTTCCCTCAGTATTCATAAATGGCAAATGCCGGGAAGGTACCCTAAATTTAGGCCTGGAACGTTTCCTCCCTTAAAAATCCTTTCCAATATATCATTTCATTCTTCATCAGTGTTCATCGCCTGTGGTGCCTCAGTAGTAAAAATGGTGGTTAAACATCATTCATTCATTTTTTGATATCATGATATCATTTAGAAATAAGTTGATAAGTTGTACGATCGATTTAAATAGGAGTGATTGCGCATTGATTAGACAGGGATCCGGTAGATCTGTCAGTCGGCCTTCGCCAGAAGATGACTGTTGGGACGCACGGTGTATAAAGAATGTTAATAATTGTAAAAAAGTATTTCAACAAACAGTTTATCACTTATATTTCCAAACAAAATAATAATTATATTTTAAAATTGAAGATAACAATGCTGCGTTTGTTTTGCTTGCTCCATAGGCTAAACATATAGCTCATCAAATATATGTAAAATAGAAAAACGTATTATATATAGTGAAAATCATGTACAAAGCTTTAAATTATAAAAATAACAAGAAAAATCTTCTCCAATTTTGGTGAGCTAATTACAAAGATTATTGTCACAGAGTTCACATGCTTCGGGCCTTTATATTTGGGAGATTCGCAGTCACTCGCATTAAAGAGCGTGTATGTGACGTCAAAGGTGACCTTAAGAACTTGATCTGGTTACATAGTTTAATGCACTTACATATCCGTCACGAACGCAAATGTTTTGTTTCTTATGTTACGGCACTGTGTTTCTCACAGATGCAATTGCAAGTGCAGGAAGAAACAATTATAGTTGCAATGTAAAGTGGAAGGCGAAAAAAATCCTTGCGTGTTGAGCATAACTGGTATTACGACGCAGAAAATTCCACTTTACTGACGTCAGCAAAACAAAAAGTATAGTATATTATCATTATAAGTACGAAAAGAAGGTATTAACATTGCAAGCATTCACAAGAAAATGATGCCGTTGCCCAGCTCTAAAACCATAATTTACTAAATAAAATACAAAATTGAAGTCATTTATTTTTATATTGTCATAGACTTACATAACTTGATAATAACAAGAAAGTAGACATAAATTTCAACGCAATGCTAATGAAGCACTAACTTACAATGGAAATACTACTAAAATATAGCTTAACTAAAATAATAAAAAATAGACCTTATTTTTGTTCTGATATCGCCATTGCAAAAATAATTATTTCCAAAACGAATTAAATTTATATCTTTATCAACAATATTTTATACATAAATTTTAAACTTACACAGAATTTCCAAGTATATAAATTTAATAATAGACATTATAGAAATCTGAATAAACTATCAGTAACATTATCGTGTTATCTTTTGTTTTTAGATTAGTGTTTAAAGCCATTTTTACTACTGAGGCACCAGAGATGGTATCGTGTTATCAAAACATTTCTTTATAACTGTAAAAATATTTAACATTTCGCCCAATCATATTAAAGATTTATGTAACTATTATATTCTTCTTCTTTTTAGAAAATATTATTTTGTGATTAGGCATATTATTTTCTTATAAAACATTTCCAATTAATCTTGCAACTTTGTAAATGTGAGTAATTTTAATATAATGTATAATCTACCTTAATTATACTAAAATATGTTATCTTGATAATCCTAAATGTATAAGTATGTGTCACATTTATAGAGTTATTGGGTACTAGCGTGTTTTTTTTTTTTTTTTTTTTTTTTTAAAGTTTCGCCTGGTTACTTAAGCAAACGCTGAGATGGATATTTATATTCTACGAATGTTCCACTCTCTCATTTCACATTTTTTCTCTTACAGGGTCGAAAGTACCAGTGTAAGTTGGGCTGGCATGGTGTGATGGTGGCTTGCGCCTTGGAATCTTCCCGACGTCGAGATGTACTATCTGTAAACATGTTAGAGGCCCCATCTGCATCCGTGCAGTCACCGCCCGTAGACCTGGCGGCCCTGTATCTCCCTCACCACATCCCTTCCTGCCGGAAGTGTCCTTATTTCTGTGAGCAAGACTTATGTACCGAAATTATTCTCCTTTGCGCCAGACCATCGAAACGTACATACATCGTGAATCCTCCTAGTTGGACGTTATGCGCTGGCTGGCAATTAATCTTTAAAAAATATCATTAGTTTCAAAAGAATTACTATGGATATTCCATGGTAAATATTCAGCACGAATAAAATATACACATACAAATCGGGGAAAAATAGAAACAAAAATTTAAGAATAGAAAGGCGGCTGAAAATTTGGCACTTCCAGAATAGACACAGATTGTCTCGAACGTTTCGTTGTGGTGCTGCAAGCATTAATTACAAAGCCACAATTGTGTCGTAGATTTATGGCACGTAAATAACTTCAAGCCTGAAAGAAAAGACCTCTGAACAAAATTTATCAGCCGTTTCACGCCCTGAATAGAATGAGAGGGTAATTACCAAATATGATAAACGACGAATTATATAAATTAAACCTAGCTAAGTATTAATCCTTAAAGTCAAAGAACAACAATCGTTCATAAAGCTTACTTACCGCATTTCTCAAAACGCCTTACCACTTCTAACACTTGTACACCCTGGATAGTGCGTGACTTGAAGTTAGAATGAGTTACAGCATGCTCATAATTGCACCTTTGCCAAAGATTTTGATTTAAATTTTAGTGACTATGAACACGTCATATCGCAACTTAGCTATGATGTTAATTCATATCGATGCTCGTTCTGTTTTATATTTTGTTGAATATCTAATTTTTTCATAAAATGTTATATGCTCTTTAACTTAATTCCAATATCCACTTGCTAAGTATGGCTGTTTTTCTTGTTCACAGCCCAAATTTTTTCCGCCACACAATCATCATTAATCATTTTTCGAAATTTTCTTTTTCTGTCTTGTTAGGTATTTCTCTGTGTTTTGCACGTTATATTTGTACACCACAGAGAGCGGAAAAAATGCACGAAAATTTACGAATAAAAAGGAGGATTGACACAAATTAATGTGAGAGTGGGAGCGAATGATATCAGACGCTTCATAAATATAACGAAATTTTATTTTACAATATTCTTACCTCTCAATGAGAATTTAAAACCATCAAACGTGAAAAAGTTATTAAGTAGCTAAACAAGAATTGGAGAATCAGAGATATAAAAAAAAACGGAAATAGTGACATTAATAACTTTACATTTATACTACTATAAAAAGCAAAAGAAAGTGAAGAAGATAAAAATAAATATTGAATTTTAAAGGTGGGATAAGGCCTGGAAAACACTAAAACAAGAGTAAAGATTGGAGAGAAAAAATAAGAGATATATGGTAATAATTTAAAAAATTAAAAATAATATAACAGAAATGGAACTGTTAACAAGTAAGATTTATACACTACGAAGGTAGAGAGTTTTGAGCTTTTTAAAGCAAAAAATTGCATTGCTCGAAGATGCTGAGTGAGTATTCTCAAGAAAAAATTAAAATACGCCCAAACATTTATAATAACATGTTTATACTTTGGATATTTAATTTTAAAAGGTTAAATTCATGATACTCCAGTCCATTAAGTTTCAACAAGTTTTAAATTAAATTAAATTAAATTAAATAATTTAATTTATTAATTTACACTCTATTGAGCACGCTAATTATACTCCTTTGTACTCTTTGATACTAGTCTCGTATGACAAATAATACCTCGAGAGAAGGTGGATATCTTAAAAATATTATTCAATTCCTCCATTCTTTAATTTATTTTCTTCTTGCATCAAGTACTTGTAAACAATTAATGAATAAGTGTTTTTACATGTTGTACGAAGCGGAAGGGAATCTATAACTCTTGTACTCCCGCCGACAACGATGATTGATTGGCAAGCTTATACAAGAACGAATCATGCCTAGTGTAGTATATACGTCACCACCATCAATGCCGGTGTGTGTACAGGATGATTCTTTGCGATGACATTTTTCATTTTCATTTTGTCCATATTGAAAATGGCTACTCTTTAAAACACGACGTTTATGTCATTTATTGAAATTTTGAGGCGCATTTTTGATGGAAAACGGCAAGATAATCTCATTCTTCACTGGTTAACGCTTATTTTGCAGTCATTATGTTTCACAGACCGAGTGGTTTGGCTCAGGTGGTGACGCTTGAAACTCGTATTCGAAAGATCCTGGGTTCAAATTATTTGGAGTCGAACGTACTGCCCTTGTGATTTTTGTGCTTTCTCCTGGTCGCTAAGGCAAATGTTGAGATAAGATTTCTACTTTCCAAGAGTTTTTCGTTCTCCAATTTCACCTAATTTTGGTTCTGCTACAGGGCGAAAAAGCCAGGCAAGTCGGGCTCAAGCTGTGTGCGGTTGGCGATGGCTTGCATTTTGGGAAGCATCTAGTGTGAAAGCAGTTCTTCTGAGGGATCAAATTCCACTTGGATCGTAGTGTAGTATTTGTAAACAATGTTGGGGACCTCGTTTACTTCCGTATCTCACCGCCCCTGGGTCCTGGTCCCCCCTCATCTCATCCCTTCCTCTGGAAGGTACCCCCATTTGAGGCGTAGACACAAATGGCCAGTCCTTGAGCATGGCTGATGTACCGAAATATCCTCCTCCGACCCTACAATCCAATCCAGCAATGGACAGAGCAACCGCGTGAGTTCCTTCATGTTGACCAAGCGAGTTTAAATAATATATTATAAAACTTTCATAAAACATTATACTAAAAGTGTTCTTTGCTGTATATTTTAACAGCGTTATATAGAATTCATCGTAACATGTTTGAAACATGCTATTTTGACATTACAAAAATGTAAATAAAATGTGTTTATACTTGTTATAGCTGTATTTCATTTTATTTCAATAAGTAACTGTAATTTAAAAACATTTTATAACGCGTTTAAATTGTCTTAAGACATTATTTCACTAGAAACTCCTGAGGCACAAGTCAAATTTAATTTTTACATTTTATTTCATTTATCATTTTATTTTCTATTTACTTTACTAGAACACGTGCTGTATCAGAATTCTCCATTATTCAGGTTTCTTTAAGGCATGAAAATGCATAGAATTCCAGTATTTAAAATCTATGTAGATATGCTTTTGATTTTCATATTCTGTTATCACAGCTGCTGAATCAGCATTCAAGTTCTGTTTCATTCGCGGTTGAAATTATTTAAAGGAGGTTGTGACGCATCTTCTTCATTTGTTGTAAGATAGTCAATCTGCCTCTTTTAAGTCTATCTTCTGAATTTCAGTATTATACTCGCACGTTTCCTGCTGAATGCTCTTCCTATAGGTTGCTGTTTCCTTGTGTGAATTCATCCCCTCTTGATTTTGTTCTGTTATTCCGTGGTTGGACCTGTTTGAGTGCTAGCGTTATTTAACTATCTGTGTGAGCTGTAATTATTCTTTTCTCAGCTAAAATTGCATTCTTCAAACACGCTAAATGCCATTAATGTTGCAATATTCGCTTAATTGTTAGGGCATTCAACCTGTATCTTTTAGCTATGTTTAAACTTGGCAACTGCAGCGCCTACTTTTTCAGACGTTTGCTTTCGATGATCTAACCCACATTAAAGCTTTGCTGTTGTGCTGAACATATTATCAGCTGAAGGTAATTTTGTTACATATTCTATGCGCTTTCTAAAATTAAATTTAGCATGCACATCTGATCGAAGTACTTTAATTCACAGATCTGTTGAATTTTATCTATTGCATTAGGCAAACAACTGTAAAACTATCTTGATTTTTTTAAACTAAAATGTGTAGTACATCACCAAAATTGTCTAACATTATCTACTGGGTGATTTTTCTCCTCCATGTGCAGTTGGTTGCAATTGAGTGAGCTCTGCAGTTCTCATTTCCACGCAGGAAAGCTGCCTGGGAAGCCGGAGCGGAGGTCAGTACCTGTTTAACTCTAGGAAATTACTGACGTGCTCTTATGTGTTGAATGACAGTGTATACGTATTCATTAGGTGGCTTAATACAGAGTATTAATTACATTAATATGGTTCAATTCAGGTATTATATTCCTCAAAGAGTATTTATTTACGATCGTACGTGCAACAAGAATCGACTAGTCATGTAGGGTAATTGTTTTAAGAGAGATTGCAAGTATAAGTTCTATTCACAGATTAGAAAATACCTTTCGTAAAAGGGGAAGAGTTCTTGAAAAAATGTGTAAACAGCCAGGTACAATACTCACAGAAGCAACGTTAGATAATATTGAATATATTCTGAAACGTTTCCCTTTGACGTCTTTCTGAGCAAAGGGGAATTTCCTATTCCTCTGTTTGAACAGCTACAAAGGTACCGAAATTAAAATCCTATAAAATATCTGTAGTGCAGAACCCATGAGTAGGTTTTGTGAATGGGTTTACGTTTGCAATTTTTGTTGCATTTTAAGCAATTCAACAAATATTTAAAGACAGTTAACTAACGGAAAAAAAAGGTTGCAAAATATTCTGCACATACTATAGTTATAAATATCGCCTCGCCCAAATGGCTTACCACACTCCTATCTTTTGATACCGCATACTCCTCCTGAAGCAGGTTAGGTGTTTCTGAACTCTAGTATCGGTTATGAATTAACACACAACACATAAGAGCACGTCCGTAAGTTCCTAAAATTAAACACGTACTGACCTCCCCTCCTGCCAGTATTAACATACCCACCTAGGTAGAACCAAGAGACATCATTAACAACATTTGACCCCTCGGTCCGCTGATTTAACGTCCTGCTATTTTTGTCTCTGCGTAGCATTAAAGGGAAAAGTGCACAAGACAAATCCGCGCACATTAAATGAACTGAAAGGTAACATTTGTGATGAAGTTTCTTCTATTTCTCAAAGGGAACTGCCAAGGTTAATGGTTAACTTCATAAGCCGATACCAGATATGTATGGAAAATTAAGGGAGACTATAACAGCTTCTGGCTTGTTAATGGTGAGAAAATGTACATTTGAAGTGTTTATTGTTAGAAATAGCTTACAGCTGCGGACTTTCTGTTTCCCGCGCTACCAGCTTGAACATAGAGCTGTTCCGGGAAGTAAAAATCATCCATTGGAAGAGGGGTTTTCTAACTCCCTTGACCGCAGACTTTTTTTTTTTTTTAATATTTTTCGCTGTTGCCTGCTCCTAAGGTTTAACTCCTAAGTTTAAAATCGTAAATTCACAACTTTATATATTTTCAATTTCATCACTGTCTCAAAAATTTAAAAATACAAACAGAAAAATGCACGTTTTTTCAACATTTGTATTTTTGCGATAATAATAACAACAAAAGTATATGAAAGTATATAAAACGCATAAAATATTAATAATAACAATAGCTAAATATGATGCAAATACTATTCACCAATTTTAATTCGTAAATCAAGGGAATTATGCTGTATTTCACTTACAAGTGGTAATATATCAGACTTAATAAAAGAAATTCGTATTTTTAGTTCTTATTCTGCTTTTTTCAAAAGTTTTTGTACTATTTTTTTTATAAAAGAATGCAGGGAATGACTTTTCACATAATTATTACGAAAGGCATCAATACTTTCATGACCTGCTTTGATAGTTGGGGAAAATCTGTGGAAAGTATGACGGCTTACATATGTGTTCTATTTGTCATTTTTTCAGCTTTATCTATTTTAAAGTTCCCTGCGGAACAAGAAAATCGCCTTCAGTTTCATTATAATTTACTTTATCTGAATAAATATACATTGTAAACGTGCATCATATTTCGTTTTCTAGTAGTTCATTGTTTGTATCTATATGTTCAAGAATTGGACTCCCCGGGAGTGTTCGCAAATCATAGTTGAGTACTGCTGTTCTAGAAAATGTATATATCGGACTTTAGTTATAAACCTTGTACGCTCGGGGGTTGTTTTTACGACTACTTAGCGCGCCGTTGGCAATAGTACGCCTATTTGCCGTTCACATTTACACCTATTCTTCATTCTTACTGGAGCAAGAACATCCCTTCCGTTTCAGAACTTATCTTTTGTCTAAATTTTGCTATGTTGCATATTATTTTCAGAAGGTTTCGTTCGACAAATACTAAAATATCAGCAGAAGTGAAGCAATTGTCGAGAATTGGAATCGTGATGGACGCATAAAGGTGTTGTCGATTTGGGTTTCAAAGAAGGGCACACAACTTCAAAGTTCTGTTAAGAATGGTCTATTGAAATTTTGGCAAGAAACATAAGTTTAAATTCACAAAATTCATATTTTAAGATATTTCTTGATAGTGACAATTTTAAAAGCACCTAAGATGTTAACATAACGCTAATTCCGAAAAAAGAAAATTGGTGTAAAAACTAATAGATATTATTTTATCACTTTTAACTGCATGCTTTTTCTTAAATTCTCTTATGAATCACAAACTTTAAAAATTGGGACGTACTATGGCAGCAAAACTAGTTTCCCCCATAAGTATTTCTGTTTCACCAAGATCTTATATCGAGTTTATTATAAGACCACGTTTTTACGTAAGTCAAGATTTAAGAGGTATTATGTATTGAAGCAGGAAATGTTGCCTCAAAAATTCCTATTTTAATAATTATGACTTCTGATGGCATTTATAATAATAATTGCATTTAATTTCAGGTATTGTTTAACACGGTCAAGAATGGCACAATAATTAAAGATGCCAATATTACAATTATGATCAGGGTTTCAATATTATAATTGTTAGTGTATATATATATATATGCATGTGTGTGTGTGTGTGTGTCTTTTTGACTAATAAGTAATATTCAAGTTATCTTTCAATAATACTATCATTGAAATTTTTGTTATGTTTCTGTGAAAGGGGCGGTATGCTGGCTTTCTGCTACCTGTAGAAAGTCCTAGGACAATACGATTTACCTCTAAAGGTTTTCTTCTTTTGTTAAAGAGGACGACTCCTTCCTCCCATTGCTAGCCATCCATAAAAGATTGCCGACATCAGGCAGCAAATATTTTTATTGCCTCGACATGTAAAACCGAGAAATATGAGCTCAATCGGTATCAACACTTTTCATCAAAAGAAGCACCGCATGCAGAAACACGCGTCTTGCAAGAAATCAAAATCTTAGCTATTTCCGACAGTTTCAAAGGAATACCGCTCATATGATCGAAACATGCCCTATCGCAAACTTTTAATGTGTGAATCTATGATGAGTTTGAAAGAGTAACAGAATCTGTCATATTCAACAGTCGCCGCATGGGAATATTTATTTTAGAAAGTAAGTGAGGTGGTTCAACCAATAATATATTTCAAAACTAACAAATAGAAGCGAGTATGTAATATAAACGATATTTATTGTGATTTAATACGAACGAGAAGTGAACCTAGTTCAATAATATTTAAAGGAAACAAATTTTCGCGAGCGGCGGAGTGAATACACATTACGGATTTAATATCAAATATAAGAAGTAAGTTAGGCAGGAGCACGGAGGAATCAATCTGTCAGTTAAGCAATCGCTGTCACAGTCGTTCAGAAGCGTAAGAGTAACCAGAGAGAGTCAGTAGTGTTATATTAAGAGTAACGTCGAGTTATCGCTAAGGTTACATCCGCCCATTTAATATTGTCATAGAGTCTTTACGGTAAAGTCATAAGTGTTATGATAAAGTGTTATCACGAAATTATTGGTGACTGTCGCATTTAAAAATTATGTGAAGTTATAACTGAAGCATCAAAGTTAAAGTGAGTAAAACGTGTCTACCAGTGAAGGCAATGAATTATAACCCGAGGGTAAATTATACAGTACATATAGGACCAACATTATAACTGCACAACAGACGCCCAGCATATTCCTAAATCTTTCAATTGTGAAATAAATTAAAAGTTCAACTCGAGCCAAAATTTATATTATTCCAAGAACCCCCTTCCTTCCCTAATGACACTACGTCATTAAAAACAGTCCATATTTCCGAGATTCCTATCCTCAGCATTGGAGCCAGAGAAATAGGAAGCTTCGAACTCCAGACTTCAAGAGCACAGGCAACTCAAGAAGATCTAAGCATCTGATTAATAAATAAAATTAATCACCTGTGATATTAAGGCACCCCCCTCCCAACAGTAATACAGGTTCCAGTATTTAGAATGCTGTTGGAATAGTCTGTCATTTATCACTAATATGAATTTTCAAAAGATAAAATTTTGACTCCTAAAGTAATATTTTTATACGCATATTAATTAATAAATAAATAAATTATAATTATTGCTAAAAAGCAACGTAGTTTCATTTATCTTGTTTGCTACAAAAATCTTAACAGTTACAACGTTTATATAATTTTAGGCAGATAAACCCCTATGCTTAAATTTAGCACCTTTTCTTTTAATATGCAAACATTACTCATCTAGACAAAAGGCTCTAAGTCAGAATTCAATCAAAGAACTACGATAATTTGAAGCGGGGAGTATTATAAGTGAGACAATAATTTGATTACAGCGTGGTAAAGATCATTATGCACCCGTTTCGAAGTGCTTTTGATGTTATTCACGCCAGTTGTTTTTGCTATGTATTCAACTAGCGTTGCAAGATTTACTGCGGTAATTGGTCAAACCGTAAATGTCTGTAGTCAATTTGTGGATGAGAATACAACGGTACTATTTTATCTCTAATAGCTTGGAGAGAACATTTCTAGGTTTTGCTATAGGCGAACATTAGAGTCAACGTCCGTTTTGCTATTTCTCTAGCAAGCACTGTAAACACTTGTTACTTCTAATAAGTGTACCTAAAGGTGTTTCAAAGCTAAATAAACCATTTAAGAGAGCCGTTAGAGGTCATTATTTGTTAACAATTCCTGGAAGCTCAAAAGCCATCCAATATCTTGTCTGACGTTAGTAGACCCGTCTTTAAACATGGGTAAGATTCCGGGTTAGCATGCCAGATTTACAATAAATCTTGTTCATTTAACTGCAGGAGTAAGGTAGGGCATTGTTTAGTTTCCCTGATCTTTGAAATACGTAACACAAAATTTATTTGCTCTGAAGCCCCCAAGTAGCTAATGAAGAAATTACGGTAAATAATTAAACAAGCAAGCACAATTAAATAAACCAGTACGTTTACTGCGTATCCCAAATTAAAACCAATATCCAAATGTAACAAATGCCATTTACATAATTGAACTCCAGCTAATGATAATTGGTAACAAAGATGAAGTTTAAAATAATGATAGTATCAGAGGAGATTGCAGAGCTCTGAAAGTATAATAAAGGCTCATAACGTCTATAGTCTTAGTCATTACTAAATACTTGAATGAGTATACAAGTGATTTGAAATTTTAGGAAATGAACTGAAAATACATTCTCTAAATAAGCTCTATTTATATTAACAAATGAAATAAAATGTATGAATGTAGGCAACTAAACTGGTACAAGTAATTAATCAAATAACACATGAGCGTTGTCATAAGTTATTCTATTTTTGTTTCCTAGCATACAAGAGATAGCTCGAAAAATCTAAGATATACGATTGAAATTATATGACATTTACTACCGAGTGGTGCGGCCCTCATAGGGAAGAAACAAAACACATGCAACCGGACAACATTGCTTTATTATGACATGAGCAAAAGTTATATGCAACTTCTTACAGGGTTGCAAATCCGTCATAAGACGGGTGTACCAGGTAATCCACGTGTTTAACAGCCTTCGAAATAGTCTCCAAGTACATCGACGGTTCGTTGCCAGCAATAGCGTAGGCGCTGTAAATCATTTGCTGCATCTGTGAGCTGCTAACGTGAGTCACCTCGCTTCGAAATACTGTCAAAGTGTCCGCTTTGTTATCAAAACGTTTCCCAAGCAATGGCTGCTTCACTTTGGAGACTGGGATCGGGCGAATAGAAAGAGCTTCGCGTCTTCGGCCATGTGACCTGTGGCGTTATGTGTAGAATACTATCGTTGTTCAAAAGTACGGCTCGGCGCAATTGTGACAGCGTTGACAGTGATCCCCTCACACACTGAATGACACACAAGCACACCTTGACTGCCATACGCCTAAATGACCATGCTCTTTTGGCAAAACCTGTGTTTGCTGACCCAGGGTGAAGCCACTCACAGGACGTCACTTGAGTTCTGGTTCATGCGTTTCATCAATTGCAATGATGCGATTCCGATTCAACTTGGCATCCCCTTCTTGCTGAAATCTCGCCAGACTGATGCAAAATGTTTCTTAGCGGGTCCACTTCTCTACCTCACTTAATTGATGTGGCACATAGTTTGCACACGTATTTCGCATGTTCGAGTCCTCCTGAAAATGCGGTGCGTTGTTTATGCCGGAATTCCTGTTTGTTCTTCTAATTCCACATGTGTCCAGCGCCTATTATTGCGGTTCCACCACCATGACCGTACATCCTTGTCCGCGGACACAGGACATCCACTGCGCGGCAGATCAGTATACACTCTGCACCGTTTGCAGACCTCTTTCCACCTCCCCACTGTTCAATAGAGCAAGGCACGGCATTAAGTGCTTTCCGTAACTCTGTGTGGTATTCTCGTGCATTCTTCCCGCTGAAAAATTCTTTTTTCACATATGTATTGTTCACTTTCCGTGACATCATTCCTAACACAGTCGCTCACCAGCTGAAAAATTAGGAGCGTGCTAAGATACAGCTCTGCTCACATATACCATCTGGTGGCTTCATTCGAAATTAAATTCCATACACTTTCAATCCTACATCTTTGACATTTTATGTTGCTCCCTGTTCGCGGGAAAAAAAATGGTGATCATGCCTTATGGCTTATATCTCGTTTAATGATAATATGAATACTTTTACCGCTGCTGCGCGTTAAATCTAACATTTACCAATATTTCTCAGTAAAAGCTCAGAGTGTATATATTTTATAGCACATTTTGAAATGCAATTCTTGTCATACAGGCAGAGATCAGATGTGCTACTGATGAATGAAAGAAAGGGAATAAGTAGCCATATTAACAGTTTTTGAGAACTTTTCACATCTACTATAAAACATTTCCTTCC
Organism: Metallyticus violacea; assembly: GCA_030762175.1. NCBI lineage: Eukaryota > Metazoa > Arthropoda > Insecta > Mantodea > Metallyticidae > Metallyticus > Metallyticus violacea. The sequence goes on from CM060846.1 coordinate 43,636,503, forward strand.
GTAAAACGCGCACCGAACAGAAAACACCTGCAACATTCGGCCTTTAGTTTAAGATGTTTTGTGTGCGCTCTAGGTTGAAGGATGGTTATTTCACGATAGGTAATTTTGATCAGTTATTTACCTTACACGCAGGATACCTTCATTCCTTTATACCATAAAGGTATACCGGAACTTTTCTATGTGGTGTAATTTTTATTTGTGCAAATTTCGCAGCCATTCACTTTAAAAACAAAAAGTAACCCCTGAAACAAATTCACTCAGAATAGCAACACAGGCAACTCACCCGAGTCTGTCGCATGGAAAGTGCGAAAACTGCTGTTAGACCATGACAGTGATTTTGTATAGCAGAGAGGCGTTAATATTAAAATGTGTAATAACTTTTCGGCGATGACAGCTTTAGAACAATCAGCACATTCGTATCTTTGGGGATATTCTGCTTGGCTAAGTGTATACAGACAGAAGATGCTGGGATAAAATTTCTTCAGGGTTTATTTTGGACTTCAAGTAGGGTTAGGTTGGCATGTTGGGACTTAATTATAAATAGATAAAATTGGCTAAACTTTGAAACTTTCTTAAACGAAATACATAGCTTTACAGACAAGAAATTTCTATAAACATTGTACATTAATAGTAGGAGGAACTTATATAAACATCAGAATTATTGTACGTATGCCTGTTTTATGTGTATGTGAGTGCGTCTTGGCTAATGATGTTGTTTACTTTTATTGGAATTTATTTCAGAAATTAAGAAATTTACAAGAGAATGAATGGTCTTACCTGGTTTAATTGGAACAATAAATACTACCATTATTACCACCACCACCACCACCACCACCACCACTACTACTACTACTACTACTACTACTACTACTACTACTATTGCTACTACTACTACTACTACTACTACTACTACTACTACTACACTACTACTGCTACTACTACTACTACTACTGCTGCTACTGCTACTACTACTACTACACTACTACTACTACTGCTACTACTACTACTACTACTGCTGCTCCTACTACTACTGCTACTACTACTACACTACTACTACTACTACACTACTACTACTACTACACTACTACTACTACTACTACTACTACTGCTACTACTACTACTACTGCTACTGCTACTACTACTACTACTACTACTACTACTACTACTACTACTACTTCTACTACTACTACTACTACTACTACTACTACACTACTACTATACTACTACTGCTACTACTACTACTACTATACTACTACTGCTACTACTACTACTACTACTACTACTACTGCTACTACTACTACTACTACTACTACTATACTACTACTGCTACTACTACTACTACTACTACTACTACTCCAATACTACTACTACTACCACTACTACTATTACTACTACTACTACTACTACTACTACTATTACTACTAGTGCTATTACCACTACCACTACTACCACTACCACTACCACTACTACCACTACCTGATAGTGTTGCTTTAAATCAAAAAGGAAATCTGACAGTTTGACTCCACTCTTTTTAAAAAATATTTTTAATTTCAGTTACAATACGAGTTTATATATTTATAAGAGCATTTTAGAACGTAGAATTTGATCCAACCTACAGCCATTTAATTCTTGGAGTTTAATTTCTGATTCAAAGTGGTGGACTATTTGCAACCTTATATGCTGTTCTGAAGACTCGGCAAGTGACTGCTTTCTCCAGTTCAAATTATTTTGAATAAGCTATTTGCAGTTTTCGTTCTTTTTCTTATTGTATAATTTTAGCAGTAGCTACGTGAACTATATTATCCCCATGAACCTGAATTTTTAGGTACTGAAGTAATTTTCTCTTTTTTTGTGTGTGTACCTATTTCTGCTCCCAAATTTGTAATCAGTCCCTTTTGTTACAAAAATCAGCTTTTTGGTGTAGAGTCAAATGGTCAGGCAAATCTTCTTGTGTATCTTCACCCATTGCAGTCATTGTAGAAACCATAACAGTCACGTGGTCGATACTTCAAGACCTTTATCACTATTCATCAGGTCTATTTTTGCCCCACACACTTACTGTTCTTGAGCTTTACTTTTTATTTACGGAAGTGGAAGAGAAAACTGCGATATTTTACTACTTATAACGTAAAATATGTAAGAGTTAAAAACACACACATTGACCTCATTCACCCATGTTTAAAAGTGAAGTGTCAGTGTACTGCTTAGAGAACGTCTGCTTGGATCGTCGACAATGCTCACAAGTGTTTTCAAACAGCTTCCGGCAAGTATCGTAACTTTCGACCGACTATCGATTATAATCGAAATTTCAATCTTCGAGGCTCGGAGTCAACAGCACAAGAGAACAGCACCATAATGAATGAACTGAAAAGGACTACATATTTTTCCTCAGTTTAAAATGGAAGCAGTTCTAGATTTTTAAAACTGATCAAATATGTGCTTTGGGACCACTAAAATCCTAAAATTTCGCCAGAACATGTTCCAAACCGTTTCGGCCGAAAAAGTCGTGGGTGTAGGTAATTTCGTTGACAAAGCGCGCAAGCTAAAAGTGCAATGAACTCCAAAAGTTTGCCTTCAGCAATAACATGTTAAGTATAATTTTTTAACGACAGCCGATTCAAATTTTGGTTTCTTTATGACTGAGGATCGAACACATGTCGGATGAAAACTACAAAAATAATACAAAGGAGTAGAATCATATGTGCTTACTACAGATAGATACAATGCCTCCTGGTGTCCAGAAGCTCGTCGCAGAGTTGTGTTCCAGAGACATTTTTGCTGCTACGTAATTTCGTTATCCGTAAGATACGAAATATAAAATATTACATTTGCAATTATTGTCATCATCTTTTAGTTCTTTTTCATTTTCTCAACATGGATGTGTGATTGCTGTTCCATTTCAAGTCCTATTTTTGGTCAGTCTGTTGCTTTTACCAGAAGACGACAGAATTATGTATATAGTTGTTCTTGGTTATTATTTATTTTGAATTTGTATGGGTTATAACATAGTCTGGGTAATAACCAGATTACTTATTTTAGTTTAAAAATTAAATAAATATTAAGCTATGTCATTAGATACGAAGATCCCAAGAAAAAACGAAAGGAGGCAAGTGCAGTTTGCTAATCCATTTTGTATGTGATGAGTGAAATTACCCCTACATTTGTTTCTTGGAAGTCAAGCAGATTATAAACTCCTATAAAATATATAAGAAAATTTACAGCTGTGTACAAAAAAATATTCCTAACCAGGCACTGAGATCGCAAGAATATTTCACGGGTGAGATATCCAAAAAATAGGTAGGTAATGAGTGACCAACGGAGCGTATCTCTTTTGCAGATCTTCATCTGCCTCCATTGCTTGAGCCCAAGGTCAATTCTTGAAGACCCATTTCTTGGGAGCACAAGAAAAATAAAATAAAACGAAAGCAGGTACAGTGACGGAGCCAAAAGATCGATAAATTGATATGTGTAAGGTTCAGGACACGCTCGAATAAAGAAAGAAACAAAAAAGTTCATTGCTAATATGATTCAAGCATTGTAAAAAAGCATGAATTTGCAAAATCTTCATCCTAGAGTTATGCTTTCCGGTAATCTTAACTTTAATCATCATGGCTCCTCTTTGAACCACCATTTCTCATAACATTGCGTTTTTCACGTTGATAACACTGATGTACAAAGGAAACCTTTCTCTTTCACAAGAATAAAATAAAATAATTTTAAAATATTTTCCGCCGGGTAGGGTTTTTTGTGCCAGATTATTACAATTTTATAAAATTAGAATTTATGCAACTCTAAATTATAAACGTTCATCTTTTACAACTTAATTATAAAGTTGTACATGATCATTATCAGGCATATTCTGCCTTTGGCACCACATCTTCACGATCCAGCAATAGACGACCAGCACACTTAGATTCCATTTGTCTTGGTACCTCTTCTACATTGTAGAAAACTGCAGGCGACAATCTCGCCATGCTCTTCACTGACAGCCAAGAGAAGAACTGTAGATTGCAGTTCAAGGAGTGAGTTTTAAAGGCATGCTAGATCCCATAAGCTGTAAAATCACTCAATATAATTTTCTACTGTATGCTTTCAACAAAACCATAAATATCTTTGAATGAGAATGATTGCCAGGCTGCTTTTTTAAATGGATTTAACAGTTTCTCAAAATTATCATCATCCACTTCATTCAATATCGATGTAGTTATTGCTTCAGAATTTTATATATATTCCAAATAGTAACATTATCCTAAATTGAAAAGAATGGCCAGAATCACGTGTTGATTATTTTTCATTTGAATATGTAGGTTGATGTGATACAATAATTTAGAGATTTTATTTAGGATGTTTTTTGACAAACGCAAATAAATATCCATTTTTTTCGATGGCCAGTCAATTGTTGTTTGAATTATGTCCTACGTTAAAACACGGACTCGTGAGCGGGAGGTCTGGGGTTCGAATCCCGCCAGGACCGTCCTCCCTGACTGAGGTTTTTCCAGGTTTTCCTCAGTCCTCATAAATGGCAAATGCCGGGGATGTACTATAAACTTATGCCTGGAACGTTTCCTTCCTTAAAAATTTCCTTTTCCAATATATAATTTCATCTCGTGTATCATCAGTGTCCACCGCCGGTGGTGCCTCAGTAATGAAAACGGGCTTAAAACACCAACATAAAAAAGTACCAAATATTGGAAAGTATGCGGTGACTACAATATTTTACACTAAATACCAGTGTTTTATTTGTGAGTAGGACAGCAGGGTACGAGGCCGTCTATGAATTCAGAAATACTGGCCACCTCAAGAACACTTGGCTGCTGGTTCCATGAGCGTTGTAGGCAAAAGTCTCATGGTACCTTCACAAGCGATTCTACCACCTCTCCATATCATACTTGTGTTAATGAAACACTTTACACAAATATGTTTCAGAGAGTGTCTGACAAATGCCCCGGAGGTAAAATTGAAGGAAGGCATATTTAATGGTCTGGATATCAGAGAGCATATGTTTGGTACTACAAGAGAACACAGAAATCGAAGTCTTCAAGCTATAAATACGACGTGGGCAAAATTATTGGTGCATTCAACGAACTTGACTGAAAAATGATATGAAAATTCATATTACACTCGCATCTTGACTGCTTTCCCGAAAACCTGGTTCTCTTAGTAAAGGACAAGGTTAAAGGAGTTTGAGACGAGATATTAGGAACTATGAGATATAAATATGCGTGCTGACTACTGTTGTTTAAACGAGAAAATCCAAAGGCTGCAGGAAAAGGTTCACAACGAAAAAGTGTGATTGTAATAATTTACTTGCAAAAGATTGAAGTGAAAACTGTAAAATATTGTGTAGTTACAGCATTATTGATGTCAGAACCTAAAATAGAATTAAATGCTGTAATGGTGGCAATAAAGTTACCAAAATATAATAAAAATTACATTGAACATTTGTGAATCCTATGGACACTATATAACCATTTCCAAACCATTTTATCAGTTTTATTTCATCTCTGTTGTATTTAGAGGCTTGAATTCGCAAACAGTTTGTTGAAAAGTTTCTTTCATAAATAAAATTACATTATATTGAATCTGCGTTTAATGTGTTAAAATTCTTACGAGATAGCAATAAAATAATTTGATTTTCTGATTTAGCATACAAATATATTAAATTACTTTATCACAAAGTTTACGTTAGTATTTTTATTCTTTCAGTTTCGCATCACTAACTTTGGGAAATTTATATAAGCCGGAGTTTTATACGCAAAGGAGATACATATATTTTTACAGAACATTTTCCAGCCCGGGATAAGATACTCGCTTTTAGCTTATTGTTTTCTATACACCGAGACTTCCTATTACTTTCAAATCTTCATCCAGTTAAATTTGTATAACGGATGTTTTCTGAAAGCAATTTTTATATTTCCATATGTGTACTTTATATCAATTACAGGTATTGATGGTTTCATTATGCAGAAATAGAGTCCTCCAACTAGCCTCTGATGATTCTATGAGCAATAGCCACTTTACTGGTTGATGTTGATGTTCCGTGAGCCTCCATAACTGAACAAACAATATTACAGAAGCATACAACTTTATCTCCACATTAGCAGTCTAGAGGTTTCGACCCGCTGACTGGGACAAATCCTATAACTACAGGGTAGCAGTTTTAGCATTTTAGAAGGAAACTGCTGCCCAGTCTTTGTAATAAAATGAACTTTATTTCCTGAGCGAGGCATAAGCTCTAAAGGGGCAAGCCTAAGAGATTGTGCAGCAACATTTAATACGATTGAAGTAGTGAAGAAGATAGCCGGTTTTTCTATATAGGACAAATATTTTAGCTGAATGCAAAAAGTTAATTGATCTCTGTTATTAAATGTTGTAATAAATAGCCTGTTGTTAGGCAATCCGCACTGCAACGCTTTTTATTGGGTTGCCTGCTACCGTCAAGTTCCTCCTTTAGAGAAATTGCAAACTAAACACGGTACAGCAAATTGTACTTTATAAAAGGATGTCCATTAATCTGTTCAGTATGTCAATCCCATTCTGAACCGTGATAAAGTCACATAATAGACTTTTGTATATATGGTTTCTGATTTCATTCTAACATCTTGTGTCTAAGACGCACAAATATCAGTAATTATCTAAGCATGTAAGACGCTGTAATTTCTGGAATGTTAAGGATGACTTGCGGGGAATTTTAGGGACTTTCCATCACAGATAATAACATCTATTTCAGATGACTGTCTGTAACTACGATGAGTTTCTCTGACGCACATATCTCAAGGGCACTGGCCTCATGCTAGTCATGCACAATAACTTTTCTGCAGGAAAATTCCACTTTAAGATGGTTACCATGTGGTCAACAATAGCACTGAAAGACAATATTTTGCTGGCTAATTGTACAGTGTTGTTTGGCAAACATGACAAAGCTTTTTGCAGTGTCTAGGAGCATGCAGATACTCACTAAAATAATATAAAAATAAAGAATACCTTTCCTTACCACATTACAGAATATACTAGAGAACTGTGTAATAATTAATTTCATATATTATGTTAACCTCGTTTATATTTCCAAAGCCATGCCTATTACACATTAATCGAGTAAAAGACAAAGTTTTATGACAATTCGCTTGTGGTGAACGCTCTTTATCTATAGTTTATGAATATAAATTTCAGCAGTGTTTTCGGTGCGATAACAGTCTCTAAAAGATTAATCACTAAACGAAAACCTTTAGTTGAAGCACACCAACTATTCCACTGTAATTTCAAATATACTGTGGGTGCCAAAAAAATATATACACACTTTCACAGTAGATATCTATTTAATATATTTCAAAGTTGTACCGAAAACCAACAGTAATGTGTAGTATGGTGTTCTGTAAACAGATGTGACTCACATACATTATGATAGCGTTGCTACGTGACAGGTAAATCAACTATGAATAAATGAAATCAAGATTATCGTATGATGTTCTGTAAACAGATATGACTCACATTACGTTAAGCTAGCGTTGCTACGACAAAATGGAGGCAAGATTATCATTTGAACAGCGGAAAGCAATTTTGAAGTGGCAATGGAAAACAGAGAATGTTGTTGAAGTTCAAAGGCATTGGAGATGTGTGTACAGAACAGAACCGCGAACGCAAGTAACATTTGCACACATTTGAGACAAATTTGAGACTCATGGTACCGTGTGCGATGTTCACAAGGGAGACCTCGCATAGCAACAAGCCCCCCGTCCTCGGCTATGGTTTTGGAACGTTTTGAGCACTTGCCATAGAAATCTACGAAGCAATGTGCACGTGAGTTTTCACCGCGTTCTCCGCATCTAACTCCGCTGGACTTCTACCTGTGGGGAACTCTTAAGGATGTTGTATACCGTAGTAAACCAGCTACACTGGCAGCACTTCGGTAAGAAACTGAAACGGTATGTGCTGCAATCGCTGAGGACACATTTCGCAAACGTTGCTCAATCAGTAGCTCAACGTACTCAGAAGTGTATCGACGCCGATGGTGGGCGTTTTGAGCAACTGTTGTAATTGTAAAAGTCTAAGATGATTAGTGCTCATTATTTTCTCTTTGTGGAATTCAGTTTTTTTATGTTAACATAGTTTTTCTTTGCTTGAAATGTGTATGCGCTTTTGGTACCCTGTGTATATGATACTTGTTTACTTATATATTTATACAACCTAGTGTCACATGTGATATCAACATGTATACGTATAAACATATGATAAAGCTGCAAGCTTGTCGATGATGTTAGGACATCAGTGCTTGGAATATTGTGATAATATATCCAAGAATTTAATTTTACACACGTTATTTTATTTTAATAAAAATTCTAAGACCATATTAATAAACTTCGGCATGTTTAATTTTTTTTTAAAATGCAATAAACGTTCTTGAATTTTACAAATTATTATTTGTACTACAATATACTAGCTCTCTTTAATTTTTTTTTTTTCAGTAGTGTTTTTACTACTGAGGCACCACAGGAGGTGAACACTGGTGATACATGAGATGAAATGATAAATTGGAAAAGGATTTTTTTGTAGAAGGAATCGTCCCAGGCCTAAGTTTAGGGTACCTCCCAGGCATTTGCCATTTATGAAGACTAAGGAAAATCAGGTAGGACAGTCCTGGCGGGATTCGAACCCAAACCTCCCGCTCATGAGTCCGCGTCTTAACGACACTGGCCCCCCATGGCGGTGGACTTTAATTTAATACACCTGATAATTTACATTAAATCTGAATTTAAATATATTAAGACCGTTATATTTAATTATTAAATAAATGGTAGATTATTTGAAAATATCTTTCTACACTTGTTTTTATGAAATAATAATGCTTTTGGGTTAGAGAAACAAACTATAGAGACCTGAAACCGAGTCAAATGTACATATTAGCCTATGTAATTTACCATTGGTGCTGCTGCCTCTACATAGCGTGCATCAAGGTCGTATAAACCTGCATGATAAATTTGCTGTATGCCGGTCAGTTTGTTGGTAATACTTAAAGTGATTACATGATTGTTGCGACTCCAAGGATGAAAATATCATTTGAAAATGAGTTGATATTGCATCACTGAAAAAGTTCGATTTGTTGATTTGTCAAATTATTAAAGAATGTTACTGTTTATTAGAGAGTGGCAATACCTTTTCCTGCCACACAAAACCTGGTAGCAATCAATATTTACCACGACCAGATTATGTTCAAAAAACTACAAAAGTGATGGTAAATTTAATACAGATGCCAGTAAAAGAAATATATTTGAAATTTCTCCACAAATATGTGGAGAGTAGTGGAAATGTATAGGAAGACTGCGTCTGCTCCAGGGAAGAAAGAAGTGGTCTCGCATGGTTCAGATTAGGGGCCTGGAAAGGAAGCAAAACAGTTCATGCTCTCGGGGGAAGAATTTGTCCATTGTGCGGATAAAGCGATACCTGGAGGCACATTGTGACAGAATACATGGAAACGGAGATTTCAAGAAATGAGCATTTATTACCGCAATTTTTAAATACCAATTGAAATTTGAACATTTGCCGGGGAGTGTTGGGGTATGCGAGATACACAATTTGGGAATATTTATAGAGAAGACTCGGCAAAGAAGGTTAATGGCCATAGTGAAGAGAGGAGGGTTGGAGAGGGAGTATGAATAAATGGAAGGGGGCTCAAGAGTAAGAATTCCATTCATGTTTATGTATTTGTATTTAAACTATTAATAGAAAACTCAAATATATCGAAGTATTTGTATGTATGTAGGAATGTGTGTATATATATATATATATATATATATATATATATATATATATATATGACCCTTTTGATGGCTATAAGGACGACATTAGCATGTACGGCCGTAAGGCCCATGCGACAGTTGTATTTATTTGAGTGTATCCTAAAACTTTCCTACATGCTGATAAATGTGGAAATAAATATTTTGGCAGTGGTAAACTAATTTTATTTCTCAGTTAATTAATAGTAACGTTATTCTTACTAATTTCTGCACTATTTTTTGCCAGAGACATGTGTACTATGATCAATAGGAGTATAGAAGTTGATCAGAAAGAGTATGTGGCAGTAAGGATATAATTGCTAAATTCAGCAGGATGTGTCTATCAATTATTACTTTAACAGAAACTACGAGTATTTACTTTTTCTCATATCGTAAGGAATATCTGAATATTTCTTAACACACAAATAAAGAATAAATGAATTAATTATTTACTCTCACTCCTACATTCGATCTCTGTTAGTACTAAACATACACTGAAAGAGATTGCAGAGACATGACAACGTTGTTTTTCTGACCAAACTCTCATACACCTCATTCCTTCACATAAATAAACACTATCTAATGACTAAAATCTCAGTTCCAGGAAAAACGGCAAACAAGTATTGTTCCATTCTATATGTACAAAGCTCTCGTTTGGACGCGTTGCCGGCTTAACGTGGATTTGCTTGGCACAGGGAAACAACTATTTGCTGGAGGAGTAGAATATTCATAGTATCTTAAATTCAAGCGCATAGATTTCTACAGCACAGCAAAAATAATTTTTGGGGGGTTATACAATGGCATTTTATGTAAAAGATCACCCCCTTTTTTTGCTTTCCAGTATCTATTGTTTTCTGTCTCTACGTGGCCATGTAGATAAAAACCGATTCGTTCCTAAAAAAAATTAAACGCGGGTCAATAGAACGATCATTAACATTATCCAACACCCAATTGCAGAAATTAACTCTACCCACATCGCAAGGTTGCAATTCCTTAATTGTAGTTATATTATAAAGATGGACTTCGTTCTAACTTTTCCCCGATGTCATCAACTTTTTCCACTGTAAGAACACGGCGTTTTACTCTCGATTTCTTATCAAGAACAGATCCCGTTTTCCTAAATCTATTCACAGGGTTACGAACCGTTTCTCTGTGAGGCGCACGAGCAGCAGGGAATCTGACTATAAATCGCTTCCCTATATGAGTTTGTTGTCACATAGGAATTACGCATGAAAAGTCTGTGTGCTAAAATATATGGACTTTTTGGCATTATAACAGCCCTAACACACTATAGCCATTAAACACTTGGTCTCACCACGTTCAACTGCTGTACAGCACAAAGACTTCGCGTCAGCACATGAAAAGGCGGGAAAATGGAAGGGGAGGGGAACAGAATAAGTTTCAAACAGGGTAGAAAAATTCCCGTTATGCTGACCACGCGTGCAATGAAGACTCTAGAGTTTCGGAACTATACATTCAATGCACATGTCAGGTTTTGAATGTTTGCTTCTCATGTTATGTAAGAGTATATTAAACGAAGATTGTTAACGTTTACTGTTTTTCCTCTTGAAACACTGGGTTATCTTATTAGTGAAGATACATTTGTTACAAGACATCATGAAATGCATATCTCCCTACAATCCTGACTTTCGGAGGTTGATAAATACGATAATAAATAAAAGAAATGCTGCATGATTCATCAACAACGTAGAACACAATTTAGAAACCCCAGAGATCTTGTAGCCATTCAGATGCCATGTGCCTGCCGTACATGTGAGTTGAACTGCTAACACCGTTTGCGGATGTATATTCGCAACAGTAAATTCCTCTAAATATTTCCTATGTAGTAACGAGAAGGAAAACGCTCGGCTGCCATCAACATTCTTACGAATGGACACTACAGTAAACGCCAAACACATGACAGGTTTTGATGAGGAGAGCAATGAAACAGTTTACTGCAAGGTTGTCTATATAAAACGAGCAGATATAAACGCGCACCTTCTTTCTAAATGTGAAGATGTCTAGCAGGTCTTACCTTCACAGTAAACCCGCCTCTTTCCATAACATCTGTACCCGCTCCTGAGTTTGCTATAGTACGCTTTAGTCAATACATAGTCGATCTTCAAATTGCTAAATGTTGCAATTAATATATTCCATACGAAGTAATATTTTGATTGATTTGTAAGACCACACATTCTTAGAAATTAGTCTGCCGTCAACTAAACGTATGGTTAAGGCAATTAATTCGAGTAATAGGCACACAAGTAACTCCATCTTGATAAAATTGAGGCTTTCTCCCGACTAACATACATTGGCAATATTGTGGTTTTCATACAAACGCAAATGAAAATTTATAAGAAGTATTTTGAACTCAATCCCCATTCAAAAGGATATAGACGCAATAAACACATTTACAAAAAGGTAATGGGTGAGTCTTGCTGTAAATATATTAGTTCAATATATTAGAAAAAACCCCGAGCTTGTAGGCTGTGATATAATGAGCACCTTCTTCGTAGACCAAACGTCTAGAACGGAGTCCAGTAGACCACGACCTACAAGCTCATTTTTTCTATCAACATACAACACCGGCCGAAAGCCTACGGACCTTGATATTATATCATATTTTACTGTACTCAGGTAGCATTTTCCAATGAACGTAAAGTGTTCTTCACAAAATTGAAAAAAGTAATATATTATTATTTTTAGGCATTCAAAGAGTAAAAATAGCACACAAAAATTAATCACAAAACTAGTTCAAAGCATATTCACGTGAAATTTACATTAATTTTCTTCAGAACAGACTCAAAGCATTTCCTCTACAGTTGTGAAAAATTTTTTGAATATATTTCACTTTTACAGACTTAGTACAAGTATATGCGACTATTTTTTAAGTCAACTGTTTTTGAAACGGTATGTAGATTTCAATGAAGATCTCGGAACACAGCAAAGTGCCATCTTTGTATACTTCTGAATGTGCAAGATGATATTCGTTGTTTTTAATTTTTCCTGTCCACTTCTTTATTATATTCCGCTCAAAGAACATTACAAAGTGACGGATTCGTATGATTTTATACCATAGACTCGAACAGATTTCTAAAGTCCAAAGTTGGGTCACAATGCTCTGGACTGGAAAAATTTGGTGAATGTTTACAGTAATCTCCCTAGCAAACAACATCCTAAGTTGAACCATGATAAAATTTTTGTTCTGTTCCCCTCAAGCGTCGAACAGAGTGAAATATTGAGCCAATGTTGGTTTTATTATTCATTTCCTTTCTTAGACAGTCATATAAAAATGAAATAACGGAGTCAACTCCTTTCTTTGTCTGCTCTACTGCATACAAATGATGCCCCATTATTGCGAGCGAATGCGAGTAATAAGACATGGCCCTAAGGGAGGCTAGTTTGTTATGTTCTCACAAATATTCGACTAACATCGCGAATAACGAAATTTTGTAGATTCAAACATGACGTTTCATTTTATCGATATTCAGATAGGTCCTTTTTCGAAAATACGCCTCAATTAGCCTTGGTCGAGTTGAATGTTTCCCAGCTGCGCGGTATACACCATGGTAATGTGTTGGTTTTGTTTTGTTCTGTATTCTCCGTGTCCGGTAAATAAAACGCACTACATTTAACCTTGTCAAAACTATAGCCCTTGATATGTGGAATAGAAGTACTGGCCACTTGAAACAAACGACTTAATAATTTTTTAAGAGCTTGCTACTAACGTTCGTTTGTTTTCTGGCATATTTTCCAAATAAAAAGTGCTATACTTACCGTTCTTATTAAACTAATATGCTACTGTTTAGAACGACATCTCTAGCGGTACTGTAGAATGACCTTAGCATGGCAACAATAGAGTTCGGCATCTAGTAATTTTTAATAATCAACATTCGAAAAAAAAAGTTCATTACAAAACCTATCTATAAAAAGAAACCTCCAGATTTTGAGTTGTTTAAATTTAACTCCGTTTGAAATAGTTCAATATACACAAAGTAATGTTATTTAAAACATGTTTTATACATGCCTATTCAACCTGAAATAAGTGCATCAATTTACCTACTACATTTGCAGAAATCCAAAACTATGGTCAAACTATTAATTTTCTTTAACTTCAAAACAACAGAAGCTTTGCAATAGTAACCGCAGTAATTCATTCATTAATATAAATGTTGGGGTGGAGGTGCAAGCCCGTATCGCACCCCAAACCACCCCCTTCGATAGCAAGAATATCACCCTTTACTTTTAAAAAGGAAAATCCCACAATCTCTAAAAGCTCTATGTAAAAGGTTTGGTTAGAGAAACAGTTTCACAAAGAATAAACTGCAGAATATCTCGAAAGGATTGGAGAAATCGTATACGAAAAGCATTCCAGGTGGCCCAAGAAGAACAGCGTTTAAAACAAATGAAAATCTGCGGTCTTCTAAGCCACGAAACTTATAGGAAAATATCAAAATGTCTGCTGTCAAGAATATTCGTCATTTCGTCATGTTGTTCCCCTCGAGTGCTGACGGTCAATATTTGCATTGTAACTGCACACACGCACGCGCGCGCGCGTCATATTAAGATTCCTCTCTATTGGCAGCTGTGAATCATACTCCAAGTTCCTGCATTAAATTAGCGCTGTCCTAAAAAGCAGAAAACTTAAACTTTATTTTCCGCTCCGGGAATAAAGATATTCGTTGATGGCAATTGCTGGTGCGCCTGTTTAGTATGCCAGGGTATTGCGTCGGTGAACTTCAGAATGCATCAACCTGTAATTTGGCATGCTATCGATATTATATATTGTATATATTATATTATATTATCGATATAGTTGTAATATTGTTAACTCCCTCCCAAAGGAATTTATAAAAAAAAGTAAAATTCCATCAACTTCGACCGGCTTAGCAGCCCTGAACCAGATCATGGCGTTGCAAAATTTCACTAGGGTTCAAAGTGACTTAGCAGTGACCTTCATAACAAAAAAGTATTAATGCATTAGCGTTTAAGTGAGTATCTCATATCAACCTGTCAGTGTTTGCACGACTGGTTAAGTGTTTTAGTTCTTTGTACTGTACGGGAAATGCCGCCCAATAATGCATTTCTGTCCAGCCAAATAAGTGCCCAATCAGCACTAACAATAGTCTGGACGTCGATTATGAAACATGAGTGACGTACTTGCTCAAGGCAGTGCTCAGAAAAACAAAGTTCTGGGGACTTCACCTTCTGAAGACGTGTCCGTTCCATGATGAAAATGTACTACCCACTTTCAGCTCTGAGCAAGCCACATCCGGTAGATAGGCAAGAATGCTGTAATTATTTCAAAACTTCCTCCAATTTCGTCAGAAACTCTTTAATCTTGTTATGATGTGATCAGGTATAGGGAAAACTCAGATGTAATTGAAGCATGCGGCTTTTGTTTTTATTTTTAAACCCTTACACGAAGCTAAGGAGAATTAAATGACCAAGATAGTTTTCAAACATTAACATACAGTGCCGATTAGTGAAATCTTTAAGCTGTGGTAGAGCTGCTGAAATGAACAGGAAGAAATTCCTGCTGGACATCGTTCGTCTGCCACAAATGCACTCTCTTCCATTGGCAGAGAACCCGATGGCTTTGGTAAAAGAAAACATTCGGATTATTCTGCGGCAGATATATTGCGGTGTTTATTGTCACTTTGGAAAAAATGAAACATTTCATACATCGATATTGTGTTTTAATAATCTTTAAGATTTATGTTGATCCATGACAAAAGAAAAGCTTTCTTCACAACCCGGTAGGCTTCAGTTTAACGCCATTTTTTACTGCTAAAGCATTATAAGCGGTGGAAACTGGTGATACATGATGTGACATTATAAGTTGGGATATATTTTTTCAAACGAAGGAAACGTTCCAGTCCTAAATGACATTTGCCATTTATGAGGATTCGAACCCCAGACGAGATGAACCTTAAAGATCTGTGGCGGTGATTTTACGGTAAGAATATATTTAAATGTCTATAGGAAGAAATGAATTATCGTTTAATTCCCTTTTAGAAACTTTTCTCCATTTTTCAACACATAAACAACTTACTAAAAGACTTAAGGAAAAGTATTAGCATGCAAAAATGATATTCTATTCACTCGTTGAAGAGACTGAAGTATTTTCTTTCATAAATAAACATTAAACATAAAACAAACATTAACGATGCCACATTTCGGCTACCGTAATGTTCTGTAAAATATCCTTAAACACAAAACTGTCCAACAGACTACAGCGTTTACAGAACGCGTGTATTCGTTATACATATGCAACATTCGTAGGTATAATCACGTTTACCCTTGTTTCGAAACATGTTCTGGTTGAGACTAAACGATCGCATTATTTTTAATTCCCTTAATTTTCATCTCCTTTTTTCAAAATCGTCATACTGTTACTCCAACATACTTCCCTATTTTAAAAAAGTTTATCTCCACACTATCAATTATGCAACAGGTCTCACCACGTTGACCTGCGCCGTATACCTTCCCATAAAGACAACTTTGTATTCTTTATCGTATCGCATAGAAAGATGCTTTCGAGGGAAGTTATAGGTTGTCAGACATTATTTCAAGCATAATTACAACCTTTCTTATTTAATACGGTCGATTTCCATTTAAATGTTGATAAATATTAAATGAATCTACTATCTAATATTTACCTTCTTAATTGTTCTATTTTATTGAATATATAAATTTATTTATTATTTATTTTTATACTTTTATATGTATTATGTAAATAAACTTACATTTACAACGTCTGTTTACTTTAGGTAGATAAAAACTAAAGCTTTATTTACAATTAAGTTCTGGAATCTAGATTCGAATAAATCAAATTTAATTACTAATTCTAGATTCGAATAAATCAAATTTAATTACTAATTCTAGATTCGAATAAATCAAATTTAATTACTAATTCTAGCTTGTAAATAAATATTAATTTCACTAGTTTTCATATTTCAATTACAAGTGGGTTAAACTCATATTATGTGTATCAGTTATTTAGTGTACATTTAATATTTAATATTTGTAACATTAATTGCATTACTTAAGACTGATTGGGTGGAAGAGAGCACATTATGGCCTTAACTCTGTCAGTTAAAATAAACTGTTCCATTCTGTTCTAAGTAATTCCGGGTTAAAGTTTCTTTATTAATTACTTAATATGCTCTGATAATAAATTATTTTACTAAATAATTGCAGTAAGTAACGAAAACATGTGTGCAGCAAAACATATACATTTTGCTGGCAAAATCTCAGGTTAATTTTCTTTCGAATTGAGAAGTACTGAAAATTCTGCATAAACTTAACTTAAAAGCCAAAACGAGTGAGAGAATTGATAAAATACAGCGTATAACTCAATCATTAAAGAAACAATTGATGATTTATAAAATAGTAAATATATATTTAATATTAAACAATGTTTTAAGTATACTTTCATTTTTTTAATATTAACACTGCTAGGACTGAATCTGTGTAGATAGTAAGCTATAACTCTTAATTTTAGAATTTGTTTGCTAAATGTTATTATGGGACTAGGGTCAGGCTAAAATAAATCATAAAAGCTCATTCAAAACGCTGTAAGTATATCAGATTTCGTGAAACGAGGTAGGATGGTAGCGTGTGCTTTTAATGTTTGTGTTGTCATTTCAAACAGCTGGTAGTTTCGCAGATACAGGATAAATAACGTATCGTTGTACAGCTTCAATGTCAAGCTCTCTCCTCTAAACTTGGCAAGAAGCTCTCTTGTATATTGCTTCAATCCTTAGAAACAAGAGCAAAAGAGTGCAAGTTCTTACATTTTACTTTTCAGTATTATTTCCTATCTTAAACAATGTGAACTTCTCATATTCATAAATTTTGTAATATTAATGACATTTTCACTGACCTTGGGCTTATATTTTCCTATAACCACCACTCGAGGAAGTGTAAAGTAAAGGTGGGCAATGTTTCTGCCCGGAGAATCATTGTGATTAAAGCTATGCATGCCTACACGTGAATGATTGAGTGAAACCTTTTCTATTTATAGAAATCAAAGAAGTATAAATGTAGAAAGTAAAAATGAGAACTATGTAGTTTTTGTTTGGTGTTAATTCCCTTGCTAGATAAAAAATAAACGACTATCAACATTTCAATTAAAATTACACAAGTCCCTGTTTATCGTTCAAAATTAAGTTTGTGAATATAATAGAAAATGCAGTAAGCAAAAATAAAGTTCACTGTAAAAGAGTTATACACATTTCCTTGATGGATATTAAGGCTTGCTTGGTTTAGTGTTATTAAATTTTGAGCAAACTATTCAGTCAAATAAATTAAAGTTAAATCGCTTTTCTTAAATATTTCAACATCATTAATGATAGATGTAAGGAAAAAAGTTCCTCAAATGTTCTAAGTTTTATGCTTAAACGTAAATATGAACGTATGTGTGTGTGTGTGTGTGTGTAATATTTTAATATCATTTATAATAAACGTAAGAAAAAAGCTCAAAAGTTATATATAACATTATACGACTTGCATTGAATGGGACGCTGATAGACAGAGATATGTTAAAGAGCGTCCTTAAATAAACCAAATAAATTAGCTACAGATAATGGACATACCTCTACTGTGATTCGTTCGTATTACATTTAGATCTTTTATATATATACATATATATACACATATATATACATATATATACACCAGTAGCTAATTTATTTAAGGGCACTCTTTGACACATCTTTGGTTATCAGCGTAAGTCATCCCAAAAATTTTGCTCAGAAGCCTTCTTTTTTCAGGATTGAGTTTCTTTTACGTGCCGTAAATCTACGAGACGGGAGCAACAACTTTACTTCTCTTCCGAAGGAAGCCATGCTTAGAAATTTGAAATATATTTATGAAGGTGAGGTAGAAAACATGAAACATGTTCAAATTTAAATATTAAAAAGGTAAATAAAATAGTTTAGTCAACTGAATCACTCAGCAGGAAAAGAAAACATTTTCACTGCATGCATCACGCTCTTCAGTAAGCACCAAGTTGGGCCTATGCCTATACAGCTTATTTTCCAAATGTTTCAATTCTGAATGTTCCTAGACTATACACATGGGAACTTGTTTATTTGAGGCCTCTTCAATCAGATACATTTTCTGCAATAGTAAAACATCTCACTCAAATATCTTATAACACATACTTTCTATTGGTGGCTACCATCTGAAACTTCCAGTTCAAACACAATGTTTCCTATTTATTGCTGGTACAGTCTACCAAACAATGTAGCAACATTTAAGCCTATATTACTGATTGATTATTTATGGACGCTCTTTAACATCTCAGGTCATCAGCATCCCATTCAACTCAAGCATTCAAAGGCCGACAAATTTTGCTCAGAGGCCTCTCTTTCAGGCTTAAGGTTCTTTTTCGTGCCGTAAATGTACGACATGGGACCCACGGTTTTACTTCCCTTCCGAAGGAAGCCATACTTAGGATTTTTCATCGGTCCTGGCCGGGTTCGAACCCGCGTTTTGGGTTTAGGAGGCAAGGTAACCACTACACCACCAGGACCGACCCTATATTACTGGTAATCACATCTCACACTTAGTTAAATGTCAGAAATACACTAACTTTATGTTCTCAGTCACATATGCTAGCTTTGTTAGTCAATCTTTTAATGTAAAGTGAAGGTTACAAACGCTTCCAAAGAAGAAGAAGAAGAAGAAGAAGAAGAAAACACGAATCTTCAATAAATTAAGCCATTTTTCTAAATGAACTATATATTTACTACAATTCACATTTGCACATACAACACTTCAGAATGACGCAACATAGAATATAGCTAACATAAATTAAAGGTGTGCTAGCAATTAATTTCGAACGCACAATATAATTTTCTCAAAAGTGCAAGGCTCTTTCACAGTAATATGCTGAAGGCAAAAATAAAAATCTGATTAACCAGCGAAATGAAATCCTATATATACACAACGTGGAAAGTGCCCGAAGAAATTGCACTATAAGGTATCCATATATATGATTATGGACTGTATAGAAAACGAGAAGTGCATTCAAGAATGCATATTCAACGAGAACGCTAAATATTTGTGTATGGATATATAAACTACGTTAGTACCATTCTGTGAAAACGGAGGACACAATGTTTGTGGGTTGGGATGAAATCTTCTCTGTTTAATAATGCGTATGCAGCACAATAGCCCGCATGACCTTGAGATGCAACTGGTTCGCGTGCGAAAGCTATTACGACGTCAGTAAAATCCTCAATTTCTTGGCAAACCTATATTTACGTTTTTCTCTCGTTTCCCTTTATTTTTAATATTTACCGGTCATAGGCGTCTATTCTGTTGCAACTACTATTAACATGTGTTTAAAGCAACTAATATTTGCAAAATACAACACTATAAATGTAGCAACAACTAATTTATGTGAAGCCACTTGTGCGTCCTACCACCACGGGTGGCCGAGATCGTTAAGGCGCGCATTCGTGAGGTCTGGGGTTCCAATCCCACAGGACCGTCCTCCCTGACTGAGGTTTTTTCCAGGTTTACCTTAGTTCTCATAAATGGCAAATGCCGCGAAGGTACCCTAAACTTAGGTCTGGAACGTTTCCTTCCTTAAAAAAATCCTTTCCCAACATATCATTTCATCAATGATCACCGCCTGTGGTGCCTCAGTATTAAAAACGGGCGTTAAACACCATTCAAAAAACTTCTGCGTTCTAAACTTCGGTTGAGCCAATTTAGTTTCGAACGCATTGGGTTATCGTGCTTTCATTCGTCGGCCAAAACGGAGGTGTAGTCGGTGAATAGATCTGATCACTGGTCACTCTATACACGTGTCGAAAAATGCTGGTAATATTAATTCTTTACTTATAGCAAACATCTCCAACTCTTTCAAGTTCAAGTGCAAGAGAACGTTGTGTGTGTGAAAAAAGCATGTTAATATTTGTTACTTCGTGCAAGCAATCTACAAACACAATAGTTTAAGTTACGAAATTGCCGAACTGAACCAACAACTACGCTATATATTTACAAAATATGACAATGTGTGCATAAATTGACGTACCATTTTACATGCTGTTCTGAAGAAGGTATTTCCATTTTCAATCAAATCAAATGCATTTACAGTACATTTCCAGATATCATATTGTATGTTTCTTTGAAACGGCTTACCTGAAAAGGAAAAAAAAAAAAAATAAGTAAAACAGTGAATAACAGATATATATATATATATATATATATATATATATATGGGGAAAAAAAAGCAAACGCATATAGGACATAAATTAAGCTCCTAAGAAGTGTGTTTGGTCTTTTAAAAAAGTTACAGCTTTTTTTACTTTGAGTAGTGTTTAACGCCCGTTTTTACTACTGAGGCACCACAGGCGGCTTACAGCGGTGATATTGCAGAGACGAGTATTAAATTATTTAAAAAAATACTTATTTGTAAGTTCAGATATTTGTTTCAATATTTTAAATTATATAGCTTATAACTGAATCATTTATAATTAATACCACTGCTGCACTAAATGACTGCTAATCTATCACAGATAGTTTTCATTTTCTTTTCTTTTCTCTTCTTTCTTTCTTTCTTTCTTTCTTTATTTTTCTTTTTTTTCTTTATTTTTTTTTTTTTTGCTCGTGATTCTTTTTAACAAAATCTCATATCACAGATTCTGCTTGGATTTCAAGACTATAAGAGCGCGGGAATCACAAGCACTGTTAGTTTCCCTGTTTTGCATCTTTTTATCAGTTTTATAAACTGTAGCTATATAATACAACCATTAGATTATAATAAACTTATAACAAGTTCGGTGTATTAAAACAATCATTTAAAATATCAAAAAGAAGTGCTTATATAAAGGTACAAAGAAGTGAACACGAACACTAAGGAATGCGGTTTTTTATTTCCTTTAGTGGAGGACACAAATGGTACCTTGATGTACCGTGCGATCAGTTTGTTTTCCCCCGCAGTGTTTTGCTTATGGACAAACGCGTTAGCCGCTTGACCGGCCAGCCCGGTCTCGGTGATTAACGGGAGCGTAAAACAATAAAGCAAACCAACCTT
The DNA here is from genome assembly GCA_030762175.1 of Metallyticus violacea. Classification (NCBI taxonomy): domain Eukaryota; kingdom Metazoa; phylum Arthropoda; class Insecta; order Mantodea; family Metallyticidae; genus Metallyticus; species Metallyticus violacea. The sequence goes on from CM060846.1 coordinate 43,658,328, forward strand.
ATAACAATACACAAACCAGTTTAAGAGATTTGTTCCTTATTATATTATCAAACGAGATGTTGAAACTGCCCACCTTCATTTTCCATTCATTTTTGACATCTCTTTAGGAAATTCATCATCACTCGTTGTAGTTCACTTTTAGAAATCCGTACAATTTCGAATATCTTTGAGTTCTTGTATGGTGTGCGGGTTCATCTTGTACACGGCGTTCTTTAATTTACCCCAGAGACAATAATCGCAAACTGTTAAATTGGGGGACTGATGATGCCAAGGGTTCTCTTTATCAGAGTTCCAAAAATCTATCTTGTGGAAATATATTGTGAATTTCTCTCATGGAATTATTCGCTTTGTGAGCAATGACAGAGCCCTGTTGGAAAAATGCATTAATACGTCCCTTGTCGGTTAATTCTTTAAAAAAAAAAAGAGGCCAGTATGGTATTTATATAAGTGACAGAATCAACCGTGTGCTAAAAAAAAGGGTTCTACGATTCTTTCATCACTCATATGAATCCTACATAAAGACAAGCTGTGCCGTTGTTAACACACGAGGCATAATACACTTTCTGTATACTGTCGAATTAAGAAACGAATAACACAACACATACGAAAACAGTAGCGCTATGACTGCGACAATCAGCAAGGTCAACAAGTAAGCCAGCAAGTATGCTATCCCTGCAAAAGTGTGAGGGCTTGCTGCTAGGAAAAGCCTATGCTGCGGGGTAAAGCATCACTGATGTCACTGTATGTCTCGGTAGTAAATTTAATACTCCGAAGACATGCAAACTTTTATACTCTTTGCAACAACCAGAGTTAAAAATTAACCATGAACAATGATGAGTACTAGATGTTGGTTATGTGGAATGATTGAAAATAATGCATAAATTTATTTAGCTGCAGATGTGACTATGCTCGCTGTTTATATTTAACCGGCAGGCAACCTTGACTAGTTGTAAAGTAAATGTTGCTATATTTCTAATAGTCAAATTACTGTGCCTGTGTTCTGCATCATTGATCAGCGTGCTCTAATAATGCTAAAACCAATTCTTCCTGGTAGTGGACCTGAATTCCCTTACAAATGTATATATGTACAAAAATGTAACTGCATGTACAATCAGCCTTTATATACGGGAAGTGGAAAGTATTTGGCCTTCACGTTCCTCAGAATTAAGCTGTTCTCGTTATTTTAACCTTTGGGACATGTTAAATAATGAAGTAAATTCAACTAATTAAGACAGTATTCAAAATATAATTTCAAGAATATCAACGAAAATTTCATCGAGTTTTGACAAAAGATTAACCAAGCTTTAGGTTTGTCTGCAAGAAGAGACGGCAGTTTGAATAAATTTTCTAATGTAACGAAAGCGTCAAATATAATTGACGTGTAAGGGAGCAATGCTGGGGGAAGATAATAAGCGGGAAGTGTGAGATAATAGCAGCGCCGATATTCGTGTGATATAATTATAATTATATCACGTGAAACGGTACAGCATATTCAGTTTTTACTCTTAGCTGTGTTGCCGTTTCTTGATAAACTTAAATTCGGAAGATGTTACAATAGCACATACATCATGCATCGCGTCATTTGTGACAAACCCATTATGTTTTTTATTAACCACTGTAAGAGGTATATGCTATATATTGAGTGCTTTAGTATTGAATCCACCAACTTTAGGCATTGGCGGTCTGGGAATTTGCGGGATATTCGTGCAACAGGTTACAGTTATTCCTGAACTCAAAATGTGGGTATTAAAAGTCTTCTAGTTATATTAATGTTTCGTGAACAAATGAAATTCTTCAGGTTATGCACTCCATTCCATATACGGCGGGGTCGACGCTAAGTTCAGAGGCGTTTTAAATTTCAAAGTTTAACTTTCAAACCAAATCTTTTCTTCTTTCGGTGAATTTACACTCCCTCGTTTGCAGGACTTTACACCAGTCGCCCAATGGACGCACATGCACCATGACGAGCCCTCTGAATGAATGGTCAGTCCTAAGTCAGGGCCTCGTCGACATCACAAACACAGAAGACGCAAACAAACTCAAGGATAGATGAAATAAATACGAATTATGAAATGGAAGGTGAATCCATGACAGAGAACACTAAACCAGCATTTTCTCTATGTAAAAATGGACTGAATAAAACAATGCAAAACCTCTGTCAGGTTAGTCGGCCGCAGGATTGGAACCTAGGACCTCGTAAATAAGAGTTCCGTGTGTTACCTCATGGGTCAATCTGCTCTATTTTAGTTCAGGTCCATAATTTCTTAATATTAATTCAAAGACGGAAATAAAAACGATATAAAACACCTAGCAAAAGGACACAATGAAATTACCTTTGAATGAAATGTTTACTGACTTATGTCCCAACAAAGATATTTCGTATGAATCAGTTCAAAGGAATACAAAGATACTTTTTTTAAAACCACGTGACGTTATTGTGACACTAACCGTCACATTATCCCGAATAGAGAAACAAATTTTGTGAGCATCGTTTAAATAGGCACAAAATATATATGCCTGTCTGCATTTTGCACGTGAGGCTTGGCTCTATCTTCATGTATATAATTAAAGAAGCAGGAAAAGAACTAAACACTTAAATAATCATAGAATTATCGCTCGTTATATGTCGACCAACTAGTGTTCTTCAAAGGGAAGCGATAATTATGTAAACATTTAAGTGTTTTATTCTTTTCCTGTTTCTTTTGTTATTGTTATTTTAGTTACATTGTTCAAAGAGTTACTTTATTTTTAATTTATATATAAAACCAGTATTGTTGCCATTATATTTAATAAACATGAAGATACTTTTGTATAATAATCCGGTATCAGTGGCGAGAGAATAATTGGTCAGTTATTTTATAGGTGAAAATGCTTCGTACCCCTCTCTTTCCTGTGATGATAACATGCATTTTCCTTTTTGCAATAGAATTAAAGCAGAATCTCTGGTGTATATATTTTATTAGCTGCAATTCAATAAATCTTGCTGGAAGTTATTTTCTGTCAAACTCCGAATACCGTCAAGTAATTCCTATCATTGACAGGCTTCAAGCCAATGTGTACAGTAATAATATTTCAGCTCTAAAAATTGAAAAGGAACAACCTTTAAGAAATAACACCCACTTCTCAGAGATCTTCATTTACGTATTTACCATATCCTAAAACATATATTTAATATTTTACTACAGAAACTTTAATGTTCTAATTAATTTAGCAGAATGAAAGACATGGTCGTCGGCAAACACTATTGAGTACATAATTGCAGTGAAGTGTTTAAGCAGCAAATGGAACAACCTGTAGATGTAATTGATAATATTTTAAGTTATTTCTGTGACACTACATTGCTTCACAGAAACCGAGTACAATTCAAGAATATTTAAAGCACTAGATTAACGGAAAGTTTCTAAGTTTAAGACCTGTGAGAATAAACCCAAGTCTAGCGAGAAGAAACTTTCAAAAGATTATTTTTTTATGAATTATAGCTAACATTTTTTGATGATATATTGTTTCAGTCAGAAATTTCGGTAGTAGTGGTTGGGTAGGAAACCATTATCTAATTAGGAATATGAATCAAGGTATGTGATTATTAAATGTTCTAGCATCATAATCCAGCATTTTTTCATGTATACTAAACTCTGTTTATCAATGTCTTACAAACATGAAATCTGGAAGACAATTTCCGAGATTAGACATTGACTGCACCAAGGTTCTTCAGGTAAGTGGCTACACCCAAGAACGCGGGTTCGAACCCGGCCAGGACCGATGGATTTTTTCGGGCGTAAAACTCCTAAGTATGGTTTCCTTCGGAAGGGAAGTAAAGCCGTGGGTACATTTACGGCACGAAAAAGAACCTCAAGCCTGAAAGAGAGGCCTCTGAGCAAAATTTGTCGGCCGTTTCACGCTCTGAGTTGAATGGGACGTTGATGACCTGAGATGTTAAAGAGCGTCCGTAAATCAATCAATCAATCAATCAATCAGGTAAGTGGCGGTTGAGCTGTTTAATTGAAACATTACCAGCTGTGCGCCGAAAGATTACATGCAAATAAAATTATATTTTGACTTTATTTTTTAAGTCCCAGAACAAATCCTTGTAACCCATTTCAAAATAGTTATCATTGGGTACATTTTTGACTCTAATAGACTACTACCTTGCGGCACTCCTGAAGAAAACGATTTCTACTTGATCACAAACTAATGAGAGTTAGATAATATTAACTATTATTTCATTTCTACTTGCCAGACATAATGTACATAAAAACTTTAATTTACAAACAATATAATTAAGATAGACGATCATTTGAGCATACTGACATGAACAGAATAATATTTAAAATTTAATTTATACTCTGCTCACATCGTCTAGTTTTCAGTGCTTCTTCTAACAATATTTTGCTACTGTTGGATTATAATATCATGACAAACATTGTTGAATTTCCCTAGGAATATGCTTTCATTGGCACTAACGCCACAGCAAGGTGTAGTTAAATCTATCAAGGCGTACTGAATTAAGCAAACCCTCATATATGACCTTGGAAAGATTGGTTTGCCCAATACGACGAGAGAAATTTAAATATTGACAAATTATGCTCAGAATTTATTTCAACAATATAAGAAATTAACCATATTAATATGCAACTTCCAAAAATTTACTCATTAAAATTAACATTTAAGCATTAAGGCATGTTGCACATTGAACCAAAATAAATAATTAAACCCCTACGGAAGACTACACATCCCCCAGTAAATTACAATACAATTAAAACAGACATATTACCAACGCCTGGCCTTAACTGGAAAACTGGAATTCCTTCGAAAGTCAAAGTAAGCAAAGAAATCCCAATTCTGAATTTTTTACAAGAACAAAATGAAATACCTGGGGCACTAGATCAAATAGTGGGAAGTTGGACCATACCCTACCAAATTTAGAGGTAACCCTTGCCATAACACACTGTGCATATGAAATACTACCAACAAAGTGGCAGCTGCTTGCTGCTGAAGCTAATTTCGAACAGAAATAAAAATCCGACCGATTTGCCTTAATGGTAAAAGAACGACACAAAGCCAAAAGGATCAATTTATAATAATGAATAATAATAAGGTACATCTTAATTTTATATTCAGATATAACATAAAATATTTAACTGAATGATACAAATGAACTTTTTTAAAATAACAAAAACTATAAATAACAATCAAATACATTAAATACTTATAGCACATTAGCAGCCAACTGCTGCGTTTATTATGGTGTACAATATAAAAAACGCGATAGCATTTACTTTTATTGAAACCTCCAAATTCTAGGTAGAATTACATTTAGAAGAAAGAGTAATCATAAAAATGGATATAATAATTTTTCTAAAAGAACATTTTGGTCATTCAAGTCCACATACAAACCCCGTTTGAAGATAACTATTTATAGAAGTTTTATGTGATTCAATATATATAGTAGAAAAAAGAGTTTTGTTACTTAAGAACAGATTAATTTTTTCCGAGTTTCATAATGTATGAACTCCCAGTTCATTTCTGACTCTAGATGTAGATTATCGTGTCATGTGGCACTTCAAAAGATCAATGTAGGTTGCTGAAACATATCAATTCTAAGAACTAAGTGTGCTTTATTTCTTTTCTTTTTTCACTTTTTGTCTTAAACCATATGCTTGTGCTTTGTAGATGTGCCTACTAAGGAAAAAACTCAAAATTCCAAAGGAAGCTTACATATTGCGGTAAAAGATAAATGCTATAAAGATATTTTTGAGACAAGAAAATAGTTTATGTGCTGTTAGAACTCAATTTATGATATGGGTGAGTTTCTTGAGAGGACATTTAATAAGTTACTCAGGGAAGAGAGGAAAATAGTCTTGTCAGAGCAGTAATCAGGCCTTCGTAAGAATGAGAGTAAAAAATTAAAATTTACGAGTTGAAGAGCTGTTCTATTTAAATGGTCAATTTTGAAACAATTCAGGATAGTATGTATATATTGAATGTTATCCCATTTAAAATTTTCACATTTATACAGGGTAAATCAAAAGTCTGACATCATAGAATAACTCCATTATTAGTACAGATAGCAAACACACTAAGACGGCAGAGCACTCACAAGTAAAAAATCTGGCTACATTAGGCAATGTGCAGTGTTGGCATCATCAGAACTGACAATGAACGGGTTAGTCTGTTGAGCAAGCGATTCAATACAACACAACACGTGAGGGAGAAATGACTTGACATGGCAGTTGCAATGGCCAGCTGGTTATTGTACGAATGTCTGTGTCAATGTCATTTCTGAGTGTTTTCAAGCACATCCTCCTTTCATCTTTTACCTGTCCTAAATGAAGCAGATAAAAACACGCTGTACAAATAACGAAGTTGTTTAATTAAATGTAGTGTATCGTAATATAATATAACTTAGCCCTAAAAGCGCCAAACTTTTGAACCACCTGTATAAATTACTCTGCATGATGTTTTCAAATAATCAGCTTTCACCACAATTAAACAAGATAATATACAATACAAACATTAGGTTTTCCGTGAATGATGCCTACTACTGGTTTCACAATAAGAGTTTTAGTCTAATGTTCTTCGTGCATGTTCCTGTGTTCCCAAAATGTTGAACTGAGTTAAATTAAATTTTCAATGAAATTTTGCATGCATATTTGAGACATTACCACCATCTTCCATCTTTGCCTTAAAAATTGGCACATTTTGGAATTTCATAAGGTTAACGAAATAATCCACTATTTAATATTTCCTTTTGAAAGTCATAAAGAACTTATTTAATACATGGTTACCAGTATGATGTCAGTCACCATCAGATTTTTATTTTATTTGTTTTTTTTTTATCATACTGTATTAAAACATGATACTTTGAGCAAGAGAAAAATCAACGTACAACTTTATATAACCAACATGTTTTGTTGATTTCGATAAACTTAACGCAAGGATATAATCTTGTCGTATTTTACAAGTCCGCCTTCAGCAGGTTCTACTGAAGCGGAACTAAACATGGGTTGGAGATAACGGCAGCTTTATGCTGAAAAACTGAAGAAAATTAACCCATAACTTCATGACAGGTTAGTGACAATGTAATAATGTATAGCCAGAAGGTATTTGCTTACACTGTTCTCTGAGTAAGCAATTCTAATGCTCTGTCTGGCTACATATGACAGAAAATGTAGAGCAAAAAGAAAGTTGTTTAACATAAATAAATTGCATAACATTTGATAGCTCCGGTTGTTAAGCTTATTTCTGAAACCTTACGACTTGAAGCAACGAACTATCAAATATACTTTCCCAAACGTGATAGCTGTCATTGTCCTGTCAGAATAATAAAACTAACTCCCATGAACACAATAAAGTCACTGCACTTTACGTCGAAATTCGCTTGCGAGTTATTTTGGTTAAGTGCTGTTTCTCCCTGTCAAATTCCATTCTGTGTTTCATGGGTATTGCATTAGGGATTCAGAAATTTCCCGCGCTCCCTCCATCATTGGCAAATCGTCTGTTGAAGACGTGTACACACAAGCGCGAATGCACACACACCTAAACATATGGTGACCTTGAACCAGATAGGAGCCACATGTTAGTGGTGATTGTTTTATAACCTCAGAGAAAGTTACGCACTTCCTGAATACTTCTGCTAGGTGGCCTCATTTGTAGATCGACAGTTTCAAGTGCGCCCTGTGGGCATTTGAAGCTTCTAGAAAATTATATGGCTTAAAATTTCTTTCATGACGTCCCCAGTTAATGAGAATGGATTCTGAGATATCAGTGCCTTATTTACGTTCAGAGTTGCATTAGTGAAGTACAACAGGTGTTTCCCACCTGATATAACACAACTTCGACTTTTTAATAAAAAATAAAATAAAATTTTGAAACATATGTATTAACATTAAATATTCTGTATTTAGAACCTATGTCCTGTGTGGATCATAATAAGAGAATCGCGATTTTTTTAAATAGTGTTTAACGCCCTTTTTACTACTGAGGCACCACAGGTAAGATGAAATGATATATTGGGAAAGAATATTTTTTTTTAAGAAAGGAAACGTTCTAGGCCTAAGTTAAGAGCATCTCCCAGGCATTTGCCATTTAGGAGGACTGAAGAAAACCTGGAAAAACCCCCAGTCAGGGAGGAAGGTCTCCTGGTGGGAATCGAACCACAGACCTCCCGCTCACGAGTCCGCGCATTAATGACCTCGGCCACGCGTGTCGGTGAATTGTGAGGGGTAAAAAGTATAAAGAACGAACCCTTGGTATCCACAACCCCATCTTCCAGTCATCTAATTTGTTTTGAAAGTGAGACAAGCGATTAGCTACCAATTTGGGACATGGATATCAAATTACCCCTCGATCTGAGACTACAGGCCACGAGGTCTTAGGGGAAGTCAGAATTATAAGCTAAAAATTGCACAAATAGATGTCACGGTCTTCGCAGATCAGGGGCTAACCATTAGGATCGAAGGCAAAAAAGAGGTGTAGGGGATAAATAAAAGTGGGAGAGTTGTTGGAATGAAATTGGGGAAAAGAGAGAAATCCGAGTAAAAGCCGAAAAATCCTCCACAATTCGCTGCACTGGTATCTTAATCTCTTTTCAATGTATGAGATGGCGAAAGTATTACTAAACACGGGCTTTTAGATAAGTAAAATAATTTATTTCTTTGTAATAAAACAAACTTTATTTACAAGTGCTCACATATTTTATCGGCTATAGCTAATCTATAGGCCTACACAATAAATCTGAAAGTACTAATATAACTAATATATTGCAGCTAAACTACACTGCAGTCACATCAATAGACATCAGAAGCTGAACACGGAATTAGCAAAGTAGAACCTCTCAATATGTTATTAGCAGACACCAAACACAGCATCTACCAAAAGAAAAAAAAAATGTTAAAAATGCCTTTCACTGCGATAAGTCCAACAGTCGCGAGCAACATAACGCTTTGATAAGCATGTACCGAAAGTGATACTTGGGGCTGAAACTTTCTTGCGATCTCAGTCGAACCACGACCTAGAAGCTGAGTAATAAGACGAATACTAGAATAATAGTCGTGCTAAAAGGGGGCGAAGGCTCGTTTATAAAGGCAGTACCAGTCTAGCTGTCATGACGCTGCCCATGCCACTTTTTTGGCGCTGTTTTCATAAAGTCGTCAGCTACTGGATGCCTTCCAAAAATATTTCTAACGTACGTCTTATTCGCTAGAAATATTTATTGAAAATACTAGTCGAGCTATTGGCTTGCCTTCTGAGGTTTTAAGATGTGACTCCCAAACAGGTGGATGTCCTCAGCGGTCTAGTGGTTGAAAGTCGCGCTAAGATCTTGTTCACACGGCCAGGGAAGTTTCTACCCTTTTACGTCTTTGTCTGAGGCTTTGGAAGGCGAACCGTTTTCTATTGTTGTGACATTCATGACTGCACTTCCACAGAGTGACTGCGAAAGAAGGTTTACCATACGACTTTCCAGCTACAATTTCTGTGCCTTCCTTAGATAGTAAATAAATTGAGAGAATGATTACACTATGTTTATATTGATGGCGTTTGATTACACAGTCTTAGAAATATTGATATTACTAATTAGAAATATTCATGTTACTAATTATATTAATAAGATGTTATTTCTCATCTGCAATAATAATGTACATAGGACAAACAAATATTATATATAATAGATATGTTGGGGTGGTAGCTATGGGCAGTTGCAGTCTTCTTATTTGGCGCTACAGCCTGGGGTGAACCTTGGCCTACTACCGTCTTATGACTTCATCGATAGAGGGCAGTATTGCAGGTGGGCGTGTGATCAGCATGCCGGCACCCCACCGGTCGCCTAACTTGCGGCTTTCGTAAGCACATGTACTGTAAATAAAATAGAGAATCATGAAGCAATATTGAGTGTTCTTTGGCGGTCTCTTATTTCATAAAAAATTTCAAGTATGGGGCCGTGCGGGGATCTTTCAAAATTAACCGAATCGGTAAGCCTGTATAATTATAGATATTAAGGAAGGACCAATAAAGCAGAGAGAATCGAACCGAGCTCAATAAATTTCGCGGATTTAATTTTCACGGTGGGAGGTTCCTAATACAATAAACTTTACATCTAATATAATGTAGCACACAGAGCAGTAAGAGACATAGCCAGTTAAAGCAACGAGAAGTTAACAGACCGGGGTCGAGACTGGCAGCTAAAGGTTGGAAGTAGGAGGACGAAACCGTAAGAGTTAATTGAAATAAGCGGGCGTAAGACAATCAGAAACAAAGTGCGCGAAATCTGTAGGAGAAGAATAGAGCAGTCGGAGATCGTACACCGATAAGCATCATATAGTAGACAACTGGAATCTTCGACACATTTCCAAGCTTACGCGGGCAGTTCAGTATTCTGATAATAAGAGTGAATAAACGGAGTCAACTAAGAGCTCCAGTGTTTCCGTGTAGCTTGATAGATTTCCTTTCCTTCCCTCTGACTCAAACGAGTCACAAAATTGCAGAAGTTCACTGAGGTAAACGTTCCTGATCCCGGCACAAGGGGCATCCAACCCGGAAGTCTAAGAAACAATTAATCCATTCCTCCTCGTCCCGCGACGGATCTGACCATCCCCCGTACGGCCCCAAGTAATGTTGCTTTAAGTAGCAGAATAGTTGGGAAAGTATATTGCATAAGCAACAATAATTAAATTTAGTTCTGATAAATAAGAATAGCCGTCATAGCAGAAATAATGTCCTATGTTGTGTAGTTTGAAGTGATGGGCGCTGCTAGCTGAGTTGCATAAGAAACTGTTTGTAAGTGACAGGATATGAATGGGATGGGATGTAATTTGGATGACGCTGAGAAACATAAGACGCAATTTGGATATGGTAGCTATGCTACATGAGATGCAGATTGTAGACGATAGCTGACTGATTTAAGATGCTATTTGTAACAGGTTTGAATAAGACTTTGGAAGTCAATCGGATAAAGAACCTAAACATCGGTGCCGACGCTGACGAAAAAATATTTTCTCCATCATAGGAAACACAATTCTATACTTCATCAATTGTATATTCTGAGGCTGCAAGTGTTGAGACATTAAAAGTCATTATATGTTTTGCATTAAACTCTTCAATAGTAATTCTGCCAGGCAAGAATTAAGTATTTTAGTTCATACCACTATGAAAATGGCTGTCAAAAACAGATAAGCAGGCAATATCTTAAGTGTTCTGGAATTGTAACACTAAGTATAGCACTATCGTGTATTATATCGGATTGGTCTCATTTTCACACCAGTAAATATATCTATTAAAATTATTTTGACATCCATACAATTATTTATTTACGTTTCTCTAAATATTCGGAGCTAAAAATAAAAATAAAATAAATAAATAATGAAAATTCCGGGTATTGCAGGATTTTTACCACTTCAAAAGCATTTCCACAAGCTGGAATTTAAGTACAAATCTATCTAAAGCAAAGCAATGGAAAATATCCATAATGTTACCGGTTACTTGATTTGACATACGTTTATTTTCTGGAATACATTGAATTATGAGCTTTTTAGTTATTAGGGCTCGCTCCAACCTATTGTATTGTATTGATTTTGTTATCTTACAGTGAATCGATATTTGAAGGCTATACTCTATTTCTCCAACTATAAATAAATAGTCAGCAATGGCAACCTCGTTAAACTTAAAAATACCTTGCGGTTTGTTCTACGGCAAGTCTCTATATATGAAGTTCATTAAACTGCAGAATATTGCGGTTCCAGGTTTTCAGTTTGATATCTTATACTGGAACGTTAATAGTCAATATGATATTTGAGAATAAATAAATTTATTAATGACAACATAATTACAGCAGATTTTAAAAAATAGCCGATGTTTCACGGTAAATATATAAAGTAATTTGAAATGCTGATTCTCATTCTTAAATAATAGTCAATACTCTTCTTTCCACTGTCATGTAGTGTTGAAGGCTACAAATCTGCAATTCATTCATGCAGTTTGTCCGAACTTTCTAAATAGTACCACACAACAGGATCTGTACATATTTGTTGCTTTTTTAACGACTGTATTTTACTATAAAAATTAAAAGTACTGATTATATTGCAGTAAAGTACTCTAGGTTTGTTATAAAGGCTCTTATTAAGGGTATAATTTTTGTGGTAGATTCTCTAAAAATATCAAATCTTAATCTATATTTTATATTAACAAGGGAAATATCAGGGAGCTCATCTCAAACTTTATATCAAATTTTACACACCGTTAGATATTGATAAGAGATGTGTAAGAGCAAAATATTAGCTGCTAATATGAATAAAAAGGATGTGAAAATTTACCTGGAATATTTCATTTAGAAAGTAAGACGCGTACCTGGCAACAGCAATTGAGCAGTCTTGTTCTACAGAATCACCTATTTTTCCTCCGTTCTCCTTCATCCTTCGACCGTTATCAGCTATTCGCAGCCGGCTAAGTGAGTAGAGTTGCAGTGTATAGAGATAAACTACTAACCTTTGCACAATATATTTGTTCAAACTTTAATTATACATCCTATTTATTCGTATTAGCAGTTAATATTTTGCACTTACATATATCCTATCAATAACTGGTTATGTGTAAAGTTTGAGATAAGGTTTTAAAATGAACTTCATCTATCTCTAACATTCAGGGTTTTTAATGGTTTAAATTTAATACCATTAATCTTCTTATGCATTACGTAAAGGCATCGGTAGTCAGAAACTGAGTATGAATTGTCTTACGTTTAGTAAAAATCAATGTTGAAACACGCGTTTAACAACTCACTGTTACTAGTGGATCACAAAGTTTCTAACATGTACATTCTAATTCAAAGTTATTAGTAGTTCACATATCTAAGCCAAACCGCCGCATTCAAAAACACAATCCGCAAAGTTTCAAGAAACGGCATCATAGCGTGGTCATAATTCTGTAGTTGTAAACCAAACTTCTTAACAAAGAAATGCACATGGTCTTAAAAACCGACCTGGGAAAGTACATACTTTTGATTCTCATCCGTGGCTCACAGATTTGGTGATATGGGAAAAGGCGTATGAATGATAATAATCCGTCAAAGAAAGGTGGAGAAAAACATCTTGGGCATCAGCCCCTGCGAAATGGCCACATCAGCAGGAGAATAAACATCTGTGAGATGTGCAGAACTTCGACAAATGGGCGCATCTGCTTACTGCCCGGTTCCAAGGGCGGTCAGAGGCGAGTAGGAAGCCAGCTGGGCGAACGACCTTACACAGATATCCGCAGTCGGTTAATAACGGAGGCCAAAGAAAGAACTTGCGAGAAAGGATGATCTAAAAGAAATTATATAAAATATTAGGATGAAGTAGCTTGTGGGAAAGACACTCTTGATGATAAGGGCTATTTCTAACTAAGAATGCTTGCTTTTTCTGAAGTTTACATTCTTATCCCTCATTTCACTTTGACTTTTAATTACACAAGAGCTGTAAAACTCTCCAGACATGGCGATTAATAACAAATCTCGCTTAAAATGCTATAACTTTTTATTCTTTGCTATGCCCTACTTTCACTTATATAAAATATGTGCGACATTTTGTTTTCTCGCGGTTTTTTCCTTTCTCTGTCATTCGGATTTGAGATAAATAATACGGTTTATAGCTAAAAATATTAAACGTTTATCACACTCCAAATTAAATTTCCGCTAACAAATAATGCCTTCAGATACAAATGATACAGTCCTGATATATCATTTCACGTGCTTAGAAGTGATTACTTAAAATATTTTTGTGAATAGTCATGAATTTATTTGACAATGTAAGTGCCCCCTAAAGAACAAATTCTTACTTTAAAGAGACCCTCTATGAAAAATGTCTGTATATTTTAGCGTATAAATAGGTAACTGTGGTTTAAATAGTTTGCCATAAAGGCTGCAGTCTAGCTATTTCTGATTTTTTTTTTTTTTTTTTTTTTTCAAAGTACAGTTGAACAAGCAATGGGAACAATTATGCTATGTGCGTTAATCATCACCACCCCTCAAAATATATTTCAATGTTTTGTTTGCGGAAGTGTGTAACCTTGGCATTTGAAAAAAAAAAAATACAAATAAACATGTGAAAGATGTTATGTTTATTGATAGCCTTCATATTCAAAAAGATTTCAACCGGTCTCATATGATGAAAATACGTTCAAACATCAATCGTCTAGTAGATGATTCGGAGTTGTATAAAATATTTGGTTCACGCGAGGTCATTGGATAAATTTTTTTTTCTTTCTTAAGAAAATAAGCGACGGTCGTCAAATAATGATTTTGGAATCAGTCAACAATTCACGTTCATTAAACACTGAAGAAATCCAAGATCGAGGGTTCATTACCGGACCCAAAGTCGATGGATTTTTTCGGGCGTAAAAATCCTAAGTACGGCTTCCTTTGGAAGGGAAGTAAAGCCGTGGGTTCCATGTCGTAGATTTACGCCATGAGAAAGAACCTCGAGCCTGAAAGAAGAGGCCTCTTAGCAAAATGCATCGGCCATTTCACGCCGACAAATTGAATGGGACGCTGATTACCTGAGATGTTAAAGAGCGTCAGTAATTTAACCAAATCAACAACAACTGAAGGTGTACAATGGAAACTAAGATATAATGTTGCTAGTCTATGTTAGTTCTAAACCAATAATTGAAAGAAAGAAAGAAAGAAAGAAAGAAAGAAAGACATAACTTCGGTCTCTTCTGTTACACTAGAAATTTGGGTATGTACTTTTTGAACACACTGTATATATGGAATGAGAATGATCCAGAATATAATGTTTGCCATTAACTTTATAGTTAACTGTTAGTTTTCTTTCAGCCTATAAAACTAGAACATGAACTTTTATTTACTATCATCTATAAATTTTAATTTTCCTGAATATTTTTGAGCAGGACATTTGTAACTGTTTTAACGAATGTGAGTTGTAGAAGAGAGAAGGAAGGATTGATTGGTTATTTAGATTTGTGTTGATTGTTAATCAAATTATTTGATAGTGATTGGTGAAAGAATGCTGGGCCGCTTATATGCTGTCTTCCTCCTTCACCGCCGATTCTTATTTCAGTGTTACCTCGGCTTTGCTAGTCTGTAACTATTCCTGGTTACATTGATTTGGTTTATTTTTGAACGCTCCCTAACATCTCAGGTCATCAGCGTCCCATTCGTCGGTCCTGGTGATGTAGTGGTTACCATACTTGCCTCCTACCCCCAAAAACGCGGATTCGAACCCGGCCAGGACCGATAGATTTTTTCGGGCATAAAAATCCTAAGTATGGATTCCTTGGAAGGGAAGTAAAGCCGTGGGTCCCGTGTCGTACATTTACGGCACAAAAAAAGAACCTCAAGCCTGAAAGAGAGGCCTCTGAGCAAAATTTGTCGGCCGTTTCACGCCCTGAGTTGAATGGGACGCTGATGACCTGAGCTGTTAAAGAGCGCCCGTAAAAAAAAATAAAAAAATAAAGCGTCCCATTCAATGACCGACAAATTTTTTCGTGCCCCAAATGTACGACACGGGACCCACGGCTTTACTTCCCTTCCAAGGAATCCATACTTAGGATTTTTACGCCCGAAAAAAATCCATCGACCCTGGCCGGGATTGAACCCGCGATCTTGGGTTTACGAGGTTACCACTAGACCACCAGGACCGATTTCCTGGTAACAAGGAAGACCAGCTAGCTACTGTCTCTTGTAGTTCTGCTGGAAATGCCTGGTAATTCACCAGAGGAAAAGAACTTGGAGAGCTGTGTGGTTTAAAGAAGTGTCGGTGAATTCAGTTGTAAACACTGTTTATTATCGTATGAGTCTCCTAACTATGAGCATCACAATTAATTATTGAGATTAATAATGAACTGTTATTGCACTTCTATAGTTAACGACAGTTTATGTCTTGTAGCTTAGTTCGTCACCTTTGATCTTATGATTTAACTATCTCGGGTGCGTATGTTCACTATACTCGCGTGCATTCTATCTAATATTCTCGTCGATATAATTTTATATCCACCAAAGTTCACTTTAACACTGCGTTACCAATACTACTCACTATATAATTTTGCCAACCGCACGCTATTTTATTATGATCCGGAATTTAAATATGATACTGATGCGTTCTGCTTTCCCAGATTTGTACTTCGATCTATGCCTGACCTCTAGTAACTGGTATCTCCTATATCTGACTTGTAACTAACTAATTGGGGCTCAAAATTGCCTCTATTAAATGAGTTTCAAACTCTATCGGTTGAGACGCTGTTTTGATTTTTCGAACTCCCATAGCAGAATATTCTGGAACTATTCTCCGAGTCTCGTCTTGCTATTGGCTACTTAACAATTTCATACAATTTTTATGATTTGCTCCTCCGTTGAATATTACATAAAATTGCCTATTCGTTCCTTTTTTAACAACCTACCGTTTGATTTCCCTTTAAATGTTACTGACTTTTATCCTCCTACGCTTTCCTCAAGCGAGAAATTTTATTCAGTTTCCTTCTAAACCAGCATAATTTGTTGGCCGGCATACAATAGACATAAGCTTTATTTTAACTCTGCGGTCCTGTGTTAACAACTTTTCTCAGGAGTGGAACGTTGCGTATTATATACAAATTTAACTAGCTAAGAATATAATTTACAAAGGATGAAATGTTTTCACTTTCTTTTTGATAACTTGGATATAACATATTTAATATAAATAATGAGTATATAAAGAATATTACACAAAACCGTTAATTTTAATAATGCAAAGCAAATAATTTGAATATGATTAATTATATAATACATTCAATTGATTATGGGGCGAAGCCAATAATTATAGCTTTAATTTGTTAAGTAATTTTTGGTCAAATATTCCACAATGTACTGACACACGATTTAGTTTTCCAGACTGGAATCAGACTAGTTATTATTAAAATTCAACTTATTTTGAAGGGATACTGAAGATTTTATAACGTGTGCGAAACAGAAAGCAAAGAATGGTGTGAATTTTAAACTTTAAATATTCCAATGTTGACAATTTTGCTCACTCGTAGCAAATTTGAGACATGATACATTTTTTTGCTATAAAAAATTAAATTCAAAGAGGTAGAGATATACAGACGCTTGCATTTTTGCTTTACGGTGTAAATAAATATACCCTCAACGAAATTATAAAAAAGTAATGCGAAAATGAAGTAATTAATTACAAACTAAATTATGTTCATATTTTTCGAACACTGTAAATAAGTCAACAAAGCAGGTATGAGGAAGAAACGAAAAATATTGGATTCTATAGAACTTGAAAAGGGAATAAAGAATATCAAGCCATTTCCAAATTATGTTAAAAACAAATCACAAAGGAAGTGATAACTGCACCATCTCAAAGGGCAATCAAACTCTTCTAGAAGTTAATAAGAGTACGTAACAAAACGCAAGACATAAGTAGCAAAAACAACAATCAGAAAAGCTTTTTCCGTTGCTAAAACACAAGTGTTCTCTTATCATCTGTGAAAATAAAAATAAAGCAGAACATATTTATGTTATAAATTCAGTATCAGAGAGATGTCTGATATTAAAACGTGCTTGTGTGAAAGAGCTGAGCTTATATGCTATAAGAAGTTTGTTTTGGAACTCAGCAAATCCCCAAAAATTATAAAACGATGAGAAACTTGTTTTATTTCTGTAAATCATTTTACTGTAAAGCGTAGAGAGAACGTCTTTCTTGCAAATAAGACTCCGTTTATAGCCAGTGATTTAATCAATACGAATGAGAATGCGTTGAATTCCAACAAGTCAAAACTGTCTATCCTGAATATTTTATATCTCTACTTGCAGTTGTTATTGTATAATTTCGATGTTCCATTATCCCATGATGTCCCAGCATAACATGAGTCGGTTCACGTTGCCTTAGTTATTAAAATTAATGTTAAATGCAATTTTATTTAATCAGAAATTGTCCTCGTTCAACACACTTAAACATTCTGCCTATTCCTCATTAAGTACAAAATATGCATACTAATAAGGCTTGAGTGATTGTTTATTACATCTCTGACCTTTTCATGAAAGCTGCTCTTAAATATTACAACTGTTCGTTAAAATAATATGGTTACTGAAATTAAAGCTTCAAATGTGTTTGTTGTAAGCCTTGATAACTGTCATTAAGGTATGCCTTCCCCACGTAACAGTAGTGTTCAGTTTCAAATTTCCTGTATTTCCAATGTTAGCCTGGAATTCGAGCTGAACGATAAAAAAATCTGATATATCTACATTACCCAAGAGCAGAATTGGTTTAGAAACGAGTTTTAGAGCTGAAAACACACACGTTAGTAGGACGCGTGAGGCTCCTATTCATTATATAACGTTTTTATACAGTTACTGCAAATTTGCCAAGGCTAGCAAGTTAATATGCGGAAAACGCTCAATGGATTCGAAATATTTTGCAGTAATAAAATAATACGTTTACAGATATTTCGTTAATTACTTTCCATTTCTATATCTGACCATTAACCTTGATACGTCACGGCATTGAAATGTTTTCCTGAGAGCACCATGCGACTTTTTAACAGCAGCAGCCGATAGGTGTCCATACAATTGGAACGAAAATAGATTTTAAATTGGTACATTTATCATAAGCTGAAGTCATTACTTCACAAAGTATATTTCTAAACAAACCCATTGTTGGTATTCCTCCTATTATGGAAAAAAATAAATAAAAACCAAGAAAAAACCTCCCCTTTCGAATGTGGTTTCAAAATGGATAAAATTTACTATTGTAGTGATAAATTCGTTGTAAAATGGTTAAAACCAATGGAAAAGTCATACCAAATTTAAAAGATTAAAGAGAGGTTTGTAAAAATTTAATATATGCTTATTATTATTATTACTATTATTATTATTATTATCATTATTATTATTAAAATTTTGCTACTGTCTGTATTTCTTCATTCCAGTTTGTAGAACTTCTTTTTATTACCAAATGCCCCTCCTGCTTTCGGTCCTGGTGGTGTAGTGGTAACCATACTTGCCTTCTAAATCCAAGATCGCGGGTTCAAACCCGGCCAGGATCGATGGATTTATTCGGGCGTAAAAACCTTAATTATGGCTTTCTTCGGAAGGGAAGTAAAGCCGTGGGTCCCGTGTCGTACATTTACGGCACGAAAAAGAAACTCAAGCCTGAAAGAAGAGGCCTCTGAGCAAAATTTATCGGCCGTTTCACGTCCTGAATTGAATGGGACGTTGATGACTTGAGCTGTTAAAGAGGGTCCATAAATAAACCAAATCAAAAAATAAAAAAGTTTCTGCTGTTTGCAATGTAGAAAAAGTATTATATAATGACAATATAGATGATATGCAAAACGAGGAACTGGAAGAAAGGACAGTAGATTTAATAAAATAAAAGAAATTTAAAATGCTATTAAAAGAATGAAAAATAGAAAACTCCAGGAACAGAGAACATCACAGTGGAATTAATAAAGTGTGGAGGATTGATATTACAACTACGCTTATTTTTAGTAGTAATTGACTTTTTAATGTAGCAGTTTTAAAATACACACAAGTAAGTACAACTGTCTCATGGGCTTTAGGTCCGTATATGCTAATACCATCCTTCTAACAATCAAAATACACATATTTACATGCATATGTATAAACACATCAATATACTTACCTCACTCGTTTTTATGAATAATTTTTATACACACACACACACACACATATATATATATATATATATATATATATATATATATATAAATGAAAAATAAAAATAAACTAACACTATTAACAATGTAACAAATTAACAGTAATAATAAAAGCAGATAAGGATAAACACTGAGCAATTTCAAGTGCGACTTTTTCTCAGTGTTTTACCCTTATCTACTTTTATTATTACTGTTAATTTATATATATACACAAACATGAATAGAACCCCAACCCTTGAGCCCCCTTCCCTTTACTCACTTCTCCCCAACTCCCCTCTCTTCACAATAGCCATTAATCTCCTTTGCCGGGTCTTCTCTAGAAATATTCCCAAATTATGACAATATCTCGCATGCACCAACACTTCCCGGCATATGTTCAAACGTCATTTGGAATTCAGAAATTGGGGTGATAAATGCTCATTTCTTAAAATCTCCGTTTCCCTGCATTCTGCCAAAATATACCTCCAGGTATCGCTTTCTCCGCACAATGGGCACATTCTTTCCCCGAGAACATTAACTGTTGTTTCCTTTCCAAGCCCCTAATCTGAACCATGCGAGAGGAATTCTTTCTGCTCTACCACGGAACTCTAGATAATACCCCTCCTCCACATATGATCTTTTTGAGCCTGCAGGTTAAGCGATACTTTTCGTGAGCACTGAATCTCAGTATTTTCCTTATCTATATTTCCAAACGTCTGTTAGCTACTTTCCAACTATTTCGAGTGATGTTCATTCCCCTTAACCAAATATAACCTAGTCCAATTTTGTCTAAGCCTTTCCTTATATTACGCCTATTACATCTCTTAAATGGGTATTGGAGAATGAAGCAAATTCCAAAAGAATGGGGCATAGCTAAAACTATCTCAATATTTAAAAAGTACAAAGAAACGAATGCTAAAAACTATGGAGGGATGCGTTTATTAAATATAGTGTATAAAATATTTGCAAAGACCAGTGCCTCCACATTAAACATTTTATGTAATGAAAAAAAAAAAAATAATGAGGAACAAAGTGAATTTAGAACTGGCAGATCATACATGGATGCTTCTGTAATTAAACAAATTACAGAAAAACGGAGAAAATATAACTTGGAAACACATATGGAATTTGTTAACTTTGAAACAGTCTTTGATAGAGCATGCAGCTTATTATTGTGGAAAACATTATATCAAACTTTACATCTAATAAAGGTCATAAATAGCTTATACACGAATAAAAATGATAATAATTGTAAATGGGAAATCAATAGCAGAAATAAACAAATAGTGGTATAAAACAAGGATTTAGTCACTCTGCAATATTATTTAATATAAACACACATTCATAAAGAATGGTAAAATAGTACATAAAGAAATAGAGCTATGACCGAATGATGAGTAAATGTTTTGCTATTTACAGATGATATAGTATTAATTTTGGACAAGGAAGATAGACTACTCAAATAAATATACCGACGAAATAAAATAAATTAAGAATACAATGTGATAACTTCAAAAATTAAAACAAAAGTAATGACATCGTTTCAAATCAAATAGTCAATAGGAACAAAAATTGTGATAGGAGAAAAAAATAATAGAACAAGTATGACACCTTCAACATTTAGATTGTGATGTCACACATGGATCAAGATGTTAACATAAAAAATCAAAATTTTCAAGCTGTGGGTGGAACAATGGGAAATACTTTGAAAAACAAAGTGAGAAAAGACATGCAATCAAGTTTCTACACAACCGTGGCCTTATCAGTTATTTTTAGGGAATTGAGATGTAGACTTTAGTGGGGGGGGAGCGAATAAAATTCAAGCAACAGAAATATGCTTTTTGAAATCTGTCAAAGGTGGCATAAAAAGAACATATAAAATGATGATAAAAGACTTGGAAGTGAAACCGTTATAATAAAAATTAGTAAATCATACACAAAAATGGATAAAACACTTAAAAGAATGTCAGAAGATAGAATATCAAAAAATATGTGGACATAGAAGTCGAAAGGAAGAAAACCAACTGGAAGAAAAAACGAGAGAGAGAGAGAGATAGAGAAGAAAGAAGAAGGAAAAGAGGTTGAATTTTAACATGGACGTACTATCTTTTAAAGAGACCCATTTGAAGGATGTCCGAAAAGTGCAACAAGAGCAGAATTCATTGAGCAAGTACATGATCAACCAGTCAAACTGTGTAAAACTGCTAAGGCTGTAGGCATTTCAAAGGAAAGTGTAGGTTACGTTTTACATGAAGAAGTACATATGAAAAGGCTTAGCAAAGATGGCTGCCGTGCTTGCTAACGACAGATCAAAAGCGCATGAATGTATCGCAACAGTGTTTGGAGATTTTTACATCAACAGAACTGATTCTGTGTGTCAACTTGCCTACAGATCACTCTTGGATCCATCATCGCACGTCAGATTGAACACAGTAGATAGAATGCAAAGAAGAAAATGCCTTTACATGTTCAGCAAAAGCTATGACAGGGCGCTAACGGAATGCTATCTTTAGGAGGGAAAAACCATAACCGTAGTGTGCTGATCTAATCTTTAAACCATCCAGATAGAATCATTTGTAAGAAATGACTGGGTTTTCAGAAGAAAATATAATATTTCATGCTTACAAAAAATTCTAGTGATATAAAACTGAATTGTTGGATCCTACTCTTCGGATTTCCATCTCTTCCTAAAGCTGATCATTTTTCATGAAATAAAAAGGCGATTACAGCTGTATAGCATGCAGTACATGCTACAAAGATTCTGGCCATTGCTTTGGGCATACGGACATGACATTATAAGTACGTTTTTGAGACATTAATTTCATTGCTTATCAGTGTAGTCATGCAATAAGCATGCAACCATGAAAAAGCATTTCTATTATTTCTAAATACTATTAGATTTTACTTTAAAATATTTTTGAAAGATCCGTGTTACTTTTGTAATTTAGAATAGTTTAATACTACATTTAACAACATTGAATAGAATAGACATATAACACATTTTAACAATAGGGGGAGTATTTCAAATGGAGCGCAGTTACATCCTAGAGAGTATTACAGCGGTTAACACAAGTGTTCAGCGCGGTTCAGCGAGTACTGAATCTTCTGTACTTGATATTAAAATTCGATTCAACGCATCTTTTTAACAACGTCTTGTTTCTACAGCTCGGTTGACCCCGCACTGTTGCCATGCATCTGTTTGATGGGTGAGCTCACGTGGTTCCCCATTTTGCCCAGGTCATGTATTTCAATTTCAGGCACGTTCATGTAAATCTTCTCTGGAGCACATCCAAGGAACAAGGAAAAGTACAAGTCGGTGATTTACCGCAGATCCGGAATTATTCCGTAAATTTACAGCTGATGATGTAACAATTTCCGTTTCATTTTACTTTCTATGAAGCGATTTCCCCCCCCCCCCCTACCGCAGCTTTCATTAAAGGTGTTGCTACACACAGTTCGAATAGGCGTATAGGAAAAAGAAAAGACACAGGAAGAGGTAAACCGAGCATTGTGGTTTATGATCTGCTACGCTTTTACTCAATATGAAGATGCCGGATGCTACAAATGCGTTTAAGTTTTACAGCTTCGTGCGAATTAATCGGAACAAGGCAATTACATATACATTTTATAATTTTTGTGCTTATTCACCTATTACATAACTCAAATCTTTGCAAATAGCTATTAAGTCGTCCATTTTGTTTTATAAGTTGCTTTACACGACTGGCATAGATTCCACAAGCTTTGAGCACTCATTTTTAAGTTCATATAATGAAACCACATTTTAATTAGAGACTCTATCACGTAAGATTTATGAGTCTCCTTTTGCAAATAGCCCACAAGTGTTCTATTGGATTAATGTAACGGAGTTTCCTGGCCACTCTAACACAAGAATATTGTTTTAGTTGACGCATTTCTTTACTTTCTTTTAAGTATGGTAAGGAGGCAAATCTTGCTGGAAAATTCCGCAGCTCTCCAACAACTCTCCTTTCCAGTATTTGGATGCACTGGTCAGATTTTATAGTCCCGTCGACTGATACTGAGGGTTCAACCTTCATGTGTGAAACAACCTCAAAAACATCTTCACGGGGTGTTTTACGGTCTGTTGCATATGTGCTGAAGTTTTTGCCTCATTATTTGCTCGACGCACATATTAATCCTTTCTCCCTGCACTTCAAAGTTCAGAGAAAAGTTCTTCCAGTGTTCCATAGTCCAATCCTGGTGATTACGTGCCCTAAAGAGATGTTTCCTATAGAAACGTGCAGATTCATTCCCCTTTACACAATTTTTGAACCAAGTCTACAGCAGTGAGCCTGGGGTTTGATTTGCTTTGTCTTAGGAGAAAACGTTCGTTTTCTTTTTCCTGCCACAGTTTTCCTTTTTTTTTTTTTTTTCCGGTGAAATTTAACAAGTCTGTTTGTGCCGCTGAATAATTCTGTTTATAGTGCTACACCGACACAAAATTTAGTAATTAACTCTCGGTGTGCCATGGAAGTATTCTGGTGCTACAATCGCACTAATCTTCCTGGGAGTCGTATTCATTGAATACAAAAGTATTACTAATTGCACAAGGAAACCTCAATAAGTGACACATATCGAAAAATAAATACGCTTTTAGCATAAAACAATCATCACACAGATTAATTAACAATGAATAACAATACAAAGCTGCATAGAGAGAGCGGGATATAAGAATAAGGGGAAACATACGGGGAAAAAAGTTTTTTGTGCCATTAATTACCGCAGGACTGCAGTCAAATTCTTCATTCCTACGTTAGAAAATCTCAAGTAATGCACAACATTAAGATGAAAGGAACTAAGCATTGCAATATCAGCAAAATGTATGATGAGCGTTCACAAAGCTACTGTTAGGTATATGTTGCAAGTTATGAAGCTACGACAGATAAATATAAATGCAGTATCTGCTTTTTAGAATTATAACGAACACTGATAATGCTCATACAGGGATTTAAATAATGAAAACAGTACACGTTTTGCTGCAGATTAGCTAAATCTATCTCCTTGAAATAAACGCACATGAAGGTAAATACCGTCACCTGTGACAACCTAAACATTCTGCTCAAACATACTTAGCCTGATCTATCTACATGAACTGATAAAGCGTGGTATGGTTTGTAAAGGAAAGCAAAAGACCCCTTCACAAGTATGGGGTAAAAAACCGAAAACATTTTCAAGTTGCTGAAACAAAGAATTGTATTCTACTGAAGTTCGTTCAAGATCTGGTACGCCATGCACCAAAAGAATTTTATAAATGATCAAACAGTGCTGGAACAGGTTTGCTGAAATTCACACCGTAAGGATAATGTAATAGTACAAAAACTAAATATTTCCAGCAAAACCATGTCTCGCAATATTAAGTAGAATTCTCACATAAAAACTGATCGGTGGTCAGTGAGACATCGGCTGAAACAAAGCAGGTTGAGAGGATGCTTCAGTGGATGCACAAAATGTTCTTAACTGATGGAACAGTTTTCACGAGAGATACTGTAATATGCACTCAGTTTCAAGAAAGCTAAAAGAGCATATTCTGACTTCCGGGAACCATTACCCAGGATCTGTGATGTTTGATGGTGAGTTCTGCACAAGAGGATGAATTTCTGTCAAAAAGTGGAGTCAGGCAGTATCAGGAAAACATCTTGGAAAGTGTTATGAAGCTCTTGAAACCGCACTCTTTGGTGGAAAACATGAAGTGTTTCAATAAACCTTATTTCTGGCGCATAAGGTTCAGGAGTAATGTTCCACAATTCATTGCTGTGATACCCCAGACCTGAACCCGCTACACTACAGGCTATGTGTATCTTAAAGAGCAATGTTTGCACCTAACCTCATCTCAAGCGAGATATAATTAAGAGCGAGAAAAATACCTCTGGATTGACCTGACAAACTAAAGTCATTTGTGAAGCCCAAAGTTAAACATTTTAAATGACTGATGTGGATTGATGTTCATTACTTACTGAATAAAATGAGATTATTATAGTTTTCTTAGTATTATATTTCAAACCATAGATTTTCTTAAACAAAGAATAAAACCATGATGCACACAGTCCATGAGCCCTACACGTATTCACTTTTTAATTATAAGTATTGTCAGTGTAATCAACAAAACTAGTAACTCTATGTTTTGGTGATATGTCTTTTTTCCGAATTTTTACTGTATATTCACTATAATACTTTAAGGGGACTTTGGGCGTCAACAGAGTCAACATTTTCACGTCTCCCTTCTTTCCATCTCTATAGCCATTTAAAGAGCTCCGCGTATCGTTTTAAATCACACTGTTTCCCAGCACACTTTTTTTATAAAACAGATTTTTTCTCAAAACTTTATTTTCACACATTCCAAATGTCCCACGCGTAACATTTTTATTAAAATTTCCCAGAATGTGCAGAAGTACCCACTGTAATGTCCTATAGGGCAAAATATATACTAATAGCAATAATAATTTAAAAATGTTTTCCAGAACAAATTATTCATTTTAAAGAATAAAATTTCTTATAGATTTAAAACATTATAACAGTTAACTATCAAATTTATTTAATATATCTTTCTATACAATTCAAAGTTCCAATTTCAAAAATGCAAACCAATTTTCTCAACTCATGAACGCGTGGGACATTTTGATTATGCGATATACTTACGTAACAAAAATTGTGAAATAATTTATATTACTTATTGCGAGAATTGGATAAATATTTGCAAGTTATTCATCCATTTTGAATGAAAATTGGCATACATATTAACTTAACAACAATGCAATCACGAAAAAGTTTGAAAAAAAATCCATACAAATGCGTGGAACTTTGAAAATTCGCTCCCAGTGTCTCTTAACATAAAAAACAGATAGTTTCAAAACAGGGGATAGATAGATTGGTAGGTGGCACTTTCAGCAGAGGACTTGAATTTCTTTTATGCAGCAATTGCACAGTTTCCTAGGAAATGGATCGTCAGAGAAGTGGTCTCCGATAAATCCTGACACATAGATGCACTAATGGAAGTGTGAAATGTCCTCTAACTTGTGTTGAAGCATTAATGAGGCTATTAATTTAGTAACAATATGAAATATAGCTCAAGCCATAATTTTAACATCTCTATAATTTAACTGTTTATGCCATTAGTTTTAAATACATAAATTATTTCCTTAAATGTAATGCAAATAATCAACAGTATTTAAATAATCTAGCGTCGCCGAAATTGAATGAAGCATAATTATATATAGATTATATAGATTGTTGGATTCGTGCCAAATTTGAGTTTGGCACGAATACAAAAATCTTCTTCAATGGTATTTAGCATTACCAACTTCTTAAGTCAATAGGAGGCAGCGTTGCACTCTTTTAGAAATGGCTGACATTGGCGTGCGTATAAGACAGGGAGCTGTGGTAGAATTTCTGAATGCGGAAGGTAATATGTCGAATGTATGGGGATGCGATAGGAGACATCAACACTGTTAGGCACTAGGCTTTGTCGCTGTACGGAAAATGCTTAGGGCAGTGGTTTTACCGCGCGAAAATACACCACATTGTTAAAAGGTGGGAAAAAATTATTGAAAAGCAAGGATATTGTGGCTACATGCTGTGTAAATTTCACTCAGTTTTCTTGTAAATTAAAACGGAAATATGTAGGAGTGACACTACTCTCTGACTGACCCCCGCGCGCACATACGTGTGTGTAGTCGTAAGCATGTTAGGAAATAGTCCATAAATGTTTTATTTAAAACAAGAACAAAACCGATTTAGAAACTTTTCTTGCGGTTCACTTTTCACATCTATCTTTGTGTTCCAAGCCGTTCCTCATGCTACGCATTTAACTCTTTATTTTTTTTTTATCTCTTTTTACAGCCTTTCTTTTCACTCAAGGATGGATCACTGAAGCAATATTTTTCGCTTATGTTTAACACCCTTGCTTTATTAGGAGCATTCAATAAGCGTGGTTTTATTTTACACTTTAGTTCCTCAATGCCACTAAATTAAATGCCAATTAAATTTAAATGTCAACAAAAAAATGCCAGAGCTAGGGACATAATTGAAAACACTGAGATCATTTGTATTTTCACACGTCTTCTTGAATATTTCACTTCAAAAATTCCCAATAAAATGATAGTATGAAATGAGATCTTAGGGAATTTGTCAATCCATCTATGTATCAGCAATTAAAATAGCAAAATACGTAAATTTATTTTGCCTTTTAATGTATGAGGGTCATAGAAGTGAAATTAAAAAGTGTTTAAATTTATATTAGTCCTAAAATTCAGTCAACCAGTTTCTATGCAATATATAGGATACCTTGGAGAGATTATCTAGCTGTATTTCAAGACAAAAACTGCTCACTGCTGGTCTGAATATCTCTCAGCAAGATTGGGTTCGATTTCGTTTGGTATAAGCTACCTCAACGGGTCACAAAGGCACCTTCAGATTTAAAAAGCATTTGAAGCGCCTTGTTCTTTGTTCTAAAATACAGAACACTGATGCGCTGCAACTAGTTCATCAGGCAGGGATATAGAAAGTGTTAACTATCCAACTCTACGCCATCTCCAGAACCAAGGAATATGCTTCGAAATTCCGGCGATATTTTTTTCAATTGTTGTTAATACTGAGTTAACTAAACTATCCCTTTTCCGTTAAGTACAGAGGGTGCCAAAAATGTATACACACTCCAAGCAAAGAAAAAACTGCGTTAACATAACAAAACTGAATTCACACAAACAGAAAAGAATGAGCACTAATAATCTTAGACTTTTACAGTTACAACAATTGTTCAAAATGCCCACCATTGGCGTCAATACACCTCTGAATACGTTGGACTACTGATTGAGCAACGTTTGCGTCCTCGGCGATTGCAGTACATACCGTTTCAATTTGTTGCTGTGTGAGGTCTCCTAGATCTGCCCTTGTGAAGATCGCATACGGTACCCATGAGTCATATTTGTCTGGAACGCGTGCAATTGTTACTCGCGTTGGCACTTCTGCTCTGCACACGTCTCCACTGCCTTTGAGCTGCAACAACATTCTGGATTTTCCAGTACCACTTCAAAATTGCTTTCCGCTGTTTAAACGATAATCTTTGCTCCATTTTGTTGTAGCAACGCTAGCGCAGCGTATTGTGAGTCATATCTGTTTACAGAACATCATACGATAATATTGTTTTCATATGTTCATTGTTGATTTGCGATAATTATGACTTCATTTGTTCATTGTTGATTTGCCTATCACGTAGCAACGCTATCATAATGTATGTGAGTCACCTCTGTTTACAGAACATCATCCTACACATTACTGTTGTTTTTCGGTTCAACTTTGATATCTAGTGTGAAAGTGTGTATACATTTTTTGGCACCCTCTGTATATGTTACCCGTAAAGAATCATCTCTCTACTGAAAAATAACATAAATATAATAAATAATAATACAGATAACATATTACGTGACAGCAAAAGCATAGTTTCGTAGCTTTTGAGCTATGACACAATTTCATTTTATGAAATTAATAATACTTGATCATATCATTGGTAAAATTTATAAATGACCGAGTAAAGTCGTACCTTTTTGTGAATTAGAGACTTAATTTAATCCTTTCATCTCCTGCATAATACTTACATTTAGATTCATGATAGGATTCTTAATATTTACTGATGCTGCTCTTTCTTCATACCCAACGATTTTTAAATAAAAAATATTGCTTCAACCTCCTTTTCTTATATTAAACTAGTAAATGATCAATCCTCAATAACTATAAAATATTTCATTTTTTCGCCCGTTATTTTTAATCTCTCACTTCTATCTTACGACTGTAAGAAGAGATGAGCTCTAACGCTTGGAACGGAATTTCATTACGGTACATACAGCGGTATTAGATACACAAAAATATGCTACTGTGTAACATGTTTTCTGGCGCCTAGGAGAGTGCTATGAGGTCATCATTTCGACGATTCGCTGACGTTGGAAGGTAGGGAGGCTGCGTGTTCAGAGGCGGGGGAGTGTATGATTCTTTTGTTTATTGCCCTGTTTACATCGTTCGTTGCTTAATTTATTTTTAATAATTCCGAGACTGCTAATTCACAATGGAAAGTAATTAAAATATCCTGTGAATGCTCCTCCTATGTGATCTTTAGTCCTTTTTAGGATAAACGACGGCCCGTGCAACTTGACCTGCTGTCTTAGGTTCTGAGAATATATCGTTTCTACTGTCTTTTGAAAGACAAAAACAGACAACATATTGTCATTCTTAATATTACAAAGAAAAAGATTTAACGAAACCCTTTAGTTCTGTCCCTGTGTGTTTGTTGACCAAGCTACAAGTTACAAGAATTTTGAGAACCTGGTCCTCTCGTTATAAAGTGTGGTCTTACACTTTATGGTATCGTGTGATGGTAAAGTTCTTATTAGAGCATTAGGAAACCATTTAATACACTTTTTAATTATTTTACATTTTAGGCTCGTGAAATTGTGTATGTTTAATAGACTGTCGCATAAAGCTATTGATTCACTAAGCATGGCTACTGGTGTGTCAAAAATTTTGATAACATAAGTAATGAAGAAAGGCAAGGATGCTATCAAAGATAAGGAACGTTTAGCATTTTCTACACCAAAAGAAAAACCAATCAAAAGAAAGAAAAGTATATATGCATTTATAGACGAACAAATAAAATTATTAATTCATAAATTTTGCACGGTTAAGGCTCAACAATACATCTAAAGATAGACAAAGCTTGCAACATGAAAGAGAACACCTCATACCCAAAAAAAAAAAAAACCTAAAGATTTTAATGGAAAAGTGGTTACTCAAATTCTTATCGCATTTGATTGACTAGCTTCGCTTAACTTATTTATATTATTATTTCATAGTTGTTTAAGCTTAAATGTGATGAATTATATTTAATAAATCTAATGATTTTATAAATGCATTTAATTAAGTTGATATGTATAAAATTAAGCATATGTATTTAATTAATCTGACGTACTGAACTATGTTGATGTGTATTTAACTAGAGTGACATGTCTTTAGTTAGGTGAAATGTATTTAATTAATTTTATATGTGTAAAATTAAGTTGACATGTACTTAATTAATTTGGCGTATTTAACTAAATTGACACGTTTAAGTTACATAATTATTTAATTAATTTAATATGTGTAAAATTAAGTTGACGTGTATTTAATTAGTTTGACGTATTTAATTACGTTGGTGAGAGTATAACTAGATTGACATGTTTTTAGTTTAGTGAAATGTACTTAATTAAGTTAATATATGTAAAAAAAGAGAAACAAACTGAGTTGTATTTAATTAGTTTGATGCATTTAATTAAGTTGATGTGAATTTAACCAAATTGACATGTTTTTATTTAGGTGAAATGTATTTAATTAAATTAAATGGCGTAACCATTTAAGCTAACTGGTTTCTAAGTATTTTGCTGTAAATAATCATTGTATTTTCATTATTCTTTTCTGCCACCGTGTGTAGGCCCAATCGCAGTTAATAAATACACACAGACAATATTTCGCCATCTTCATTACTAGTTATGTATAACGCCAGTTATCACAGTGTGCAGCAACCAGTCTCTCACTGAACTTCATGCATGTGTCATAGACCATAGACCAATCTGCTGCAGACAGCGTAAGAACAGCGTATGTTCCTCTATCTGGTAACACTATAACACATCTCTGAGACACCCAAACGCTGTTTTTTCCTCACTCTGAGAAGTGGCACACTGGATAACCGTTCAACTGCATTCACCTGTAATGTATTCAAAAGCGTTAATAAACGACTGAAAATGAATGTATGAAAAGCACACTAAGCTTTCTCGGTCGTTGTGTTCGAAATCTAATCTCTATCTCTTTCTCTCTCACCCTCTATGAGAGACACACAATTTTAATTTTGAATTTAGTATAGTGTCAATTGATTGTCTGCTGTTGAGAGAACGTTTCACTAGGCCACAGCTCCATAGTGGAATGGTGAACTTAGATATTCTGAAAAGAACCTGAGAACTATTCGGGATTTCAGATATGTAACACGGTTACATTTAATTGCTGCTTCTATTTAGCTGAGCTGAATATTTTCCCAAGCTAAGTCATCTTACGTTTCCAAATGTAGTGGGTGGCATTATGTATATTTAAAATTTTGTTCACTGCTGTTTGTGAAAGCTTGAACATTTAAAAATATAAAAAAATTAAGCATTGTATAGCATAAAATTCCACTTATCTTCGCATTCGCAAAACATCGTATACATTTTTGTTATTCATTCTAATGCTCAAAATTTAAAGCTTCAACGTTTCATATATTAAAGGCTCTTGAGATACTGTGAAAGGTATTAGGAAAGCGGTAGGTATTTATATTTTTGTCAAAGACAGCTCTGAAATTTGTTATCAATTCAGCGTCATAGTTTTATTAAAATTCAGGTTGTAAGAAGATCTATCCATTTATACAGGTACTTATTCCACACTTCTGAAACGCATGTTACATTGGCAAAGGTGTTCTGTAACCACAACATATCAAAAATGAATAAAATCTCACCTTTTAAAAGTTTTAATCAATCAGTAACACTGAATAATATTACATTTTATAAATTACATAATATATACGCAACTATTTAAATTTTACCGCGGTGTATTCACCTTTCAATGTCAATCACAGCATCACCTGGTCATGTTATTCTTGTATCTCTGTGGACAGGTGTTAAAATTTGACCTTGGGTTTAATCACTTCATTGTCCTTATTTATAGTCGATGGTAGAGGGCGATTATTTCTTTTGGTAACGCCTTTCTCATGACCTTAAGCACCCCGGCGCTTTTTAGTAAACATTTCTTTGTTTACCGGTCCATCTTGTTTTATCAGAGTACACAGGTATTCGCAAATATGCACACGAAGACTCTTTAGAATACACATATCCTTCCACTTAATGTTACAAACAAATAGTCCTTTAAACCCCCCCCCCAAAGTACGGCCATTGGGACTTTACACAATTATCACAGACTTTATTACACTTTGGAAAACACTGGCACTCAACGGCATCTCACTGCTGATTGAATGCTCCTATGCCCGTTTAGCATAAGCAGAATGACTTTCTATAGCTGACTGCAAAATTACACCAATGTCGCATGGCTAGTTCTAGAGATATTAAATTGGTTGGATAGTTTCCGGACATGTGTTAATTTTATACTCTGTACGCCGCAAGTCAACAAAAGTAAAATTTAAACTCAAAGCGGATCTGTACTAATGGATTCACTTAATATTAATCATATTATAAAACATTATATTAGACAGGAAGTAGTTGTAAAAATGATGAATCAAAGTGGGTAGATCAAACAAAAAAAAAAATAATTTTGACCAATGCAGAATAGCCCATAGTTTAGGGGCCCAATAGAAAGCTAATAACAATTACTTTGTTACTAACGCCATATCATAGACTATTAGTAAGCAGCATGTTAGGTCATTAGCGGCAAAACAAGGCTCGTGCATTTATATTGCGAATTATTTAAATATCATTACTTTGAGAAAGTGTATCTTAGAGATAAAAATATTTAATGCCCCTGATTTGATATTACCCATCCTAAAAGTTTGTTTTGAATAAACGATCATTTCGGTAGGCACCTGAAGCACCGTTCTTGCACTCACTCGTGGAACGTCAACCGATTTTTTAACAAATGATGTTATGCCAACTTAGGAAATAAATGCCGAAATTATCGACCTTAATTTATCAAGTATTTTTGTAGCTAGTGACGGAATTTGGCATCTCGGATTGCAGGTCCTTTTGAGAAATGAACACACTAAAACATAAAATATTATTTTATTATGGCAGAAGGATGTATTTTAGAGAAATTTTCCAATTTAAAGGCAAATTATTGTCACCAAGTACTGCTTTCTTCAGTTTATATCTTTAGCGTTCACACATTTCCAAAATGTATTCACTAACCTACACAAGGGCTTTAATGAACTACACAGCAATAATTTTAAAAATTGCTGAAGGGACTTACACAAATAATTTGAGATAGAGATTCTACAATCTGTCTGTTCAAATTTCAAAGCTGTGGTATTAAAGCAGTTATTAGATTGTTTGCGACCGAGTGGAAAACTTCGGTCTTGCCTGGGGTCACCTGCTGGAGGAACGGAATGAGGTGAGGGGAAACACCGGGCAGCCAGATTCAATGGACGGTGATGACCTCCAAGGGCTTCCAGCCCCCTCAGAAGGTCTTCTTTCATGCCAGACACCGGGACAGAAACATTTACAAAGCAAAGCCACTATCATGCCGCGCCAGCTCACTTCGCCCTGAAACTTTCGACCCTGTAACAGAGCCAACGGAATGAAATAATGTGAAATGGGAGAGTGGAAAATTGGTAGAAAGCAAATATCCATCCCAGCAACCTTTGGAACCAGAGTCTGTTGCCTTATTAGGCTATACAGTCAAATGGATAGCTCCTTTTGGACTAAGTCACATACCACGGTGAGGCAGCTAACTGCTGTTCAACGCCATAATGTCATATGATTAGTTCGATTTTATAGCACCAAAGCTTGAATAACTGATGGCAGGCTATTTAAAAATCAAGTCTTACGGTAAATATTTACGCTATTGCTTTAAACCTGAGTTATCAGAAACACTAACATAATTATCATAAGTAATATCACAAGAGGATCTGAGATTACCGATAAATCCACGAGCGTAGTAAGTCAATTTATCTGGAAAGCTCAGACCCGCGAGTGATTTGTGTTAGGACTATTTCAAGAATAAAATAAGAATTTAAATATAATTCCTCTGAACTTGACTTACAAAATTTTAATAATTGTATATTTGTACTTAACCTTTTCAACCAATTGTGCGTCAGAAGAATCCCGATTGTCAGTAATGCCAATAGAAAAGAGCAAAATATGAGTTCATGACTATTTCATGAATAGAAATAAAATAAAAATGATATATGTTTGAAATTCGCACACAGAATATTAACATTGTGTACAATATTATACTTATGAATATCTATTCCATTCAGAAACTGTGAGACTGAAATGGACAAAAGTCGACAATTACAATCGCTACCGTTCGATTTTCTAAAACCAACAGAGAAAAACAGATAACATACAGTGTCTCTATTTCTCATTTTATTCTGTGGTTTGGAATTCCTAATGATAAGATCAATTTGCTCATTTGACGCATCACCAAAACGCTTTGAACCCTCTATTTTGTGTTATGATTGTCGATTTATTGCTATCAATAGCTCCACACCGCCTCTAGCAAAAGTGGTCAGTGATGGTGTTCAGGAATTATAATGGAGGTGTAGCGTGGCTATACTGATCACAAGACAAATACACGTCGCGTGATAAAACGGATTTGATAAAAAAAAATTGATAATTTCACTCGGTAATCCGGCTGTGATTGGTCAAAATTCAATATTTTGTTTCGTTTCATTGATCGATTTTAAGATTATGTCACTTGAGTGAAATAGTCACCATATAACTCCTTTATTTTTCTATGTGAACCATGGAATTGCCTATGTCAAATTGCTGCTCTGAGAGAACTTCAGAAATTATTTCGATGTAGCCCATAAACACCCGGTATATAGCGAAAGGATTGGATTCTTAAGAATAGAAAAAATTATCTGAAGCAATTGCTAATTTTCACATTCAAATGCGTGCATTTAACTATTTGTGGAACTAAACTTATAACAGTTCTATGGTCTTCATAACTCATTAATGCACCAACAAATGGTATAACACACCCATGCCTTATTCGTTGCTAGGCGTTCTTAAGTCGTGTTCAAGGATTTGAAGAAATTAAAATACCTCTTAACAGTGTTAATAAAAAGTGGATTTTAGTTGAATTGTTGGGCATTAGAAAAGAGAGACGAACTCTATAAATGAGGTATGAACCCATTAGCTTAAATTAGCTTACTTTTCTTTAACTTCCAAATGAAAATGCAATGTAATCTGAAACCCCGCGAGTTTGCTGATATACAGACAAGACGTTGCGAAATAGAAGCATTTCTCAAAGAGAGCTGCAAAGAATGAAACTCACATTAGCAACTGCCAGAACTGTTCGCATTAGCACTGGAAATTTGAACATTTTTTGCCTAGCGAGGCAACATAACTTATTATTATTGTAAGGAATTTGTTTCGGAATTTCTTGTCCAATCGTGTGGCCAACTATTGAGGTCTTTGCCGCTATGATGCGAAAGCCAGGGAAAAGAACGGGTTTGTATTACGTTTTAAGATTCATACATCACCTGTCATTCCTTCTATACCTTCTATATCTTTTAAATAATTACGCATGTAGAATGAGATACACAAGCAATGAGAAAAGCGAATCTTGCACGCAAAATCGAAGTGGAAGACCAGTTCTGTGTGAATTCTTTCTACATGACATCAGATCTGTGTTATAGATCTACAGTATAATTATTTATTAAGACCTTCATAGAATGTGCAAATAACAGCCATGCACTGTGAAGTTGGAATGGAACTTCACATAATCGCAAGAAGCCTGCGGTTTCCGTCAGTTTACCGCAACAAATGGATTCTCTTTCATGTTGCAAAGATCGTGCATATAAAAACAAATTTGACGCATTTATTCTGTAACAGTTTTTTACACTTAAGAATACAAAAAGTAAGGTTACTGTTGCGGAAATTTCCACAGGATA
This sequence comes from Metallyticus violacea, assembly GCA_030762175.1. Lineage (NCBI taxonomy): Eukaryota > Metazoa > Arthropoda > Insecta > Mantodea > Metallyticidae > Metallyticus > Metallyticus violacea. The sequence goes on from CM060846.1 coordinate 43,694,581, forward strand.
ACATTCCTTCAGCAGCTGCTACTGTACTGCACATTAGTGATACAAATTTTGTAGACTTAGGCCTGTTCCGGGTCCTGAACGACCGGAATTTAGCTGCATTTAGCACTTGCAGATGCCAGTAATATAGGTAGTCGGGCCATGCCACTAGTGCCTTATTTGGTAATAAATTAGGCATTAGGGTTCTTAAGTACTTAACGTCAAGCAAGATACACTCAAACTACTGGGTCAATGCAAAACAAGCACGAACACAAGCTATTATGAGCCCCTGTCGGCAGTTAAACAAGAACTATTTAGTGGGGGGGGGAGTGTGGTTTGTAGCTCGCGACCTATTGTACTCTTCCGATCTATTGCTTACAATCCAGTACCAACATGACTTCATTGCACTTCATTCTGGTTTTAGTGGTTTAAATGTATAAGCTATAATCAAAACTTTGTTACCTAAGTTAATCCTGCAAGGGTGGAAATTTCTAACTGAAACTTTACTAAGAGATTTGTGATAAATATCTAATTTTACTGTAGTACTAGCTTTACGACAGAAACATAATAAAATATACAATAAGATATTTTTTAAAAAAGTTGAGATACTACATAATAAAGATAATTATCTTCAAACAAATTCCGGCATTATATTTGCTGTGCGAGCAGAAAATGAGAAAATAATACGCCATTGTTTTTGTTCTCCTAAATACTCAAATCTTCAAACAGGCATTACTATAAATAATTTTCATATTATACTGCACTGCTGCTTTTATTGTGTTCACGAGTTTGGAACCAATTTGTCCTTTTTCCGATTTAAAGCGACACCCACGTTCAACTGCAGACCTTCCATCAACTACAGAAGTCCATGGCTTGTAGCATGTAGCACGTTTAAGAAAAAATGTAACAAAACTTCTTGATCTGAATTAGATAATGGCTTATACTTTGCCAAAATTTAGCTCCGAGAGCTTTATATTTCACCAGTATTAAATATCTGTTCCAGTGAAGTTATAAAAACTGTTTTTTGTCAAATTTTACTCTATTCTTTAACGCTATTTTCGGGGAAACAAACGAGCGTTCTTTCAAAATTCGGTAACTACAAAAATCATGATTTTTCAGAAAATGTTTTTTTTTTATTTTTGGCAATATATGGTTTATTTTGAGAAAATATTACTTTTACTAATATAATTTAATTACTCGTAAACAAAATACCATAATATTTATTTACTTCTTCAAATTGCAAAGGGTCGGTAAATGCAAAATACTAAATGCCGGATATTCTCATAAACATTTTATTTTTTGGTAGTTGATTGTTATGTATCTTATTAGTTTGTTTTTGTATGTTTTGTATTTTATGGAATATTTTACAAAAAATTACCAAACAATGTCAATACAACTTACTTACACCTGCATTACATACATGCTTCAAACTAAACAAAATCTAACAGTAAACTAGTAAATTGGATATTTTTTATTTTATTATTTTCTGTAATGCTAATAATCTGACAACTAGATTCTATATTGGGCATAATACTCCAGATTATTTTTTATTCCTCTTACATTTATTAATGCAATTACAATTTAAATTTTACAGCACTAATAATATAACTAAACGAAACTATACCGGTATCGGAATCCAGCACTACAGTTATTTCAACTATAACTTATAATTAAACCTGCACATGCTACTCGTACCCAATAGCAAATAATTACATTTGCAATTATTTAATTTTACTATTTAAAATCTTCATTTCTGCCGAAGATCCGGGCTGGTTCCCTCCGGAATTCCAGACAACAGGACCTGGACGTCAATAAGGTTGCTGCCGGTCTCAAGCAGCAGCTATACTGGACCATGTTGTGTTGACAGTGCACTTTCCTTATCTTCTTTTTTCCTTCATTTTGTATACTTTCAACTTTAATCTGTACCTTATATTTTCCTGCTTTTGTTCTCGTCTAGTTTTTCTTCTCTCTGCTGCTTCCTTTCCGACCAAGACTACCATTATTCTCTTCTTCTGTTAATTCTGCTCCCTTTTTCTGATTTAATTTGGGTGTTAGTAAACTAGATAGCACAGAAACATCCTAGTCTAAAAGTTGCACATTTTTATTTAACTTCTAGAATATCCGCATAGAAGTCTCTCACCGACAAGGGTGGCCGAGGTCATTAAGACGAACTCGTGAGAGGGAGGTTTGGGGTTCGATGCCCGTCAGGATCGTCCTCAGTCCTCAAAAATAGCTAGTGAGAAGGAGATATTTAGGCCTGGAACGCTTTCATCCTTTTTTAAAGTCCTTTCCCTATTTATCATTTCATCTCATATATCAACAGTGTCCACCGCCTATGGTACCTCAATAGTAAAAACGAACGCCAAACACTAATAAAATATCTCTGCCATCTTTAGGTATTTCAAATTATATGAACAAAGCTTAAACTCCCTTTTTCTATTTGTTCGCCACTTTTTTCTTTGGTAAATACCTGAAATATTTTAACATGAGCTGAAGGGAAGATTTTTTTTTTCAGAACTTCAATTTCAACTAGATCACAGAAAAACTACTTTCCATTGATATTTAAGTCTATTTAGATTCTATTTACAGTTGTATGATTACACGTTGGCTGTTCGTCTTAAAAGGAAAGTTTGACAGCTGTGCATTCTTTGAGCTTTTCTTGAGGTTTCTAATCCTATGATTAGCGACTCATTTTCATTTTCAGTAAAATGAGAGCACTCAGAATAAAAAAGCTTTGTCGCCAAGTAAGTGATGTCGTTAATAATAATTTACCATCAATTTATTGACGTCTGCAGTTTAAATAACGTTATTACGAAGTCACGTTGAAATACATATAAAGATTAGAATAGAAAATAATAACTGGTTTACATCCATCTATCGACTTTCGCTTTCCCTGTTCGGGATCACTTAGCAAGTTTTGAAAATACCTTGAGATCTTCTCTACTTCTAAGTATAGGAAATATCGATTTTAGAAAGAACTGATTAAGTGCAATGATTTACCATATACCACTGCTGTGTATAATTCAATTTTTAACATTTTATATTTATCGACTTTTGAATAAACGCTTCTTAATTATGTTTAAAAAATATTACAAAGATTAACATCTTTACACTATCAAATGTATTTAAACTTTCATTAATAAATTTTAAACATTATTTAAAGATAATTTATATATAATTCACAAATATATAACTTTAAACACTAAACAAAATCAATTTCCTATACCACTAGTAACTTTATTATACTACAAAAATCAGTTCATTATAACTTTGTCAATATATTTAATGCTTGCTCAGCTGTATTAAACATTAATGAAATGATTATATTTTAATTAAATATTTTCATCATAATGTGTTCGTACAAAGTATGTAATTTTGTTAAGCATATAGACGAACAATAAGTTAGAAAATTGTAACTATGTAGACAACACATTTTTGTATCATTGTTGTCAATGTTGCAACTTCACTAAATCCAGTTCACATGTCTATGTGATAATTGAATTTCTGTATAACAAAATAAAACTTAAAGATAGATATGATATCGTTGATTAAGCTTTAACATAGTAAGCCTAGGACTGTCAATTTTCTTTCATTCAGCTACTCTAAATGAGTAATCAAAATTTATGTCATAATATCAGTCCCAGAGCCTTCAATAATTCATTTTCTGTATCCTTTTTAAAAATTACCGGTATATTTTAAGATAGGTGTTTATCTGAATATGTATGGAATCATTAGACATAATGTGCTGGAAATAATCCTTAATCCTTAAATACCAAATTGCCTTTTTTCCCCAATTATGACGCAAAACAAAGAATTTAGATACAAAACTTCTTCTAAAGTGGTTAGCATCCTCTAGATGCATCTGTTACCAAAAGTTTAGTATGTTCTATCATTAATAAGATAGATCACTAAGTTAAACATTACGGAACCCGAAAAGAAATATCGAAAAAAAAAAAAAATAAAAATGCATTTTTAAACACTCTTGGGAGGTTATGCACTTTGATGATGAATTTTTTTTTTTTTTTTTTTTTTTTTTTTTTGGTTACGTTTGAGAGATTTACAAAGTGGTGCTGCGACTGTGACGATAAACTCTTCACTAAACGTAAGGCTCATGAAGTATCCTTGATCACATGTTACAAGCCCATAAGCTTTAAATGCAACGATCGTTACTAACAGCAGCGTCAGCTGGAAAGTTAGGAGTAGAAGACCTTGTATGTACGTGTACCAGAAAAATATAAGAAGTGGTTGACTTTGTATGTACTCAAGTAACGACGCAGCAAAAGGTTTGCATTTGCTAGAAACTTCAGTTCCAACTGTGGGGTGGATCTTTAGGTTGACTAGCAGCTGTGATTTTCTAGAGGGCAAGCTCCCAGGGGGCGGATGAACAGAGTAGAGAAAGCAAATATCTTTCTCCAAGTTGGATATTATTCAAACATTCCCGTTCATATAAGACAATATTACTCATTAGCCTCACGTAATTCATACGAGACAACACGATTGTAAGAAAATATAAATTGAAAATAAGGGCATGAAATGTAGCAAAAATTAAAGAAAATAGCAGAAATTCTTTAATAGCTAAAACATGCAACTATAGAAACGCTTACATGTGATCTCAAGTAACTATGTGTCATTTTCTATATGTAACGGTGATGAAATCACAGATAACGTGGAGCTCTGGTGTAGTGGGAAAAGGCACAACAAACAACTGCGCGAAATAAACGCCCCAGCACATTTCGCAGCACACCAACAACTGTCCTGAAAAGTTTACCCTGAATTCTGCCCTTAGTTCTATGTCGTAGTGGCATATTATAGAATCAATACTATGTAAAATCACAAAGAAAGTCGTCAAAACACTAGTCACTCTTTAACAAGAACCGCAATATCATCTAACACAGTGCTTGACATGTCATCTGACTGCATATGTACAAAGCAACTTTTACATAACCACTCAAATCAGGTTTGGAAAACCACGTGAACAAATGAGAAAAAATCTACCTACTCTATCAAAAGTTGGCTCTAGAGTAGGAGCTGGAGTTTATGGATTATCTCCCAAAACAAAGATCTCTGTAAGTCTTAAGAACTTGTTACAGATTTACAGGCAGTAGTAATTGCACTTCTGACCTGCCGTAACTTCTATGGGAAGAGAAAGTATTTGGACCAACGCCTACTGGTCTTCACAGACGGTCAAGCTAAAGTTAGTGCACTCAATTCTCATCAAGTCAACTCTAGACTTGTAAGGGGATATCCCCAAGCGCTCATTAACAAGGAATCAAGTATGAATTTTTTGTGCGCCTGAAAATCAGGACACAGAAGGTAATGAAGCAGCACATAAACTGGATATATGACCAGAAAATTTCTGCGGCATTAGAAAGATAACTGCTTGAACCGCAGTATATCAATGACATAAGAAAGAACCAGAAAACTGGAAGAAATTTTACGGTCAAGAACTGAGTAAAATTTTTATTAAAATATTCGATAGGGTTAAGACCTACTGAGTAGGGATAGGAAGCAAACCATAAAGCTATTAGAATGATTACTGTATATTTTGCCTTTCCGAAAACACCTACGGACGATGGGACTCCGCGTATAATGAAAATCTCATATGTTTTTCATATAAAAAAATCTGATGAAACTGCAAAGTGGAGCTTTGAAAATAGATTGTATCTATTAAAATATAATCCTTAGAACATGTAGCTCCTAAACTTGTAGGAAAGATTATAGAACTCACTGAAGCTATAGATCTTAAATTACAAAGTATCTAGTGTATCTACACACTCCAACATTAATCTTAATTAACTATGGAGGGGACAACAAATTGGAGGGTACCTCAGAAATTATTATTTTATGATACATTCTGAGGTTTAAAATTTAAATCAATAATTGGTTCTTAATCTGAGCAATAAGAAATGGAGCAAAACATAGACAGCTATACATTTTAATTTGAAATAATTCCTAACTTTAAACGATATTACAAATAGAGAGATAAGAGGAAAAAGTCAACATTATGAATGATATGCCAACTTTTATGAGAATGTATTGAACTTATTGAACAAAAATTATTTAAATCACATAATCTCTGACATTTAAATTGAAGAATTGAAAAAACTATCGAAATCTGCTAATGTTTAACAAACTTAAGAAACGTCGCCTAATTCAACAATCCCAAAATCAATAATCCTTCCTTTGCAATAAAAATTAATATAAATAAGGGCTGCAAGAAAAACAGCTGAATTATTATGTAATTATAAATGATAAACTACAAGACCTATTAGGTGATATTTAAGTGTTAGAGAGGAAGAAGAAAGAGCACGACAGAAAACATTGATAAAGAATGGGTAGATCTAATAGGATGCAGTAATAAAGCCTTGTGAAATTAAAAAATGTAAAGTACCCAATATTTTACAGCAAAGAAGTGGAAGAGCCGTGAAAAGTGATAGTAAAATAATTTTAAAACATTTTTGGGGCATAGAAAATTAAAGTAATCACCACCTTTTCTCGATTTGTTAAATGTGTGAATGCTAATATTTATGAAGTTTGCATTTAACATTCATAATCTTCCTTAATTCCGTATATTCAGCGTTTTAAGTGCCGTCACATGACTTTTAAAGATGCACGGATTAAGATGTACAGCTGGGAAAACACACAATATCAAATGAATATTTATACAGTATTTAAAATAAACACTTGTTCATAAGCTAAAGTTTCATGTATCAGTAAAACTGATGAGAGCGGATTCAACATGGGTGTGAAGCCATTACAATTAGTTAGGCAATGCTAGGTCCAGGCTACACAGGAAGAGCCTCACGGAGAGTGGAAAACAGTGTTTTATCAAGTCTGATAGCTAGAAAGAGGTTTAGGATGTCAAAATGTGCTGCTGAGTAAAGGAAAAACAATAAAATGGCAAATAAATGGGTTTTTAACAATTTATTTTGTAAATTGGAGTAATTCAGTTATATTTATAGGAGCATTTAATAAAAGCCTTACAAAATTTATGAGAAAAAAATCCGTCTGCAATTTTATTTATAATCTATTTTCTATTTAAAAAGCATTCTTCAACAATGACAGATAACGAAGTTCATTAAACATGCTACTGCATGTAAATGATAAGTTTTAATATTTAATTCAGAAGATAGGCTACAGATAGCCACGTGTCGGCTGAAGGAAACATGTCATAGCATTGCTTGGAGAGTATCCGGAAAGAAACAAGGTTAATCTATATGGAACAATGGTAGAACAAAGGTCAGATTTTAATTGACTTGTTTGTGACGTAACTTGTGACATAATGAGAATATGATAAAGCATTTCAAAATAACTGATGTACATTTCAAGAAAATTCAGAAGAAAAACAAGAAAAGAAACTTAATATTATACTCAGCAGTGATTCAACCTAGAAAGTGAACCATGAACTTACTTCTAGAAACATTTCTGCAACACAAACTGCTGGTTGTGAGTTTTAAGATGTACAAGAGAAGTCCAAATTAGAAGCACAGACATAATACATTTTAGGAATGGAACAAAGTAACAAGACTATGCAGAAAGTAGAATCCCAGCCAGTTTATTTAACTGACCAAGGAGGTGGTAATTAAGTGTGAGACCCTAATAAGCTTTATCTAATGAGTAACAGAAGATAAAGTAGAAATCCATTATATAAAAGTACAAAGCCTTGACGGTAAGTGATTAATTTAATATATACATATTTTGCATTCAATTTTAAAAATATTATTTTCATAGACATTTTTGGATACATAGATTTTCTTGAAGTCTTTAAACTGTTAATAAAAGCTGTTATATGAAAGAAAATATAATATTTTTGATTAATGTATTTAAACTTTAATAACGATTCGTAGCTAAGGTTCATTGGATGAGCTAGTCGCGAAGTTGTTCTGCGCGGGTCATGCGCTCGTAAGGTTTCCTTGACCTCTTTTGCCCTGCTTTGAAGCTGCTCCACTTATCGTACGATGCAAGAAATTGTTGCGGTCGGTAGACAAGGCTAGCCAAACTCTTCAGGGATTCCCACATTGCGATAATTGCGTGTACGTGCTTTATTTTCCATGTCATACTAAATTATTAAGTAATCCTTCGCAATGACTGACAGAATTCCTGGAAGTTTATTTCGTCCTCGATAAATAAAATTATGTGGTTCGAAAGCTGGGTATACTGAACTTTGTCAACGTTTCTCTCTTTCTTCAGGTCCAGCAAGTGTATTTCTGAACCCATTCCGGAGCACAAAAACCAACGCATCTACCGATATATTGACAGAAGTAGTTTTTTTTTAAAAAAAATAAAGCCGTTAATTTTAAGATTTAAGGCAAGGCATGTTTGAAAATTCAAAAATATATTTACTAGAAATTTCTTCACAAATATTGCATATGACATTTTATATTTCTCATTATACTTTAGTTCTCTTTTATTCTAATTTATTGTTATCAACATTAAAACCCCCCAGGTAGAAGATGAATAAAATATTTATAATAATTTTATACTTTTTATAATTTAGAAGCTCTTTCTAAACAATGTCATTTTATTTTAATAATGGATATGGAATTTAAATGTTCATCTTTATATTTTTTTTAACATTTACAAGCATTACATATTAAATAGTTTATCATTTAAAATATTTTTGTAGCAACTGCTAGGTTAATCTTTTTAATGGTTACTTAACAGTTCCTAACATTTTTTACACATTAAAAGTGTGAAAAATACAAAGTGAAAAATTAAACGTTAAAGTTTACATAATACCGAATACTATTTTGTCATATTAGAAACAATCTAGTTCATATATTTGACATGGCTCTTTCTCCTTTCCTCAGCAGCAGATCTGAACATCTTAAGCCTCTTTTTAGGCAATGTGGAGTTAATCAGACTTGATTGATTGGTTTATTTAAAGACTCTCTTTAATATCTCAGGTCATCAGCGTCCCATTCAACTCAGGGCGTGAAACGGCCGACAAATTTTGCTCAGAGGCCTCTCTTTCAGGCTTGAGGTTCTTTTTCGTGCCGTGAATGTACGACACGGGACCCACGGCTTTACTTCCCTTCCGAAGGAAGCCATACTTACGATTTTTACGCCCGAAAAAATCCATCGGTCCTGGCCTGGTTCGAACCCGCGATCTTGGGTGTAGGAGGCAAGTATGGTAACCACTACACCACCAGGACCGACTGAATCAGACTTGGAATACCATTTTCGACTCTCGGTATGTTTCTTCCTCTCAATTTTTATAATAAGTGACGCACTGCCAACTGATGTACACAATGATAAATATGCTCCCAGCATATCTAACTGCTACTTCAAGTTTATTTATTGGAAATAAATTTTTCTTTTGGCATCTGCTCCGTGTGTAAACATTTCTTTCAAAACCTCAGGTGTGTTTGCAGCCTTTGGACCACGACCAACAAGCCCGGAAACATTATTTTATTGGATTAACGCCGGCCGTGAAAGCCTAAATAATTATATTTATAAGTGAGATTCTGATGAGCAACTTATTTTTTATACAAGATCACTTCTCTTTTCTGAATTAGGTTTCAGTCGGAGTTAACAATGGACGCCTTGCTCTTCAGGCTCCATAGTAGACGGAACATAGGGATACTTGACTGTAAATCTTGTTACTAAGGCGATTCCTCTATTGTTAGTAAAATAGAAATACGAATCAATCCCTTGGTTCTCTCTGTTTCATAAGAAATGCAAATGGCATAAGATTTGTATATTACCAGCTTTACACTCTAAATAAAGTGTTTTTTATACTAATGGGATGAAGTTTCACCTCTAAGACTTGTAGGTTATTACACCACACATAAACACACAAATTTTCTGGATAATTTAAACACATTCTTAGCATATTGAACTATTCTAACAACCTATTATATTAATATTTAAAAATTAACACAAACATTTAGCTAAAAAAAAACTGCCTGTATATGCAAACAGGTACACTAAGTCCAAAGATACATTGCTGAGGTCATAAACAAGGGAAATGCTGCAGTGGTTGTACCATTAGATTTAGGCACTCCGTTTAGGTTTCTTTAATGAATCATTTCCAGATCGAGTTGAGCCTATTGAATTGTCGCTGAGGTCCCCAAATTTGACACTTTGTTTTAATGTATAAAGTCAAGACTACGGCGCAACTGACCGCAGGACTTGTAGCCGGCAGAAAGCAACCAGAAATATCACATGGATTGACAGGTGGGTATGTACAATCAGGTCAACGACATTCATTTTGGCTATTTTTTTTTTTTCAAACGCAACATTAAATATAAAATAACTTTGAGCAGTTCTTGCAAAAAGTAATAACAACTTGATTTGAACGATTTACCGTAAGAACGCATTTCAGCAACAGCGTTCATCATATCAAAAATTGCACAGAGGTTCTCTCACTTTCACCAAAATATCTACACTAATTTTCCGGACACCCTGTATATCTTAAAGATGTAAATGTTTGTGTGTTTCCGTCCAGTTCGTATTTTGAACTAAATCTCTAAAATACTCTGTGAAGTAAGATTGTTGTGCATTCTTGAATATATATTGACGAGAAAACGTTCATAAAACTTCTATAAAGTTCTAGTTTCAAGAATATTCCCAAATGCGTACCTTTTGTTACAAATATTATTTTCCTTTAAAGACAGTCACCGCTTCAGATGCTACTAGTTCGTTATAAAGCAAAAAGGTTTGTTCCTCATATCTGATCATGCTATTGTTCTACACCTTAGCATTATGAATGAATGAGTAAATAGTGTTTAACGCCCGCTTTTGCTACAGAGGCACCACAGGCGATGGACACTGGTGATACATGAAATGAAATGATATATTGGGAAAGGATTTATTTTTAAGGAAGGAAACTTCCAGGTCTAAGTTAGGGTACCTCCCCGGCATTTGCCATTTATGAGGAGTGAGGAAAACCTAGAAAAAATCTCAGTCAGGGAGGACGGTGCTGGCGGGATTCAAACCCGAGACCTCCCGCTCACGAATCCGCGATTTAACGACCTCGGCCACCCGTGGCGGTGGTTTAGCGTTAGCTACAAATACAACGTAAATGCCAGAGGTCGCCCGCTCATATTCCACCTCGGTCATTACGTAAAGCGTTCTAGTATTTTTTATTATCTATTTTTTTTAATCTGAACTTACAGCATACACCAATATCGTGTACTATCTTTACAGTTATGAAAGCGCAGAAACACACAAGGCAACAAATTGAATATAAATTAACTAAAATGCAGTTCTTTCTTTCATTATTTTATAGTGTTTACTCAAAGTTTGAAAGCACCGGATATCAGGGCTATACCGCATGTTAAAAATATAAGTATATAACTCCTTATATTCAATTTGAGAAACACATGCAAAAAACATTCAAAGGCGCAAAAACTGGTTTGGGATATTGTCATTTTAACTTTAAAAGCAAATTTCCGGAACTTCTAAACATAAATACAAATGCTAAGAGTGTCAAAATATAAATGAAAATACCCCCAGTGCAAAATGGAAATAGTAATTTTAGATACAAGTTTTAAAAGTAGCATTTTCCTTTGTGAAGGAACTCACGAACAAGATTAAATCACTTATCACACGATTGTTAGATATTCTATAACATTTATAAATGAATTAGCAAATTATAGATTAATTTGATTTCAGTCATTCTGAAAGTTTCTAGTTTCAAAGAAATAAGTTCACTTGTTTCTACAGGAGGGGAATGGAAGAAACCTAAATCTTTTAATAATGTTACCGATATCACAGCGGTGGTAACTGGTGCCTTTGCTGACGTAAAATTACAAATTAAATGTTTCTTTTTATTAACATTATAGAAATTATTTCTTTTAAACTTTCAGTTTAAAAATGAAATTTTCTCACGCTGAAAGAAGCTTGGGCATGCGCAATGATGGGACCAGCTGTAACTGATTTTCTCTCAGCCTGACATGGTTTCAGGGATGTCATCACAACTACATGTGCAACTGAATCTTGGAAATATGTTTAAAATAAATGTTATTTATAAAAAAACAACAGAACATTTATCACATATTATTGCCGCCATATCTAAAATTGATTCATCAAATGAAGTGTTCTATATGATACAAGGCACGGTTTAACATAAGGAACGCTTTGTCCCTTTTGAAAAATAATCATATATAGTCCCTAATTGCTCTATGTCCTGATTTAGAAACCACCATGAGGAATATAAAAGTGTAAGCAAATATAAGACGTTATAAAATATATAAGTTGCATTCGTTTAATAGATTAATAATCATATTCCGCATTGAACAAAAGTTGGTATCTCTGGAGGGTTATAAAAAGTATAATACTGTGTGTTGCAAAATACAGTCTCTAGTTTGAGTGCTTACCTTGTGATGAAAGAACTGGTTTTAATATAATTTGTCTAAAAATTACGGTACAATAAGTATATATTTTACCATAATGATTTCATTATTTTATTTCTGTACGTTTTTAAACACAAAAAGTATGCGTTACAAATAATCCGTGACTTAAGCTGTAATGTTTAAGAAGTTTATTAAATGTATAATAAATATCATCATAAAACTATTATTGTTATTAGTATCATCATTCCCTCGTCGGTCCTGGTGGTATAGTGGTAACCATACTTGCCTTCTAAACCCAAGATCGCGGGTACAAACCGGGCCAGAGTCGATGGATTTTTTCGGGCGTAAAATCCTAAATATGGCTTCCTTTGGAAGGTAAGTAAAACCGGGGCCCCGTCTCGTACATTTACGGCACGAAAAAGAACCTCAAACCTGAAAAAGAGGCCTCTGAGCAAAATTTGTCGGCCGTTTCACGCCCTGATTTGAATGGGACGCTGATGAACTGAGATATTAAAGAGCGTCCATAAATAAACCAAATCAACAACAATCAACCCATTATTAATTATTAGTGGATATAAAAGTTTCATGGGTAAATACTGTGAACAGGTCTTTTAGATCTTTGTTTACTTCATTGTGAAAAAATCAACAATTTATATAATAGATTTGCAAAAAAAAAAAAATAAATAAATAATAATTTTTACAGTCACGTAATCTGCAAATTTTCATATTTAGCAATAATAATAGACTAGAGAGAGATACAAACTCCTGCGATCTTTTTCTCCTTCAGTTTTCTTATTCTATCGTTCAGTAAGATACGAGATACTAAGTATACAATGATAGTGCTACCGACTTTGGAACATCTGAGAATTTGAGAAGAAAACGTCATCTCCGCAATTTGCTGGGTTTCAAAATGTGCCTTTCTTCTGTAGCCAATCTTCGAAAAATATTCCTACCAGTTGTTCAACATGAATTGATAAAATTTAAGTTGCAGTTGTTTTAACTCACTTTAAAAAATTTTCTTGGTTCAGTAGCACCATAGTCTTCTTTGCTCTTATAAACAGTTATTATTTGAACAAAAAGCAACAAACAAATTAAATCATTAATAAGATGAACATGAATGTTATTTCACTGTAACTTACAGTTGGAATGTTATGATGAAAATGATAGAATGAGCTTTCTTGGCATAAACGTTTTTTTATATAAAATGTAATATCTAAAAATAGATTTTAGTTCCATTTTATATGTGTATAATTAACTTAAGCATAAATGAAAAGAATGTATCATTTTTTTTAAAAAAATGTGAGTTAGAATTGTTTTGCTTCCCGTCTTCATTTGCTAAAATTATCGTTTATTTTTCACTTTGTTGGAGGCGAAGTGTATATTTATGCACCATATTGTTAAGAAAAAAATTTACATTTACTAACAATGAATTTACTTATGTTAGAAACTATTATGTGTTTAATAAAAGTCAGAGTCCGGCTTTCTATTCCCTTTTCATCGAGGTTGTCGACGAGGTCTTGCTGCTGCAGCGAATTAGAGAATTGAGGCCAGAAGGAAAACTAAATTTACATCTCAATAATGTAATACATTCCATCATGCATTGCATAATATGTCAATAAATTACAGATTGTATTAAGCCTTTGAATATTGTGTTACCTGTATTGAGAGCATCACATGCAAATATACACTTTAATATATTTTTTAAATTATATTATTGAAAATATATCAACTAGAACAGAAAACAAAGCAATAAACTACGGTAGGTCCATAAGTTTCCGGCCTCACCGATAAGGATTATTGCATTCACAAAACCTTTAGTCATACATACCTGCTAAGTAACAATTGCAGCTGTAACTTTCGCTTCGATGTATTCAATTGTTCAGATATAGTTGCATAAAGAAGGCTATGCGTAGAAAATTGTGACATGTTTAAAATGGAGTATATTCTTCACAAAAGAAGAACTTATTCCAAACAAAATAAAACAGAGATTGGACGATGTATATGGGGAAGCATCCCCTCATATTCGACCGCAAAAGAATGGGCCAAACTTTTTCAAATGGGTAGAGAAAACTTTGAAGACAAAGAGCGTGAAGGCTGGCCATTGGAGGTCTCGCTCCTGAAAACATCGCTCTTGTGGAAGGAGTAATTGTGAAAGACCTGCGGCTCAAAGTTACAGAAATAGCAGAAACGTTGGGCCTTTCTAAAACAACAGTCCTTCGAATTATTCATGAACATTTAAACATGAATAAGGTTAATGCAAGATGGGTGCCTAGACTTCTTTCTCCAGTCCAAAAGCAGCAATGAGTCATCCGTTGTCAGGCATTTTTGGAGCTCTGCCGTGGCAACGAGAGAGAAGTTCTGCAAACCGTTACAGGAGATGAAACTATGGTTGTATCTTGTCCAAAAGAGAATCCATGGAGTGACGTAAACCTGGCGAAGCACCGCCTCTAAAGGCCAAGGTCACTCATCAACCAAGAAGATCATGACCACAACTCTTCATTGACGTCAAGGAGAGGAACACCACAGTAAATGGGGAATGTTCTGTCCTACTGCACAGACATCAAAAAGAAAAGGCGAGGAAAGCTGAGTGGTGGTGTGCGCCTTCTTCACGACAACTCGCCTATGCGCACAGCTCTTGTTGCAAAGGAAGCTGTGAAGAAATGTGACTTCAAGAAAATCGACCATCCATTTTACAGCCAGCCCAGTGACTATTTCTTGTTCTCAAAACAAGAAGAACCTTCGAGGAATGCAATTTAAGTGTGATGAAGAAGTGATGGATGGTGTTTATATCGATTTTGCTGCCTGAGTTCTGATTATTTTTGGGGGAGAAATGTATTGCAATGTATTGCAATAACAGGGTAACTATATTTAAAAGTGAAATATGGTTTTTGTCTTTATCATACCTAGAAAATGGTTAGGCCGGAAACTTATGAATCCACTCTCTTATGTATGGAGAGCGTTCAGATTTTAAATCTTTCAGCTCCTGCATACACCCCTGATCTTGATGACGACGGTTATAATATGTTTTGAATTTCTGAAATACGCTCTGATAGGAAAAAAACTTGAACAGCGATAATGAAGTCAAAGAAGCAGTGTATTTTGGGGTACAGTCAAAACCCAAAATGTTTTGTAAATAAAAATGTTGGTGCAACGAGAAAGAAATGGAAAAGAAAGTGCTCATGTGGGTTATTTACCTCGTGAGTCAGTGAGGATTCTAGTATTAAAATATCAACAATTCCAACCAATCACATGTTTTATCGTTTCCGTTTCATCACTTTAATTTTATCGCACCTGCATGCAATTGTTTTTCTGCCAGTTCATCGGAAGAGCGCATTGAAATATCGTTATAGCTTCGTTATGTAAATCGATGGTTTTGTGCATATAAGCATTGCGGATAATTGTGGGTAAAATGGTTCAAGTGGAATATTTGAACAATGTAATCTGTGTGTATAATGTTTGCAAATGTGAAAAGTAAAAACTAGCATTTCTTATGATTTCTGTGAGTGTAAATATTTATACTTACTGTACACGTGTGCACAAATGTGATAAACGCATTTACCCTTTTTTTTCCCCCTTTAAGAGTAACTAAACAAACCGTATTAAGTGCACAGTTACAACATTTGGGTTTCCAAACTTTCAATCTTCCAGTCTTAGGCTGGTGATTTTTACATTCATCCTTGATTTAACGTATAAATAACTGTTATCACTTCTATGTTCAATTGGTAGTGCTATATTCTTGTATTTGTTTCAATAAATACGAAAAAAAAAATGAATTGACGAGATTAAATGCTATTTGAAATGGTGTTTCAAACTAAAAGCCTAGCACAAAGAATTCCTACACTCCAAAGAGAGGAACTGTTTGGCTTCATATGAGATTCAAACTGTCTTTATTAATACAAAGTATAAATTATAGTTGTGCAAGAATTGCATAATATATTATACATAAATTTCTATTCGTAACTATAACAGTCGTTATACAGGGGAGATCACATAGAGTGTTCCATATCTTAAATGGACCGAAAAAAAAAAACGCTAACATTTCCTAAACGCAATATGCCTGACATTTGCTGTCACGGGAATTGATTCTGGATGTCAGAACTTCAGTTTCTATACCACCAGTGGAAAACACTGGTACACATGATGTCCTGATCGATTACGCACTTTTGATTTAAAATACTGTTCGATTAATGAATGAATTCGGACTTTCATAGAATTGAATTTCGGAGTTATGGGAGCAGGAACCAGATCATATACAAAGCAATCGCTCATAAGATTAAAGTATTACAAAGGCATTCATTTTAATTAATCAATAGATTTAATAGTTCTAGATACAAGTATTTTTATTTTTAAGGTTCCCAAAATGGATTGTCTTAGAACCTGCCAAAGGAAAATCATTAGATTCGAAATTTCCGTCCATACTGCGATTTTAGTTGTGGATCTAGTAACTTTAGAGTCCGAGCTCCGAAATACGATTTGACTAATAGAATTGCTCAAGTACTCAACTTCAAGGTATCTAATAGACTGAAACAGTGATTCATTATATTTTATATCTTTATATAACCCAAACGATGGTGTTCGACATCTATACATCGCCAGAGTACTTGTAAACGGTCTCACTTAGAACACGCGACAATTGAATAGAAAAGAAAGCATAAAAAAGTGTACACCACTCATGAAAGAGGACTTTCAATAGCAAAAAATAAATCCTAGTGTAGTTACTACACTACTGGTCGTTAAAATTGCAACACATTATGCTTGTTCATAATAGCCATTTGGAAATGAGCCATTGGTATCCATCACGTCTGTGTGTTCGTTCTACCTCGATCTACTGATCTCATATTCGCTTCAAAGTGGACGCATTTCGTCCAGCACGAGCAAAATTCAGACACCTGCTGCTATTGCTCTCGTTTTTTTGACGAAATATTCTCGTTCCTTCTAAGAAAATGTGGGGTCGGTTTAACTGTCTCTTATGTACTTTGCAATTTTAATGATCGACAGAGTATAATTCACTATGTGGACTTCTATGACCTGAAGAAATTGACACGCACGCAAAGTGGTAAATACTGTTACAGCCAATGTTGATAGTGAAAATGAATGAACAAATCTACCGTCATTCAGTACAATATTACCTTTCTGAAATTTTTTTAAATAGGTGTATTAAAAAAAATAAGAGTGCAGGAGAAAAACCCAGTAAATTCATTGCATCTTTCTCTAAAATACAGCCATAGTTGCCTGTAAATGAGAACAAGAAAAAATATTTCATTTTATTACTAAAAAGTGGAGCTATGCCATTTTATTGAAAAGATCGCTACTGTCAAAACGATATGCACAGTGCAGAGAAGCAGAAGGAAGAAGAGGAATTGAAGTTTAATAATAATTAAGTTTACTCGTGTGACAAACATGTTCACTGCACTAATTTCAGTTATCGGTGCTTTCTATTAGAGTTTTCATTTTAAAACATAAAAATTACAAGTACATTTTAGTCCCTTTCCAAACGTGTTAAGGGACGCTGGGGGTGAATTTTCAAAGTTCCATATTTTTGTATGGATTTTACTGAAACTTTCACTGCGATTGCATAGCTGTCAAGTTACCATGTATACCAAATTTCATTCAAATTGAATGCATCTTTGCGAGTTATAAATTATCTCATAAAGTTTATTACGTGAATATGAAGCACAATGAAAACGTCCCACACTGCTCATGAGTTGAAAAATTTTGTCGGCATTTTTTAAATTGGAGATTTGAACCCCATACAAATATTGCTTACAAAGATATTTTAAACAAATTTGATTAGAGAAATGTGATAAAAAAAAGTTAAATGTATAAGAAATTTAATTTTTTAATTAAAAAAAATTTCATACAAAATACCGAGAGTGTCAAAAATGTATGCACATTCTTTCAGTCAGTAGATGTCTATTTAATATATTTCAAAGTCAAACCGATAAACAATGTGTAGTATGATGTTCTGTAAGCAGATGTGAGTCACATATATTATGATAGCGCTGCTACGTGACAGATAAATCAACAATGAACAAATGATGTCAAGATTATCGTATTTATTTCTGTAAACAGATGTGACTCACATTACGTTATGCTAGCGTTGGTACAACGAAGTGAAGCCAGATTATCGTTTGAAAAGCGGAAAGCACTTTGGAAGTGGTAATGGAAAACAGAGAATGTTATTGAAGTTCAAAGGCAATGGAGACGCAACACGGGTAACAATTACACACATTCGACATAAATTTGAGACTCGTGGTATCGTATGCGATGTTTACAAGGGCAGATTTGGCAGATCACCACATTACCACCGAGATATACGTGCGTATCTTGATGACAATCTTCCAAGGCACTGGATAGGACGAAGAGTTCCGATTGAATTTCCAACGCGTTCTCCGGATCTAACTCCGTTGGACTTCTACCTGTGGGGAACTCTTAAGGAGGTTGTATACCGTAGAAAACCAGCTACACTAGCAGCACTTCGGGAAGAAATTGAAGCGGCATGTGCTGCAATCGCTGAGGACACTTTCGCAAACGTTGCTCAATCAGTTGTTCAACGTACTCAGAAGTGTATCGACGCCGAAAGTGGGCATTTCGAGCTACTGTTGTAACTGTAAATGTCTAAGATGATTAGTGCTCATCATTTTTTGTTTGTATGAATTCAGTTTTGTAATGTTAACACAGTTGTTTCTTTGCTTGAAGTGTGTATACATTTTTTGGCACACTCTGTATTTTGTTTTGAAATTAATATTGAAGTTAGCATGTAATTTGTTCCATAGAATATTACCATGGATACTGCTGCACATTCTGGTAAATTTAATTAATTTTAAACAAAAACTGCGACGATTTGACATTTTGAATGTGTGAAAATGAAGTTTTGAAAAAAAAAACGCTGTTGTATAAAAGTGTATGCTGGGAAACTGTGTAAATTAAAAGGACATGCGGAGTTTTCTAAATGGATGCAGAGCCCGAAGGGAGGGGGTAAATGCAAATGTTGACTTTTTGTTGACGCTCAAAGGCTCAAGGAACCATTTGCAGAAAAAAAAATCCGGATTTTTTTTACCCATTTTGGCAAAAAACTCACTCCAAATGTTCCTTAAGTACATTGCGACAAAAATTTAAGACATGATTAATTCTTATAAATTGTACAGTTAATGTATAATTTAGTATGATGACTACTTTCTGATATGAGATGATTACTGTGCAATAAGATATTAATAAAATTTCTTAAAACCAAGTAATTTAACACAAATGTGCGCTAAGTCCTGGGTTACATAATTGTGTCGTACATTGTTTTAGTGCTCAGGATTTTGAACTTGAACCTCTCAAATGCATGGGAGCAGTCTGCTAGCTAAGGACAGGCCCGCTTACGTCATCTCATGTCCAAAATTGTGGAGCTATTAACAGAAACCGAAAGTGGTGGTTTAGACTCCTAGGTAATTAGCAGCAATATCAATTTCACGAAACCAGTTTACTATAACGGAATTCTGTCCAAAACGACGTACTTTTTACCACATTCCAACGGAACAGTAAGCAAGTGCGAACGCAGCAGAATAGTTGACATTGAAAATATAATGATACTCGCGCCCACCCATCTTGGAGTTGCAGCAAGCATAACCTGAGAACTAGGAGTAAACGTAGGAACCTCAGGGTCAGCTGATCAAAACCAGTTGGTATTTACACTCGAGAGAGGTGAGTCATGCAAGTCTAATTTTTTAGTAAAGCAAGGAAGTTAAAAGCAACTGGTGCTATAAAAATGTTAGACCACTTTTTCTTAGAGCTGCGTCTCCAAGCTGAACTG
Organism: Metallyticus violacea; assembly: GCA_030762175.1. Lineage (NCBI taxonomy): Eukaryota > Metazoa > Arthropoda > Insecta > Mantodea > Metallyticidae > Metallyticus > Metallyticus violacea. The sequence goes on from CM060846.1 coordinate 43,714,654, forward strand.
AACATTCTAAATATCGTGATTATGCTCATACATGAGGCCTTGAAAATGATTTCATTGACTTCGCTACTTTTCTACTCTATACAGCATATCCCGGACATTAAGAGCCAGAGAGAAATGATCAAAATGAAAACACTTGAAGAGAAACCATTAAAAACCTTATTTGCTTAGCGCGATACTGATCACAAATGTCGCTGTAATCAACCATCATCTTTAGCATTAATATCCCAGTATGTGAACAAAATCAAAACTTCAATAAAATATATTAATCTGTTGCTTTAAAATTTTTATTTCATATAATGCAATGGTAAAGTTCAAAATATTAGTTTTTTAAGCGTTTTCCAATTCCGCTAGTAGACAGTAATCTATTTTCGTTACTTTTTGGTCATCTTTTTAAGTATATTTTGACATATTAATTCACATATTAAAATATATCTTTAAATAGTTTTTCAATGTAATGCATAATTATAGAAACAAACAAAGAGAGTGAAAAACGTTACTGCTACATGAAACTATTGCATGTCGTTGCTCTATTACCTATTTCAGCTAACTTTAAGCACAGTGTGAGGCCTTTAGTGTAGTTGTTGACAAGAAGGCGTGGGCATGGTGAGAGAAGATAGCAATGTTATCTCACAGTACAATAAACAGGGTAATCCGAATAGTATAATGAGCACATACGTTATCTTTTTGTGAGTTGTTAACCTACCGAATGAGATAACAATGGTAATCAATGAACAAAACTTTCTGCAGGGCCTGTACAGAGTATGACGCAGACAGTTTGTTGCTAAGTAAGCTGAAACGAGTAATATGTACGAGTCTGGGTCCATAAGTTTCCGCCCTACAATTTTCTAGATATGATAAAGACAAAAACTATGTTTCCCTTTTCAATTTAATTACCCTTTATTGCAATGCACTTCTCACATCTTTGAATTTGCATTTCAATTCCCCTCCCCCAAATAGTCAGAAATCTTATCTGCAAAATGGGCATAAACAGCATCCATCACTTCTTCGTCACACTTAAATTTCATTCCTCGAAAATCCTTCTTGAGTTTTGAGAAGAGGAAATAGTCATTGGGAGCTAGATCTGGGATGTAGGGTAGATGGTCAATCTCCTTGAAGTCATATTTATTCACAACTTCCTTTGCAACAAGAACTGTGAGCACAGGCGCGTTGTCGTGAAGGCGCACACCACCACTCAGCTTTCCTCATCTTTTCTCTTTGACCAAGTAACGTTAGTTCAGATATTGTATAGAACTATATAAGCTCAATACATCACATTGTTAACAAACCCCTAAACAAGGTAATAAAACGAAAATCTTAACCAAGGTGTCGTGCGTGTTATGCCTCATGTTTGATTTCCGAGTTACAGATCTCTACAGACGAGATAAAATAGTATAATGAAGTCCAGATCTTTTAATGATATTTTTAAGGAAAATTATACATTAACTGTTTTCTCGGAAGCAAGGACGGCAAGTATGTGAAAAGCAGTAACTTTCTAATTTGCATTTTGGGTTTAATTTTTGTTTATATGGCAGTGAAATATTGTTCACTTGAAAGATAAGAAAATAACATATTTTATGATTTTGAAAATGTATCTTGTCAATTTTCCTAAAAAAGGGTGTTTAGATCCAAAATTGAACAAGTTCCTTTGGACACATATTGTTGACATTGGCTCTGCCATCGATATTTCGATTACCTCTGCCAATTTAATAGTTTTGGCATAATTTATACAAATAATTTGGAAACCGACATTTTAATACTAAAGTAAGGAGTATAGATATTTTGAAAACAATAAACCTTTTGTTTCCAAAATTGTTAAAAAAAGATGGAAAGAAATGAAACAAAAGCTCTGAAGAAACAACATTCTTTAATGAAAAATGTATTGTGTGAAAATAACGACCACACTTATTTTTACATGGTGTTCTCGGAACAATGCCAAAGTAAAGAAGAACGAATTTGTTCATCAGCAAGCTCCATCATATTCCCTTCCGGTCATCTTCGGAGATGTCTTCGTAATTGCATCTCTGTTAATTACCTCGTGGTAGAACTGCAAGTCAGAATTATCCTCCCATCATTAGCCTTTTCACGTCAGTAATTGTCTTTCTTTTTATTAGCACTCTGTTATATAAATGTTAAATATAACAGAAAAAAGTTAATATTCCAAAACCTTTTTCGACATTCCTATGTTCATCTGGTAGCCTGATTCGCCTTTGACGAGCATGAGTGCAGACGGAATCAACTCTTTACTGATGACGAATCTTTTCATTGTTGCAACTTTAAAATGTCATCCCATGTTTCTTCATGCTGTGTCGTGATAGGATCCCCTAGTTTATGAAAACGGAATATTTCCCAGTATGTTTCACGTTTGATAACTGAGTCAATTTCGTGAAGCTCATGTTCCACCCGTCCAAAGGCTCTATTTTATGTAGGAATGCTGGAGCAGGAAAAAGTACGTGCATTTGTGGTGTATATTGCTCAAATCAATACATTAACATGCACATCATAACAGTTTCTATTCTGTCTGTCACATCCACTCGAAAACAAACGTATATTTAGAACTTTTTAAAGCTTATGTTATTTAGTCTGTGATACATAGCAGGTGATCAAATTATATGTTTGGTCAGATACTTTAAGGACTTGATTTTTATGGCAGTCGAATGAAACAGTTATCACTGTTCTAGTAACGAACTTCTTTTTAGGTGTATGATACACTGCAAGGTGAGAATTACATTCAGTTTGAATTTCTAATTCATGCTGAATACATTTTGTACTTTCATCAACAGAAACAGAGTCAAAACTTAAATTGTAATGATTTACAAATATATTTTAGAAATAATAATGGGGCTTTTAATTCTGTTGTAGCATTGTATCATGCACAGATTTTTTACATTGAAAATACTGGGCAAATATTAATTCATTTTACTGGATGCTCGACAATAGTTTTTCCTCTGATGGGACAAGACTTTCAATCAAAGACCTTATTGATGCTCTTATTGTTGACAGAATGGTGAGATTTGTGGTCATCTCTCTGTTCTTATTGGACAACTGTCCAGTGTTAAAATATCTTTGCACATGCGCTGGGATCTCTCCTCACCGGTACCTAAAATAGAGCGGAAGCTTTTCTTGCATACCTAACAAGCTCTGTACTCTGGGATTAGGAAACGGTTGGTTGTTTCTCGAATTTGCTTCCATTCCCCACAAGACTTGCATGCTTGGAGGATTCTCTGTTACTGTACTTGCAAATAACACTATCCTGCGGTTTTTTTATCTTTTCAGATAGAAGGTCTGTTGCAACTTACGAACGTCTTGCAATGCAGGTTCATTATACTTAAGTGATCGTAAAACATGCTTGTAATATGAAAGTATTGGTAATTCTTTGTGGGATTAAGGTTTGTTTTTCGCCCTAGCATTTTTAAGGAATTTGGAATTCTGTGCTTCTTACGCCCTGCACCCTTACGACAAGTTATAACCTAGAATGCTGTACCACAACTTTCATTTGATTGTATACCTTCCATCTCTAGTTCACTGTTCTTAGTTGCTAACCTGTTGGATAAGGACAAATAATAAATAAATTGAATTCGTATTGACAATGTTTCTATTTGAAAGACTTAATAGCCATCAGACTCTAAAAATTATAATTAAATCTCTGCTCAAAAGACTGGCTATTGAAAAGTAAATAATGGCATTGTTATGCTACAGGCAATAAAAACTAAGAAATTCTGCCATAATAGCACACAATTATTATTATTATTATCATCATCATCATCATCATCATCATTATTTACCAGTTTAAGAAGGCCATTCAAAATGAACATTTTTGTAAAACATACTTACCCCACTGAAATTGCAAAAGATGAATAGTTGATTCAGAGAAGCACAATCAAAACCTTCAGTTGAAAATCGTTGTAGTTGTCTATCAGTATTTCCATAATCTTCATTCAAAGGTGTATAGGTAAATTAAAAATTACTTAATAGCTGTACATGAGAAATTTTGAAATTAAAGACGCTAGTGCTCATATATTCAAAGGGGGCATGAAATCTTTTGATTCCAAAGGAGGAAGTAGTCTGAGATCGTCATTTTGCTCTGATGAGAGAAATTTTGATTCCAATAGCCACTTTTATTTACGTTTTTAGTGGTTTGAATGTCACTTTTAAACCAACTGACAAGTACATAGAATACCCTAAGAAGAATACATATAGTAGACAAGAGAGGTTTTGAAAATGATCTAATTGTAGAGACATAGACATTTCTGAAGTCATTAAGTTCTTTTAGATATATAAATGTTACTACTTCTTTCTGGAGATTGGAAAAACCTCTTCTGGGAATAATTAAAACCTAAGATGGAAATAATTAAAATAACAAAAATCACCTATATTTACGATTAACAGCACTATTAGCACTGGCTATATCTATTCCTGAACAACGCAAATTTTCCGGCATCATAGTAATCTCATATACGTCTAAAAATTGCTTAAGAGTGGCAATTTTGCTTCGAAACACACAAAAGTTAATTGTTAACATAGTTTTTCTATAGAAGACATTTCGAGAAAACATAATTTTCTACAAGTCACTGGCTTTTAGTACATCCAGCCCACTTGCTGGACACTAACGAGGGTTTAGCAGTTGTCTAGCTCCTCGGGACGACATCCAAACAATGGGAAGTGCGAAATACAGTGCGTCCAAAAATTCACTGTGCACAAGCGCTCAGAAATGACAGCTGCGCGCGGAACATGGGAAGGAGGGCACATGGTGACACGCAGTTCTGCATTCCATTTCATTTAAATTCACTGTATTACCTCATTAATACAATTAGTACACTAAGTGTACATTGATTTACGGACACGTTGTACTTTTTGCGGAACACCAATCTATCTGTCCCTTTAGTATTTTCTTTATCCCTACATGTATTCATACATATCTGTTTTTCTTCGGGTGCTCTTAAAGACGCTTTTCTGGAATCCCACTTGAATATATATATGTACTGAACTCGATACATTTTTACTTAACACTTCATAACGACTACTATACTAAACTGAGCTAGTTGGAGAGAGCGAGACAGGCTAAACAACTGAGGTGGAACTTCGAAAACGAGCTGAAAGCGATCTCTACTCTCTCAGAGTCCGCGAGGCAGAAAACTACTTGCCATTTTAGCAAATCCTAAAACAGAAACACTTAAACGTTTGTTCTGACACTCTTCATAATGTTTGAAGTTTATAATTTTATGTATATATATTCAATAACAAATTAATTTGTTGTTTACAGGTATTTACTAACAATACAAGGATTTGTAATTCAAAGTTTTCTTCAGTTCAATTTGTATTGCTTTTGCTTCTTATTAGTTTACTTTCTTCTTAAAATTTGTTATATATTGTGTTCATATTGGCCATCAAATCAACTGACATATAAGTATGCAATCCTCTGTTGTGCATTAACTGTAAGACTATGGTAATTTTTTCAACAAATAATCTGTTTACCTAGCTCGTACTTTTATTATTGTAAACGTCAGGTATCAGCAAATGTTTTTTTCATCTAATGAATATCTTTATAAATTTGTAATCATCTATGGGAAAAATCACAGAGGTGGTGCAATTTCTTTGGAAGAGCACCTTCTGTGGTCAGTACCGTCTACCAGAAGTTAACTTAAATGTTTGCATACACAACATCTTAGCAATAAACTGTTGTAAAGAAAATGGGAATACTCTGTTAGCGCTAGCAAAGAAATATCATGTTAAAATATTAATGAAGACCAAAGTGAATCTTGAGAAAGGGAAAGCCAAATGGCCCAATAAATTATGCTACTGATAACATTGAGAAATGGAAGGAAAGGAAGTAAAGACAATACACCATTATAAATAAATTATTTAAAAAACTAAGTTCATGAAATACCAAGTAAATGAGGTATGAATGAAGACTTTCATTTAAAATGTGATTTTTAACTCCATTTTTTGAAATCCCTCAAGTTTCTGTGCAAGGATGAGACTTGACATAAAATTTATTTAGCTGTATAACATGAGTTGCACTAGTACCTTTCTTCCGCCTCCCCCAATTTTTTGATTTGGTTTATTTACGGATGCTCTTTAACATCTCATTTCATCAGCGTCCCATTCAAATCAGGGCGTGAAATAGCCTACTAATTTTGCTCAGAGGCCTCTTTTTTCAGGCCTTACTTAGAATTTTTACGCCCAAAAAAATCCATCGGTCCTGGCTGGGATCGAGCCCACGAACTTGGGTTTAGGAGGCAAGAATCGTTACCACTGCACCATCAGGACCGACGTCATTCTTTCCCGATAAATGTCCAAATTGAATGAACGATCTTTCAGATCATCTAACCGAATCTAACCTATTTGGGATATGGCAAGTTCTTTTAATGTTTTAGTTTCATTGCATCTCTAAACTAAATTTATTAGTAAGATTGCCTCACACTAATTCTCGAGATGTAGTTTAGTAGTGTGATATTTGACAAAAATAACGTAAGAAAACTGCTGCTACAATGTGCCAAGTAATAAATTACTTTTGTTTCTACAGATGATATTTTCATTCATTTCCGTATGTGAACTATCTACTTTTAGGTCGTTGATTTGACTTATTTATGGATGCCCTTTAACATCTCAGGTCATCAGCATCCCATTCAAATTAGGGCGTGAAACGACCGACAAACTTTGCTCAGAGGCCTCTTCTTTCAGGCTTGAAGTTCTTTTACGTGCCGTAAATGTACGACACGGGACCCACGACTTTACTTCCCTTACGAAGGAAGCCATACTTACGATTTTTAAGCCCGAAAAAATCCATCAACCCTGGCTGAGATCTTGGGTTTACGAGGCAAGTATGGTTACCACTAAACCACCAGGACGATTACTACAACTTTTAGGTGGTGTCGAGAACATACAGCATGCATTTCATGTATGCAACTTGGTCCAGTACAGATAGGTTAATCAGGAGTGCCATAGTCTCTCTATGCTTCTCAAGGCTGAGAAGCACAAGCACTGTAAAAGCTACAAGGTGGTGTCATCCAAGGGCATCCAGTTTTTTTTTTTAAGTCTGGGTTCATAAATTTTATACAACATTCCTGGCGGATTTGAAAAGGACAATATGATCAACACAACATAATTTCCTGATTAAGGTATCACCGAATATTATCTTATATTTCATAACGATTATTCACTCTATACACACATTACCTCATGGTCGCACAACTCTTGAAGGCAAAAACTATTATTATAAAAACTTGTTTCCTTGTGTTGGATACGCAAATGTGTTTCCTTATTTATTTAAAATTGGAGTTTATTGTAGAGTTGGAGGCGTATGTGCACCATACGCGGCTTACAAAATAGAAGATGTTCTGTTCAGACTTGCGATAAAATGTGTATAACATAAAGCATTTACAAAGTAGATGCTTCATTACATTTATGTATAATACAACGTTTAACCATGCTGCATTTTATCTTTTTATTCTATTATTTTTCATATAATTTCAAAATTGTCGCTCATGTGATACATTAAGAACGCTTCCTTACTCCCAGGTACATTTGAAATGTATATTTTTCATTTCATAAATAGAATTTTTTCAGTAAAAATTGCAGAATATTATGCATTCCTACTGCATGTTGCTGCCGCTTCCTACTTAGGTATAAAATATACTATTTATACTCACATACACTTTATTTTACACTTTTATGAATGATAGGTAATTTTATTTAAGTAATTCAAAATGCTAAAGAGAATAAACACCAGTTTTAGATATCCTTTCGTTGTACGAATATAAAATTGTTGTCCTAGATTTTTTCAAGGAAATGCATTAAGGAGTCAAAGAAGTATTTAAAACTATAATTGTTCATTAAATTTATCTTAGTATTTTGAACAAACTTTCCTTTCAGGTTATTTTAAATCTGCTATGTTAACAAAGTTAATTTAATTCATTTTATGCATGTTACTGAAAAAAGTTTACCAAGCAAGTAGATCAGCATATTTAGTCCATATGCAGGTTCAAGTTTCTCTCATTAGAAAATTTGGGATTTTTGCATTTGTGCAAAATTTATACAAAATATTAATACTATCTTTAATTATGGACATTCTAATGTAAGGATAAAAATATTAGGTTGTCTCATAAGAAATGTCGGGTTTAAGTGTGGTGTTGTGTAAGGTTTATGGTTTTCTTTTGTTTGACAGTATTATTTAAAGGATGTCATGGCTATTGTTGTGTATATTGTGAGCATATGTCAATCTTAGTTGTTAATGTACAATTATAAAATGGAGGTAACCCAGTGTGAGGTTAGAGTCCTCCTAGAACAAGATTATGAAGATGCTGCCGCGGCTCAAAGAATATATGAAGTGGAGGCAGAAAATGTCGTTACTGAGCGTAATGCACAACAATTGTTCCAGCGTTTCAATAATGGAGAAGAAAACACTGAAGATTTACCACACCCTAGAGGACCTAAGCTATAGAGTACTGAGAATACATGCAGAGTTTTGGAAGAAAATCCTCTAAAACAAAATACTCGTAGCCTGTCAGAAGAACCTGCTGCATAAAGACACCACACATTAAGACACTAAAAAACCATACAAAAGCTGTACCTTATGAATTGACACATTAAAGGTCTAACGCTGAGCGAACATCTGTCGTCATTGGCATGTGTGATGAAAAATGACAATTTTACAGCAACCTTGACACTTCGAAACAATGGCTTCATTCTCGTCGGCCTACCAAAGTCAATGTTAAACAAATTCGGTTCGACCCCAAGAAATATTATGTATCTAGTGGAGTTTTGAATGTGTGATTTACTGGGGGGTTTGTTCTAAATGGGCCGTGCAGTCGATGCGAATTTTAATTATCAACTGGAGCGAGTTCATGAAACTTTGAGACAAACACATCCAGCATTTGTTAATTGGAATAGATTTCTTTTGCAGCAGAGCAATACGGGACCCCATACCGTACAACCATGGAAAAAAGTAAGGGATCGAACTGCTACCACACTCAGTATATTACCGTTTGTTTGGAACCATGGCAAATTTCAAAAACATTAAGCCGTAGAAGAGTATCTCCGTATACTTCGCATCAAAATCTAGAAGCAGGTACCGCCGTGGGATAACAAACCTCGCTGTAGGTGGCTCAGGACTATAGAATCTAATGATCTTTATTTGAAGACAAATTTAATTTCTTGTTAGAAAACATTTAAGCAAAGTTTTGCTTAAAATGGACATTACTTATAAGAAAGTAAATGTGTGGGAAAGAGAAAGATATATTGAAATTTGTGGTAAGGTAGGAAGGGAAGGCTTGGCTTGGCTTTGAACAGGAGTTAAATATTTAAGTAGGTTAAAAAATGGATACAATAAGAAGATATGTCATATGTGTGAAGACCCAGATAGTGCTTGGCAATGTATACTAGAATGTAAGCAAACAAGCTTTGGAGGGAACAGTTCCTATTACGAAATTAGGAAAACTTACCAGATAAAATAAGATGTAGAAGAATTTTAAATTTAAAATCAGATGAAAACATTGAGGAACTGGGAAAATACGTAGGCAAGGTAAGACAGAAATGGTTATGGGTGTAAAATATTTAGGAAAGGTGCTTGAGAAATGATATAGTATTTTCAGATAGTGAAAGGAGGATGAAATGAGTAGGGGAGGGTATGGGACTAGTTATCTAGCATTAGTTCCTTATACACCAATAACCAGGGTGTTATTGCGTATAAGATCCTAAGGAATAAGCAACTCTCAAGGATAGGAATTTGGCAGAATGGATTCAATTAAAAAAAGAAGGAAGGTTTAGTATTGCAGGAAATATAATTTAATATTATATAGAATGTATAAATTACTTTTAATGTTGTGTTTTGTTTTTGGTTGGACCCGAGCCTGATCTCCTGGATATTCCAGTAGGTAGCTGCTGGTGAAACGGGGATTGGGGGCTGAGCCAATCAAATTGGAATAAATTTCGATTGGAGTTAGTGACTCCTGCAACCGCGGAAGATACTGTTCCTAATTGCATATTTAATAGTATTGCTTTATATTTGTGTAATATTTGTGTTTATTTTGTTAAAATACTCTGTATGTTGATGCATAAGGAATAAATACTACTACTATAAGACAGTATCTATACTACTGAGAAAATGAAATGTGTAACACGTATTCCAAATCTATTAGAAAGTTTATACACTGAAAGGCATTGGTCTATTGACAAAGGTTTTGAAGATATGCAAAACATTACTTTTAAAAATAAAATTCCCTTAGAATAATATGTGCTTTCTTCAGTAAATGTTCATACATAAGAAAATGCAAAAACAGTACTTTAATATTGTACCAATTGTTCTTTTAACAATATCTATTTTATTTTGATCCCCCTTAAATAAAATAAATCTAAACGCGGAACTGTAACCTGCAAGCATATTATTTATTTCTTCACATAACAGCTTAAAGGAGATAGAAGGAAGGTTAAACAACTGCTAACGTAGCTTATGTAAGGAATATAGGTATTTTCTTTGTGATTTTTTTTTGGCATGACTCTTGTAATATAATCAACGGCACTCTCACTTTCCTTTCCGAAGATCAGGAAAACGTTAACATTCCTGTGAATTAACACAGAAGGTGAACTTGATCTGTCCTTGAAAGGAGCGTTTTTAAACTATTTTGCAGCCTAATACTACGCCTTGCGGGTAAACGAATTGAAATAATTTCAGCATTTTAAGCAGAGAGCTTAGGTGAACAAGACAAAAATCTTGTGTTCTAGCCCAGTAAGTTGCTCTTGGGCGTGCTAGTAATTGCTTACAAGTTAGCTACAATGACGTCATAACAAGAGTTTAGTTGAGGGGAGCAAGCTGTTCGTAGCCAGCCCCAAGAGGTTTTGCTTGCGTCATGGTCAATGCCAGCGGACGTCACATAGAGCCGGGGCGCTGGGATGTTCCAAGATGTAACGAACCTGTTAACCACTACAAGACAGAAACAGGAGCAAGAAACCTTCATGGAAAACTCCACTACCTTTAGGCATCGCTGACCTCTGAAAATTCTCCAAAGTCGTTTGGTGTAGTCTAATGGAATGTTCTGTGCACCTTTTTCTTCTTCTTTCTTTACCTGCATTCCATTGTTTTGTACCGTTTTATATGTATATAACGGTACAAAACAAATTTACAAATATAGGCTCAGAGCCTTTAATATTTATCCCCCTTTTACTATCTCCATAGTATTCTCTGACTGGGGCCCGTGCATTAATTTCACTTCTTATCACCATTCATTTAGAAAAAACGAAATTCCTAATATTGCTACACATTTCTTATTTATGCCTCTATATTTACATCTCCTATTAGTTCTATTTATTACAACTACTATAGTTGGTTTTAGACTCCCTTAGTTCTGTCCTTCCCTGTTCGTGTCTATCCAAATCCTCCTTTGTGTTTCAACTTTCAGTAGTCGCAGCGCAACCCATTTGGTTACATTTCCCACCCGATATTAAGGTTAACACTGATTTATATTCCACGTAAATGTACTACGGAATGTGAAATCCGTCAAGATATACAAAGTTACATTAATGATATTATATGAACATTAAAAATGTTCTAAATTCTATAAATACACAGGCTCAGTAATGCCATGCGTATAGCAAAAATTATTTAAGTTGCAATACCATAATAAAAGAGCAGAAAAATTCATACTTTGTCATATGCTATACAGTGATATTGTACCATATTACAGATGTTTCTGAATATTTTTTAACATTATACACTATTCATCTGTGAATTTGTCAACGGAATAATAGTCTTTGTTGAATAGTTATTCTGTAAGAGCAGATTTGTATATTTTCCTATTATCGGATGATGGAGAAGAAGATGATGATAGTAACAACAACAACAACAACAACAACAACAATAATAATAATAATAATAATAATAATAATAATAATAATAATAATAATAATAATAATAATTATTATTATTATTATTATTATTATTATTTGAGTGCATGGGAGAGCATTATATGTCCTGATGCGTTCGTAATAAACTCCTTTTTGATAACAAGATAAGTTTTGATGTATTCGTAACAAACTTCTTTTTGATAACAAGATATATTTGCAAGGACCTATGCAAATTACATTTTTCTACTATTTATTTTATGTATTGGCGCATTTTTAGAATATCGGACTTTATTTATAATGCAGAATTTCATAAAACAAAGTGTATAATCACAGGGAAGGTTACAATGGTTAATTTTCAAAATAGTTCTGTATATGATCGTCTGTTATTCGTGCCACATATTATCTGTATTGATTTTTCTCGTCATATAAGATACGTTTGCTTTCAAATGGGCTCCTCAAAATATTAAAGCATATTTCATTATCGAAGAGAAGCAAGGTTAATAAGCTGTTTTAGAACAGTTAAGAGAAAAAAAGTTCTGATTTATTAAACGTATTCCCTTTATATCTTTTTTGGTATGCGTTAATCTCTTATCTTTATTGGTCTTTCCCATCTCATTCTTCTTATAATAATTTCTCTCCCAATACCCATGTTTTTAATAAGTCATATCTTTCTTTATTCCAACTAATAAGTCATGTTCCTATCTTCTAAAAATATTTCTTTCAAGGACTGATAACATTTCATCACTGGCCTGGTTTAGAGTCCAAGTTTTTCTTCCTATGTAAGAAATGACTTAATATTTTATATAACCGTGTATTTCTATTACGACTTATGCATTTATTTTTAAAAGTGTTATCAAGTATGCTTTTGTGCAACTAAATTTCTGGTTTTAGCTTCTTTGCTTTCATGACAATCTTTATTAATAATTATACTTAGATCAACTGTTCTAAATCATGATATCCTATGTTTCCTTTTGGTTTTCCAGTTTTGTGACATAAATTTGTTTTTTCTCTGTTATTAAAAGCCCTATATTTTAGATTAAACTCCTCAAATTGCTATATATTTCAATGACTGAATTTATATACACGTTTGCACCTGCTGTTAAATTTATCAATAGAGGAAAAAAAACTTTAACAATCTTATTGTGGTGATATTTTTCTGTAATGAATATCTCAAAACAGATTCAGTATTTTATTGTCTGTTGTATTTTTTTTAGATACACTGTCATTTCTTACTACACACTTCATCTTATAACGCCTTTAATTAATCCTTAATACCAGGAGTTGTTTCAATTTAACCACCTCTTAGATATTTCGTTCCAAAATGTTCATACTTGAACGTGCGGCACAGGTTATATCAAATGTAACTTAAGATGTGTGAAACTTTTGAGGAAAAAGTAAAAAATATACAAAATTCATTTGAGTACATGACCAATTTTTCTTAGTTTTCTAAGTGATTCATTTTTGTGATGTGCTCATAAACAAGTCCCACGTATTTTTGACTTTTACATATTTGTGTTGTGTTATGGTTTGCCAAACGCAAGGATCTAAACGCAGGTTCATTTTCTGCTCGTGTAACTGTGAAATGTTTTACAGTTCCTTCAGGAAAATATGAAATATTTGTATTGTTCAAAATTGATCGGATAACTTTAAAAACATATCCATATCGCTTGTAGCTTAATTTTCTTTAAGGTATGAATACACTGTAATGAATTAAATTACTTTTCTCAAATAATTTCATACATACTTTTGCTTTGAGTATTTTTGGATGGTATACACTAATCTTGAGTAAAATTATTGCTTTGATTTCTGATTAACTTTATTTTTCGATGGGTTTAAATACGGGAGAGAGGGGTTACAAACAAAAATCTTGCCTAAATTTTTAGGGGGATCGCTGTTAAACATGTTTTCAGTAATTTTCTATTATTTTTATTAGTTTTAAAATTTTCGCAATGGTTTAAGTGGAAACATGTACACTTTTAAATTTTGGTAGTTAATTTCTGGTATAAATATGTTATCCTTGTTACTTTAAAAGGATTCATATTGTCACCGGTTTCCAACGATTATGGCATTTTTACAAAAAAGATAAAATATCAGGACTCTGTATTCATATCACATTCAGGAACGTATGTTACACATTACAAGTATCCGCTTTATTCATTAGAAACGTTTCACCAATGCAAAATGTTGACTTTTAAATGCGAGAAATCTGATCGGATTCTCACCTGTTTCTTAGCTTAAAAATGGTAAGCTTTCTACTTGACAGCTTCTTCACTATCTTTTCTTATTCATTTTGTATAAAAAATGTTCATAAATTGTATTAATGTATTAATGCTATAATGCATATATACATGTATAGTTATAAAGGATAACATTTAATTACAAATGTATTTCGCACGCAAATTAAATAAAATAAATATCTGAATTGATGCAGAAAAATTTAGAAAGCTGCTTTTTTGTAAATTCAAAACAGGGAAAGTAGGCTTGGCTAATAGTATATGCATTACTAAAATAACCCTCTCTCCTTTAACAGGTTTTGTCACTATTTTCTTTGGAAATATTTACGACGACATATCAATAGAAAGAATTATCATTTTTAAAGGTAAAGCACCAGTATTAAAAAGTATGAGAAAACGATACAATTAAGCTTTTATGATGAGTTTACAACTAAAACTGTTTGAAGCAGTGAGTATAATTTGATAAGTCTGGATATTTCCCTCAATTTCATAGTACTAGTTTAAAATATTTTCATTTCTAAAATGATCAATTGAACACTTTAGCAAATTACGAAAAGCGCAATGGTTTTTCAGAAGTTGGCAAAATGGTTATGTTATATTGCGTCATCGAATTATCTTATGATCGAATCTGTTATCGACCGATAAATCGTCGCTCACGGTCAGCCGGGCAACACCGGAAACACCAGAGTGAAAGTCAAATAAATTGCAATACATTTAAAATATTACGTTCTCATCCATGTCATGCAAGGAGATACTTGAACTGCCAGCTTTCATTTTTCAAGCATTTCTGATATCAGAATATAAAATTACTCATTATCATTCTTAATTCTCTCTACTAAATTAAATTGATTCCTTGAAGGGTATTATTCTTTAGTTAATCTAAAGTGTGTAGACACTCTAATTTATGAACCGAATTATGACATGGAAATTTCTATTCAAATATTCCCCTGACAGCATGAGTGAACTCTGTACGAAATCATAAGTAATCATTCTTTGTGGAATAAAATAATTCAGTCAAGTATTTACCATTATTATTTTTAGCATACTTTGCTCTAGGATGGAACATGTTAGTTTCTTTCACTGTCAAAAGGACACTAAGTGGTATGGAACTGAAGGTCAACGTAGTAATTCGCACCTCCTATCCCGAATCATATAGCCAAGTGATTTTGAACGATGGCTCATCGGCGGATGCAGTCCCCCTCCGCCACGTCCGTCATAGGATAATTGGATGACCCGATAGCAAAATCTTAAGACAAGAATAGCTAGCTACTTTCTGGAGTTAGGCAACTCATTTAAACCAATATATATCTGGTAAATTTCAGTACATGTTAAGCACAGGTTAACCACCACTATATTTTAGATGAGGTTTTCATACCAAGGCCTAGGAATTCGAAGGGAATTAGGTTCTAGTTCATTGTTTTTCCCATATTTTATGTTGTTTAATGTAGCGGGTGCCATAAACATTATAAACTTTCTAGTTTGGTTCACCTTAATCATGAAACTTTAAAATCAGATTTAATTAGCAGCCATCATCTATTCCACCAGCACCAGTTTGGCACAGGCAAGATTTGGTTACTGTTTCCTTTCGTAAGTTTGTACATTTTTAAGATTCTGCAAAAGAGGGAAAAAACTGAGTTTGTTTTATTAATGGGGAAATACATTTGAAATCATACAGAGAGCGTTCGTAACCAAATATAATATAAAATATTGCAGTTTTATGGTATATTTCAAGAAATGTTAATTTATTAACACCACAGCTCTTAATTAAATAATATTTTGAAAAACAGCATTAAACCGCCACGGGTGGCCGAAGTCGTTAAGGCACGGACTCGTTAGCGGGAGGTCTGGGGTTCGAATCCCGACAGGAAAGTCCTTCCTGACTGAGGTTTTTTTTCCCAGGTTTTCCTCAGTCCTCATAACTGGTAAATGCCGGGAGGTACCCTAAACTTAGGCCTGGAACGCTTCCTTCCTTAAAAAAAATCCTTTCCCAATTTATCATTTCATCTCATGTATCACCAGTGTCCACCGTCTGTGGTGCCTCAGCAGTAAAAACGGGCGTTAAACATTAATAAAAATTACTTAAAGTTCATTTATCACTATTAATCTTTCCTACTGATTTCATTTATTTGTCCCAACACTTTAACTTATTAAACACTATCACCTCGCTTACCCCATATTACTCTCCATCTTTTCTTCCCAACCGTCCCTTCTTCCATCTCTCTTGGTCCTACATTGAGTATGAACATGACACCCCTAAGGCGAACATCGGTCTATGTTTATTTACGGAACAGACAAACAATTTTTACATGTTGCCATTGTATGTAGTGCCACAATTTCAAGATGAAGTCAAAGTTTCATCTTAAAACAAGAGGGTGCTCCTCCACATTCCGCCAACATTGTTTGCGAGTTTCTGGATTCAATATTTCCCCAGAGGTGGATAGGAAGGGGTGGATGGAAGGCATGGCCATTACGAATGCCGAATCTAACGCCTTCAGCCTTTTATTTGTGGCGTTATGTCAAGCAATATGTGTACAGTGTTTGTATCAATGACATTGACCATTTAAAAGGGAGAATCAGAGACGCTATTCACTCTGTAACACCTTATGTCCTTAGTCGTTTGTGGAATGAATATATCGTTTAGACGTAAGACAACAAACGGAAGCCATATCGAACTGATTGAACGGATATGCATACTTAAAAAGGTTTGGTGAAGGTTTCACATTTTTATCTTGTTACGCTGCTTTTGTGCGACTGTTCAAATCTGCACCATGACTTTACGGACACGCTGTATATAACTATTATTTAAATTATTGCACAGCACTTTGTTAGACTTATAAAATATTAGCGTTAGTAAACTACGTTTCAATAATTTCAGATAGATAGACAGGTGTTATATAAGCAATTTGAAACAGGGAATCTATGGCCTGTCTAAATTTCGAAGTTATGGCATTAAGTTTCTAAATGACCAGTGATTAATGAAACTCCTATTTGAATTGATACTACAAAATAGCATACGGAAGCCGTGGGTAATGTCTCCTTGGCGCAGTCAGCATGATGAGTTAAAAGCGAATCATTGTTTACAAGTTCTAATCTTGGTGGCTTAGGCATGATTCATAAAATAAAAAATAAATAACTTACTCCGCAGGATACGAAACCACAAACTGTGGCTTTATTCTTTGTGCCGCACAGTCAGATGTATAATTTTTAGACTAGCTGTAACACTATATAAATCAGTTAACACTTGTTCAGTATTGTTATTTGATTACCGTAGATGTTTATAACATTGAAAACATTGATGGTAAGCTGCAGAAAAATGGGATTTCCTCGCTCACGAAGTATGTTTGTAAAATTTTAACTCATTTTACTTTAACACCGACTTATATCTAATTTCAGATTCTTTATCAGCATATATCTGCGTTATTTATATTTGTAGACAATTTCAAATTGCTTGACTAAGGTTCCTCTATAATCTCTGAAATGATGTAGTGTATTTAATTAGCTGCAGTTTCATGTTTTACGCGCCTTTATATTGATGCTGACCACACCATGCTGACGCAGAATTTCTTAGCTGAAATAAACTTGGGTACTACTGTACATGAACTAACCACGCAGGAGAAATCATCGGATTGCTCAATACCTACTGGGTCCTTTAGGTATAAGATACGATTGTTAGCCCATGGAACTCTTCTAAATGCGCTTATCGGCAGATGTGACTGCGCCCGCTGTTTATTATCAACCTGAAAAGCCGGCGTCATTGGTTATTTGCTGCCAAAACATTTCTACAGAATGTTTGAGTAAACGGTACAAAAATTAAGCAGAAATAGGGGATGCTACACGGAACATTTTTGAGATAAGGGACCTAGGGGTCTAGAAAGCCAGCTTAAGGAGACATGGGTTTAAACATGTTCATCACAATTACTATTTTGCATGTATTTGCTTACCTTAGTTTTACATAATTTGAAGTTGATACTGAGTATTGATAGTCACCAACCTCAATGAAAGCATCACATTGGCGTACCCTTTGAAATATCTCGATCTAGAGAAATGAACACTCATCGTAGCTGTTGATGCCTGGTTCCCTCTGTAAAGCCTTTCAGCGTGCTGGGGGCATTGCTATGTGCAGTGCGATCAGTGATGCTTTCCCCCGCGGTGCGCGGTTTTTCCTGTGAGCGAGCCCCCACTCGTTTGCCGGGCCATGGCTTGCTTTTGCTTAGTTGTTGACCTTGCTGACTGTCGTAGTTGTAGCGCAGCTGTTTCCGGGTCGTTTCTTAATTCAACATTATACATAAAGTGTATTAGGTTTCGTGTGTTTACAACGGCACAGGTGTCTTTATGTATTTTATATTTATTAACTCTGTCAGCTCATGAAGTTCAAACTTTCAAGCAAGATTCCTGGATGTAGACGCTCCAGATCGTAAAACAGTCCATAATCTGTGTAATAAATTTTAGGAAACTGGAAGTGTCCATCCTAAGAAAAAAAGAAAAAAAAAAGGAAGAAGAAGAAGAAGAAGAAGAAGAAGAAGAAGAAGAAAGCAGCTCAGGGTTCTCACCGAAGAAAGATTACTGATAATCGTTTACAAAATTTCCTTAGAAAATATTTCGTCGTCCTGAGCAATTTTATATGGGTGTTTGAAAAAAGGCTATTACATTTATCAGCCTGCGATTTTTATCTCTGGAGTAAATTAAAAAATTCCAAGTAGAAGAAGAACCCGCATACCATACAAGAACTCAAAGATAATATTCGTCAGGAATTTGTCCGAATTTCTCAAAATGAACTACAGCTAATGATGAATGATTTCCCAAAGTGATGCCAAAAATGTGTGAAGAATGAAATCGAGCAATGTCAACACCTCTTTTTGATAATTTGGTAAGTAATGAGCCTCTTAAATTAGGTTGTGTATTGTTGTATGGTTGGTTTGTTTTATTGTTTAACCTCTCGCTAATCACCGAGACACGGCTAACGAGCGGCGCGCTCGCACATAGGCAAAACACTCCGGGGGAAAAGGAAACTGATCGCACAGTACTTCCCCCTTGCACAAAATGAAGTCTGTCAGTTCTGCCAAACTCTACACTTTCTTCGTCGTCGTATAATTATAATAACTGCATATCCTCCAGGTACTCCTCCACATGTTTAAGGCCATATCTCCTTCGCAGACCACAATTTCCCTTTCTCAAAATGTTTAGCAGAGCATTCCTTGTTTTCTAATTAATTTTTCCATTCTTTTATTGAAACAGTCTGTATATTATGTTCTAATGAATAAACTACTGCATGACATTTATTTCTTGAGCTGTTAAACCATACGATTGCACAAATAGGTAGTCAACATCTTTATGCTCGAAGTGTGCTAAGGATAAAGCGCACGCAGCTAGTCCTCACACCCCGACGAACTGCACAGAACATTCAACTCACGATATTGACATGTGAAAATCATAGGGTAGTTGATAAACTATTTGGCAGCCTTGTCTGGAAAAAAAGGTCTTTACTTTGAATATCTCCTGAAATACAAAGTGTAATGTATTTAGTAATAATACTCCAGACAGGGACGTATACACATTCCGACTATTGGCAAGACATGCGCAGAGTTTGCGATCAAGTGATACATTCGGTGTTCGTTAAATCTGGTATAAGTTACTCTCCACAGTTATTTTAACTTACGGAGTTTGCGCTAAACGACTCGTCCATTAACAAAAGCTAGAGAGTTTTTAATTATTTTTATAAATACACCTCCAATATAACTTAACTATTTGTTGAGTTACATCTTCTATACAATGACTGCTAATTGCGACTGTAAAGTGCTGCATGACCGAGTAAAGCTTAAGCTAGTAGAGAGAGGCTTTGCTGTTGGTTGTCACATACTTTTTTGCACTTAAAACTATTCCATGTCCGTCCTTGCTATGCAGTACAAACTTGACGAAAACTTTCTAGGTAACTTTCAGCACTTTTACAAATTACTATAAGCACCATATGTCTCTGGGTACATGTTTATGTACAACATTTCAAAAGAAATTACCACATTAAGTGGTTATGACACTAAAGTCATGTTGCGGCTTCCTTGTCACTTGTTAAACTGGTTTCAATGTTTCAATTAAAGAATCCAGCACCTGCATTGCAGATAATGCTATTGGTTCGAAATTTATGTTACGAAGTGTTAAGATAGTGTACTGAGTAAATGCGCAAATGAGTTTGCCTTACCGACCAAAACCATGGTATTATTTTGATTCACAGTTTCATATTATAAGGGCTCTATTCCAAAGATAGGACATTTAATGAAAACCAAAATATCATTTACATCCATATTCAAAAATCAAAATTAATATACATTTATACAAATTTAAATACTCTGCTGGCCGTTAAAGTACAACACATTTTGCATAATAGTCATGCAAAAACGGTTTGGTTATTTGATAGGGTAGTTAGAATCTTTCACATCTGTGCGTTCGTTCTACTTCGGTATACTGATTTCAAATTCGTTTCGCCGTGTAAGCATTTCTTCCAACACGAGTACCAATTTCTTGAAATGACAACCGTACCCTCAGATACCTGCTCGAGGAGTCATACTTGTTCCTTCTGAGAAAATATAGAGGCAAATTTAAGGCTTCTCTTATGACTGTTACAATTTTTGTTACAGTTTTAATAGCCAGTGGTATAGATGAATAAAAAATCAACTATTTTTGCCTTGAACCGTGAATACTACAGCACTTAAAGCATCATAAAATATTAAAACGCCAAATATTCAGGGGAGGATGTGATAGAATTTGGTACCTTTAGCGTTCTAAAATAACTGGTTGTACTTTGATAGATATTTCTTGTAGGTAGGATCTTTTAAGGTTGCCATACAGGAAAACCCAAGCTCAAGAAAAAATAAAGAAATACACGTCTTATTATTAAAAGTTTATCAATTGGATCTTGAAAATATTTTGGATTCTCGCCATATCTTTATAACCCCCACCACACACTTTCCCCTTTTCCAAAACCAGTTTCTTGTACATATTCATTAAGCATAGTCCGTATAAGCGGTTTTCACAACCATGATTTATCACATTTTAATGTTCTTTCAACAGTACTCATGAAGCAAGGCTATGTTACTGAAATTATCAGCGCCTGTTTGTAGCAGGAAAGAACATGTTAGTTTCTTTAATATCTTGGAATATTTCCAGGTCGTTTGACACCTAGTGATTAAGTTTTATCGTTCCACATATTATACCATTTTTTTGTGAAATTTAGGAGGTCCCCTGACCTTCATGACTACGCCCATGCACTCCTGCCTTCCAAAAATACACCTAGATAAATTTCTAGTCGCTTGTAATGTTCTCTAAAGACATCAGTTGTAATTTCGGTACCTAAATAATTCAGCAATGATGTCTTGTGTAAGTGCACAATCTTCAGCTTGGCTACTCTTTCAATAGCGCCTGTAGATGTGGCGTTACATCTGCTCCGTCTTCAAGTCAATCAAATAGGACCACCTTGAAAGAATAAAGCACTTAACACTTCAGAAGTTAACGGTTTCGTAGACGTTCCCTCACATTTTGTTTGTAGGACCTGTTTAAGAAACAGTTTCAGCACTTTAGAGTCCCCCCCTCTCTCTCTCTCTTTCAGAAGAAGAAAAAGAAGAATTACTCCTCTGCTTTGATAGTTCCTTTGTCTCCAAGTTAGTCACACAGAAGTATCCTCTCTTCAGTCAATGCAAACGTTTGGGCATAAAATATTGTATTTTCTCAAAAAAGTACCAAACACAACATTCAAACAACACGGCACTCATTTGGGTCACTGAGTTAACATAAACAGATATTCTGGCTCATGTTCAAGCAGATGATATCTTTACTCTCTTCCCTCAAAATGTGTGAAGTCCTGAATTTCTTTGCCTATTTTAGTCTTTGAGAACAAATGTTTATCATCATGATTTTTGTCTGTGACTGATAACTTCAGTTAATTAGTTTCCACAACACGTTGCTTTATGATACTGTGGTATAAACTATAGATCGAGAAAAACGATCTCATATAATTTGCTATTAAAAAAAATCTTGGTCATAGAAGTGGGAAAACAATCAAAGGAAGATTACGAAGCTACAAGGATTGGAATGCACATATTCTTGAGGAATTCTGCAGACAAACTTGGTTCCCCGTGCAGGTATTTAGAAAGTTTCAGCATGAATTTCCAAATATTCCTAAACATTCTCAATTTAGTTTTGCTGTTGCTGATAGGCTATCTCCACTACAGAGGTTATTGATATCTAACTTATAAATCATACTTAGATGTCTGATGACGAATTAGGACTAAATGAACCAGATCAAAAGTTAGAGATTCAAGATTTTTGCACACAATAGCTGCAATACTTTTGCTGGGCTATATTCAACTATCAAAATACGTTTTTTATTCATGTCAGGTATCATGTTATGATAGAAAACATCATGACTGAGGTGCGTCAGACAAATACTTCACGGATTCAAAATGGGCTGTACACAATGTATAAGAAAGTTTGCTATTCTTCGAATGAACCAAAATTCACGAAAGGAAAAACTCAAAAGGAAATTTCACTTCAGTGATATTGATCGAAAGACAATTTTAACATCAAAGAAACTCCTTATGAAACCAGAAGGTGTCAGTGATTAAATGCAAGGATATGTAAGTTTTTCAAGATCGTCACTTCAATTTAATATTCAGTTTTATGCTATGTGAGCATGACTGCAAAAGATTGCAGTCGCCAAGTGATTATGTACACCGAAAAACAAAGTGTTATCATCTACTAAGGTGTGAAACGAAGAATCTCCAGAATTTCTCTCCGGGCAGATATCATGCAAAATATCCTATTTTGGTTCAAAATTGTTCTAAATTCGTCAACTGGCTTAATTTCTATTCGCTACTCACAAAATTAAACACCTGAGGTTTAGTGTATATTTATCACGATAATTTTGTGGCATAAAAATACTCTTTTATTGTTGGTCATCTAAATACTTATTTTTTTCCTGATTTTCCAGAGAGTGGTGGCCATAATGGAGATTCATTTGGATTGCTTATGCTAGCCCTTACTGCCACACAACAGTTTAAAAATATGGAGCAATATTTTCCAATCCGGAGGCATTCCTTCCTTCCTTCCTTCCTTCCTTCCTTCCTTCCTTCCTTCCTTCCTTCCTTCCTTCGTGTGATAAATAGATGAGATGAAATCTACGATTGCTTTTCAAGTGCTCCAAAGTTCTAAAAACTGTGCGTCTAATATATTTGACTTAAGCCTGGTATTATAGTTCGGAGCTTAAGCTACAAATGCATTTTATAGAGTAGAAATTGAATGATAAGCTTCGCTTTATTGGCTCTTGGCTTAAGCTGAGAAGAAGCATGGTTATTATTGTATGTCAGAATGTTTTCAGAAGAAGATATAAGTGACGAAGACATTCAGTTTTTTATACTTCAAATTGAAAGGATAAGGGGACCAAAAACATTTAGAACACTTTCAGATCGTTTTAATTTATAGAGCGATTCTGTATTCTACAAGAGATTTACGTTAAGTAAACAGACAGTAAACTTGATATTGGAAATCAGTGGAGACGAAATAAAACATGCTGGTATTAGTATCAGCAATGCATAAATCGTATGGACGTAACTTATTTTAGAAAAGAATTAACAATGTGTTAATAGCGATTTGAATTATTTTAGAAACAAGACTCTATCGGTGGAAACAAAGCTTCTTTTAACTTTGAGGTTATACGATAGTATGCTGATATCAACAGGCGATTTCTGCAGCGTATCAAAATCAACAGCAAGCAGAGCCATAGAGAAGGTTTCGCATCATATAGAATTGTTGAGAGAAATGTTTATAAAAAATCCTTCAACACATGAAAAGAGTTAAAAATAGAGAGAAATTCTATAGAGTAGCAATATTTGCTGTCCTTTTTTGTCACTTATTTCCGAAATAAATATTATGTCATATACACTTTATTTTCTTAAATCGCAAACAATAAAAAAATAAACATTGAATGAACTGCGCATGCCCATGCATTGCCAACTTCAGCTGTATCAAATAATGTTCAGCTTACCGAAGCTAAAGGTCATAGCGTAACTAAAAAAACCCGAGGAGCTTAAGCTGAAAGAAAGTTTACTTAAGCTAGGGCTTAAGCTTCAACTGCAAGACTGGGCCTAAGACGTAGTGGCTAGCTTGTTAAAATTTTTTTTGATGAATTGTTTTCTATGACAGCAAAAGTGACTTGATATCACGTTCAGATTCAGAGCTACAATGATGTATAGCCCCCTCAAATCATCTACGGCGTAATTAAGCATACATTTCATATTAACAAACTAGACATGACCAAATTGGCTTATTCTCCGTGGAAAGTAGTAAAAGCTATTTTCCAACACATAGCTGTGGACCCAATGGAGGTATGTTACAAGGTAAAGTACTCCCAAACATGGTGCAAATGGATGAGCCATGAGGAGCTTAACAGTTATGATGCTCATAACGTTGGTTTCAGACATTTTCGGAAATCAGCAAATAAATATTTTGCAATTTTTCTACGTACGCTCTTTCTCTTTGAGACAAATTTTAGTTGAACTTACATCGTGCATCTTTGTCCGGTATGAGTTGTGCCATAATGCCACGTCATGTAATACCGTGCCTTTTCCTTTCCCCTTTTCTTTCTCTTTGTTTATGGCGTCAATTTTTTTTTTTTTTTGGTACTTTGCTGTAAATTGATTAGAGTATGTAGCAGTGTTTATTATTCGGAATATCTGGTGTCATTACCGTGCCTTTTCCTTTCCCCTTTTCTTTCTCTTTGTTTATGGCGTCATTTTTTTTTTTTTTTTTGGTACTTTGCTGTAAATTGATTAGAGTATGTAGCAGTGTTTATTATTCGGAATATCTGGTGTCATTTTCCCATCTTTAGTGTTTTCCTGGCTCGCTTCGTCAATATTGGAGAGTTGTTCGTGAATGTTTTGGGGTAAATATCTTTCGGATTTAGGAGAGCTGTAATTCCATGATTTTTATTAATATTAATTAACTCCTTAAATTATGACGCGGCTCCATGGTGTCTTAACATCGAACATTTCTCTTTTTAGCACGATAAACTACTTTGTTTATTGCGCCAGTGACTTGGGCATTTTTACCATTTTTTTTGCCTTTTTTGTAACGTATTTTAATTGTTTGGAAGATAGCATATGAAACTCTTCCTTCTTATTGTCGATGAAATCATGGACAACTTCTTAATCGCATTTTCTTCAATTTGGCTATTGCAGTGTAAAGAAGTAAATAAGAAATTCTTTTTCATTATGAGTGGGTCCATGGAAAGTGCAATTGATATACTTTCAGTTTAGGAGTGTATTATAATTATTATACTGTATCAACTGCTTTGAATGATTTTGTTGTCCTATTTTACTTAAATGTTTTTCTGCAGTAAATTTCTTGTATAATTTTACTTTGTTTTGCTGGAAAAAGTTCTTTCTACGAGTTTTAATATGATAAACTGAAAAGATATTATGGGGAATGCCTCAATACTTTGTTTACATATTTTAACTAAGATGTTAATGTACATTGTCCCACTGTAATTAATTATTTATTTGAGAAGTGCATTTCTCAAAACATTCAATCTTTAAAGCGTGATTTAATAAATTCAAGAGCGTTGTGTTAGAAACACTTAATTTCTTCTTCAATGACATATGGCACAAATGCCTTCCGCGGTCAAATCATGGGTATTTTATCATATCGGGAAGAATGTTGGTATATGTCACAGAGTTTGTCTTTTTCGTCATTGCTTGGAAGGAATCACCTGGTGCTCAAGAAAATAGACTAATGATACAGTTAAGCGATGTGCTCACAGAGGTAACGAAATTTATATAGTAATTAATTTTCATATAACTTTTAGTTTAAATCTAATTTTCTTGTTTATAGTAGCACACGACCTTTAGAAGAATGTTTTCAAGATTCTTATCACACTAACAAGAAGCCATGCACGAGTCTAAAATTGTTAGCATGAACTTTATTCTGGAAAACAGCAAGCGATTATCATGATAATGGAAGTTCAGAACGCGACTTTCAAGAATATTATATACGGTAATAGTGCTTTGAAAGAAGTTATTTATGGTGAGCATGGGACTGCAAAACCAGTGCTTGGGTCAAATAATACGGAAGCAACCTGTGAAATAATTAACCGT
Source organism: Metallyticus violacea (assembly GCA_030762175.1). Lineage (NCBI taxonomy): Eukaryota > Metazoa > Arthropoda > Insecta > Mantodea > Metallyticidae > Metallyticus > Metallyticus violacea. Next base: position 43,740,863 of record CM060846.1, read on the forward strand.
GCTTAAAATAGTGCTTTCTACTAGTGTTAAGTAATTCTACAACTTTCCTTAAGTTTCGTTATTCTAAGAGTAATAACATTAACATGTCTTATTACAACATATAAGAGAAAGCGCACACAAGTATGCGTCATGAAACAGGATGGCGCGTTTGCAAATTACAATTTTAGCTGCAAGTTCGTTCTCTACAAAGTTACTTCAATATTGAAACTAAAATAATTCCGTTCCGGCTCCAAGTGCTGACTGTATTCTTTCTTAGGTCATTTTTGAATTATTTTCGCTTGTAGTTTGCGAGCCAATGATTCTCTGAGCTTTTCATTATCTAGGTACCCTTTCCCTTTATATTTAATTATCCTATTTAAAGCAATCTTGTACTGAAATATTACAAAATTTTATTGGTAAGTACACCATTATAACACTCTTTCTAAAGATATTTAGTTGTTACTAATGTAAATTTTAATGAAATTGATGTCGTTAGTTTTGGAAATATAAATATTGTTAATATAATTGCTATTAATACTGCAAGATTATATATGTATGATGATATACCGGGTGTAAAAATAAGATACGGCCAAACTCTCGGGACACATTCCTCACACGTACAAGAAGAAAAAATGTTATATGGGCATGGATCCGGAAATGCTTTATTTCCATGTTATACTCGTTTTCTTCAACTCTTCATAGTACATTAATCGTGGGAAACACACAGGAACAGAACGTACCAGCATATCACATGAAACTTTTTCTTGCATGTAATATTCAAAATGCCCTCTTGGTCACGTCTGTTAAGTTGTAATTCTTAGTTTCGCTGCTAGGTTTGTGTTGCATTTGAACGAAGGTAATGTTGATGCAGGTATCAATGCTAGCGGAGGACATTTTGAACATTTCATGTAAGAAAGCGTTTCATGTGGTGCGCTGGTAAGTTCTGTTTCTATGCATTTCCCATGATAATGAACTATGAAGAGTTGTAGATAATGAGTTCTAACATGGAAATAAAGCGTTTCTGGACCGACGTTTATATAACATTTTTTCTTCTTCTATGTGTGAGGAATGTGTTCTGAAAATTTGGCCGTACCTTGTTGTTACACCCGGTATTAGATATGTTATAATAAATATTTTTCGTAACACCTAACACTAATATTAATTATAAAACTTACTATTTTTCTTCAGATCCATTACGATTACTAATCTTAACCGTTACACTTTATTTAATAGCAATATATATATATATATATATATATATATATATATATATATATATATATTTCAGTTACATTATTTTGAAACTAAAACCAAAATATTTCTCTAAATATTTTCTGTATAAAAGCAACGTTTAGAGAAGTTTATAAGAAGGTTTTTTCTGTTTAAAATGTGGGCGTTACCCCCGTGATGTACCGACTTTGTTCAAAAAAATAACTAGTGTCATGAAACTGTACGTTTACCTTAGAAAACACCAATTCCTCATTAGAAGTGAGGAAAAAATATAGAGTAAGGCAGTCGGTTTATCTTATGTCTTTTTTAGTACAGTATCATTTACTGGGGCTATTAAACTTATTTTCACGCACTGTTAATAAATGGTTAATAAATGGTAAACTTGGTTAAACATTTTTGAAACAATTATTGCTTCTCCCTGTCTAATGTTGATATAGTAAGTGCCTTGTGTTCAATTTATTAGTGAAATACCTATTTCTTTATTTTCTTCCAGAAACTTGTTAACTTTCGCAATATTTTAAATTGTTTAATCATGTACAATAGCCGAAATTAGAATATTTAAGACGAAATACTGGCACTTTTAAGCAAATTTATCACAACCAGAGAATCCAAAAACTTACTAAAGGACTAAAATACCAACAGGAAATACCTTGACATACATACATATTCAACGATATCGCGATGCAAACCGTAATCAAAGCTGCGATCTTTGCGTATACAAATGATTCGGAGCTGTTAACTTTAAGGCAATAAAATAAAAAACGAAAAGTTAATCCGACATTAGACTAAGTAGTGAATTAATTAGTCAAGTAAAATTATTCTTTTGAAGAATTAGCAGCGTCTCTACTTTCTGTCCTCAACAAACCAGCAAATACATATAAAGTGAATCGTTAACTTCAAATGTGTACAAGTAACATTAACATGTGTAAGAGCGAAACATTCAAAGACTTCTACTGCAAACATGTATGGAGGGTTTTACTGACACAAGTTTCAGAAGACAGAATAATTTCGAAGGTCCATATTAACAATAGAGAGCGAATTTTTAATGGTGAAAATTTTAAAATATACTTTATGACATATAAACGCGAACATATTTATCAAATTGTTGCAAATATTCAGTTTTATGTAGTGAAAATTTAAAATGTTTATGATTTATGTGCAAATAATATATATTTCAAATAAAAATAAATACATTTTGGAAATATTTCCTTACATTCACCGTAAATGTTCTCTTTTATTGCATCTTATTTACTTTCCCGTAGAGAACATGTATGTATTAACATACTATTTTTTCCACACGTTTGGCGAAATAACTTTTTTCCACCTGCTATGAGATCTATGTACTGCTATAGACGTGATCTAAACCTTGACTACTTTAGTACGCACAGTTTAATCCAAACACATATTCTCATATGTGATTAACTAGATATATACATGCAGGAGAGAGAAAGGGAAATCACAGACAAAAGCCGAACGCACTGGTTGAGGGGAGTTTGCTGGTGTTTACACAGTGCATCATCAACAATTCCCAACACTTGTGTAGTGATGTACAAACTTTTTGATAAATATGTTTATGACAACAGTATATGGTGCACAAGGCTTTACGTTCAGTCTTGGGAATCTAGTGGTAACTCGTAGACTCCAGATCGTGGGTTCAATCCCGGCCAGGGTCAATGTATTTTTTTCGGGCGTGAAAATTCTAAGCATGGCTTCCTTCGGAATGGAAGTAAAGCCGTGGGTTCTGTGTCACAGATTTACGTCACGAAAAAGAACAAGTCTGAAAGAAGAGAACCCTGTGCATCCCATGCACGTGTATGAATCTACAAAGTACTCATACAGTAACAGCTTAGTATATTCAGGGAAATGTAATAAAATTAATCAGAGTTGAAAATTAAATCGGAATTTATTTGTTTATTAAGAATTTTCTGAAAATACGCATTTGCATGTCTCTTTATTCAAATTGTCTTTTTATGTGAAATAACATTATGCTTTTACTTTGGTGATAGTTATTTTAGAATTTTCAACTATGTTATGTGTATTTATCTTCGTGCAGAAATAATATTTATTTACATAACAGTTCGCTCCTTACTTATCATTAGTTTCCTTTGAACTTAGCTATAAAACCTCTTCATTTGAAAAAAATGTTCTAAACCAGTTATTTTGCAGTGTTTTGTAATAATTTAGATATTTTTTACAAACACATGTTGAGAAATCGTGTAGTTAAAATTACGTTCACTTTTAACCAAAGCTCAACAATTCCTTTGGACCCCCCCTGCAATAACTCCTAAATCTGCAACAAAAAATTATCTTCCAATGTAGTTAGTTGATTATTATATCTGAAGTCTCCCATAGCTATGATTTCAGAACACGAATTATAGGATGATTCCAGAGTATGTGATGGTATTTAAACCTAATGCATTAGAAAATAAATGTTTTAATAATAGAAAAAGTTTTATTTGCAGTTTAACTTTTTAAATAACGTTTCCAGGTGGCCATCACGGCGAATATTTAAAGCAAGAGATGTTGCCTGCCAGAGTGCATTGGATTTTTAAATTTAAAAATCAATGCTACCTCTAGAATAAACTTACCAGCCCACTTTAAAATATAATTTAAATTATCTCTGCACTTGCACCATAACATACACAAACAAACAAATAAATAATAAAAATAATAATAAAAGAAGAGGCGCACACACAGCAAATATGGGGTGACCAGTTTGAAAACTAAAACTGCTATGATGCCCCACTACGCCTGATTTGTGCGTTCCCGCCATCTAAAGTGGCGGAAAATTCAAATGAGTCACATACTATGAGACTACCTTTTACTTTGAATTGTGACTAAATCTAGACGTCAGATTGGTATTTCCGCAAAGAGAAACTTTGAAGAACTGTTTTGCGCCTAATCAGCAATAGATAAACTAATTGTGATGCATGACTGAGTGATCAATTAAAGTTTGCAGGCGAAGTTACATGCGTGATCTGCATTGCAGATTGTCAACTGTAGAGAGAGGTATTAATGCGTGGCACTCTAATTCTCAGAAGCAGGTTACTAGAGCGTCAATTTTATGGACATGAATTCGCAACCTTGGAGCAAATATACAATCAGCAGTAACTTTGGGTTTTTATAAATTATTTATATCTAGTTAGGATATTTCCAGAAAACCCACGCCGGCATTTTTCTTCCTTTGCGCACCATGGCCGATAAGTTGACGTAAGTGTTGAAGGACTGGCAAAAACTTAACAGTTTTTTTCACTAAATGCTAAGAAAAACCAGTTTATATTTCCCATCCGGTATCTCTTTTACCTTCACTACATCTACGGTATATGTGCCATTAGGAACAGAAATGCCTCATCATTAGCTGCTATTGGCATTTTGCATGACGGAAGACTTAATTCGCATAGAAATGACGCACAAATATCTTGGAGAACGGCCTGAGAACTGTCAAGCTCCTAGAGGCGCATTTTCAAACAAGTTTTCAAGTTCAAAATAAAGGACAAAAACCAGCAAGAACCACTTAGCGTGCCTCGCGCTCTGTACCACAATGTTCTTTTCTCAGGTGTTTGTGCAAGCGATGACGTTTTCAGCACAGAAAAAGTGCACTGCGTAAATGCGACCGCAGATACACCCATTACATAAACGCGTCAACTTCGATATTGGGAAATCCATTAGCGAACTCTTGAGGTTTAACAAAACCGTAAAAGTTTCCTATAATTACGTGACGAACCTAATTTTGGGAAAACATTTAAAAATCTCCCCTCTTTAACGTAATGAAAAAGTGTTAAAAATGTTAAAAGCTGTCGAAATAACAGTTAATTATATCCGAATTCGGCGCTTGATTTTCAAAAACTCTGCAACACCTGCTTGAAGCGGAGCTCCATTCCAATTGGGACAGAAAACATGCACATTTCATTCCTATTTTCAATTAAGAAGGGCAAAGGATTCAAGAAAATGTTGATTTGCTGCATTTACTCCCTAATTACTGTGATAAAGGGAATTCTAGGAGGTACAGGAGTGTAACTGAGTCAAATTCACAATATGGATAAACTAATTGAAAAATGCGAATACAGTTTCATTGCAATATTGGAAGAATCTGAGAATTTTCGTATGTGAAAGTAAGATTGATGCATTGATAAATGTGTATAGAAAAAGAGCAATACCTAAAAATTAACATTTAAAAAACATAGTGAAGAAGACACCTAACATTTATTGGTTATGTTGTTGAGTTTAGAATTTATTGTATTGGTGTTGTTTATTAGTTTATATTATTATCTAATTATGTTTAATATAATTATTATAGAAAATGCCAACTTAATCTACTTCTCTACATGTTAACAAATATTTTGTAGTCACAAGTTTCAGAGTCGTTTGGTTACAAGCTTAGCAATGTTTGTCATTCTTCGCCTATATTGCAAAGTAACAACTTGGAGGTACAACATTCAAATTCGTTGTATATGTTTGCTGCGTATGTTTTAAAACATTAAACTCCACATTATTTATGTTGAGTTTTATTATATTTATTAAAGCATATTACAAATAAACACAGGAAACAGGATTTAAACTTAACACATTAACATATACAGTCCGTGCTCAAATGAAAAGGCTGTGTGTTATTATTATTGCATTTCTTGCAGTATGTATTGGGTATACCATAGTAACGGTTATGAACACGTTTTATCCTGTTTGTCTCGTTTAACATCACATGCTCCATTCAATTATATCTAACCCCCACCCGCAGCTATGGTAGGGAAAACGCACAAAAATCACAAACTACCACCATCAATGCTGGTGTTTGTATCTATGAGGTTTTAGTTGTCACATGCTTTTAGACAGAGAAAGGAATACTCCCATGCATATAGAACGTGACCAACACTTGCAACAGTAAGGAAGGCGGTATACAGGAAGTGCAACAGTATAAAGGTAGGTGTAGCTAGACAAAGTATACCGGGAAAGTGCCTACTTAAAACTCAGATCTTTGTCAATGCTCGCACAACTAGGTGGAGAAAATGTCGGTTGCACTTCACGTTTCTGACTGAGAGCCTGTGACTTGAAACAGCATACAGACATAGAAGGTGTAAATTTCAGAAGATCCAGCGCTTTTTCTATATATATATATATATATATATATATATATATATATATATTGCTAAATAATAGTTATGAATTCACCATAACCTGTCTATGAGTAGCGTGAAAAGGGCCCAATATTATTTTCCCCTCTGACACCAGGGGTACATTTCTTCATAAGCAAATAATGGTGGCCTACTCTTCCCAATGAGCATTGTATGCTATTGAATCTAGCGCTGTTTTGCTTCATTTTTATATATTTTCCTTCTGGTTCAATAGAATCAAAATTAGTAGTAATTGTCAGGTACTTATCGTCATTCAATCTTATAAAAATAATGTCACCATTCTTAACAAATTGATGATTATTGAATTAATCCTAATTCTTTATTTCCTTGATGTTTTTCAGAGGACAACTAAAAATATACAGTGCGTTATATTTTCTTTGCAAACTATATACCCCACATAGTGGAAAAAGAGCATGTCTATCAAAAGCAGCATATATTTTCTACTCGTCGCCCTACAATGTATACATTTATTAGGCAATGAGTTGGACGGTGAGGTTCACCTGTTTAATCTACTCGATCCCTAATTTGAATACCTCAAGATGACTAACCAAGGGAACTTCTAAAGTCACCCAACTAAAAAATTAAGGACGGTAATGGTACACTCAATCTAGATCAATAATTCAGAGAAAGAGAGCAAGTGCATTTTTAAGTGTCTGAGACTCTCTGAAGAATGTGTGACAATTAATGGAAAATATATACAGCTATCTGTTGTTGTGAAAATTTAATATTTGATACAACTAAGGTAGAATCTGCATTAAGCAGCTATACGGGACTATTGTTTCCCTAGATGCCCCTAATTAATTTATATAAAAATGTTTTATTTAGTTAAATGCTTGCACTTTCATCGATGCTAGAGAACACGGAAACCGACGTGATGTAATGATTTCGTTCAGTGACCTTCGCTCGTCTACGTTCCGCGTCAGTGCATCTCGGCAGTTGCGATTTGATTGCCGCGTGACATACACATTGATGATTATCAATGTACACAATCGTACTGTGCGTGTTTCTCAGATTTACTAAAAGAAAGCAAGACAGCATTTCGCACTAAATTTGGCTAAAAACGCGTACGAACAAAAAGATGCGCTCAAACATTCGTTTAAATGTTACAGAAAGCAGGAAGGTTTCACATTTAACAATCAGGAGGTCGTAAATTGCCCAAAGAAACGATATGAAGGTGTGATTATTGGTTCTAAATAGCATAACATCTCTCTAAGCACACATAAACACGCACAGATACATATATACATACAGAGTGAAAGGGGAAGAGGAGAGGCCCTCACTGCTGCTGCTTTCCTAGTTAGTAATCTGTTTATGTAAGGCTTCTTTCTTACATCCGTGCCCATTAAACTCACCAAATTATAACAGTATTTTAATTTTGATAGGCGTCATCCACCGAATGGAAAAAAAGAAATAGAACGTTTATCTTTCCATCGCCTGCCACCGTCTTTATAACAACTTTTCATTTCTTGATACCTGGCACAGAAGTTCCAAATCCAAAATTGTCCTTCCAACCACCCCAATGCACAAAATTTTAAAAGCAAACGCAAAACTTAAAGTCAAATTAATCTTATAACCACTTGCATCCCTTGAATTGAGAACATCAAACATATTTTGAAACAACTCTTTATTTAAAATTATTTTCTTAATGATCCTAATCATTGAGTTATATCACGAATGAAATCAGGATTCACTCAAATGAGCTCTTTAACCATAAGGTGTATAGTTAATCATGCTATTTGATTTTCATTCAAAAAGTATTGACGTATCCATTATTCTTATTACATAAGAAACAAATAATTGTAATCAGTTTCCACCTGAAATTTGATATTCATATCCTTATTTATGCATTCATCTTTTAATTATTCATTTATAAATTTGTACTTTTAGAACATCCCTAACCTTAAAAGTATATTTCGCTGTAACCTACCTCTATCCAAATTGCGCTTTCAGGTCGCAGACTAATAACAATGTTAAGGCCGCAAATCCAAATTCTGTGAACTAATTATTCCATGTCAATCGTCCCATTATCCAAATTATTTAATATTTCATAATTTGCTAACTGTTCTAAGAATGTTGTATATGCGTTATATTGTAAGTTTTGCAAAATATTTTATATTGATTAAATGTTCCTTGCCAATTATGCAATACAGTCTATAAGTATTTTGATGATATATTTAATTTAACACTTAGTAATGCATTTCTGACTTCTATTCTTAAAAAATTGGACAGATGGCAGTAATGTTTTTGCATAAAGCACACACCAACAGGTTAAATTCTTACTTTTATCCCTTTGTATTTCAGATTTTGTGTTAATATAGCGCTCTTAAATATTTTGCCTTCCCTCTTTTTTCCCCTGTGGCTTGCTTAGACTTCTTCCACACATTTCATTACCTTCAGATTTAGCATTTACTTTTACCACTTTCATTTGTCTCCCTGAAGAAGAACAGAAGCGCTTTGTGGGATTATCTTTCGCTTCTCTAGGTCTTATTACATCTCCCTCACACAAACACAACTAAATGCTATGGTATAGTGTCTTCTTTAAGGGTCTTAACTATGTTTATGATTTTTCAATTAATGTTTGCCGGTGTTTCTGAGTAAGTCTAGTGTGATATAACTATCCGTATATTTTGCTACGATACTTTGTTCTTTTACAGTTGTGCCCAGAACTTTTTATATTTGTTCTGCTTAATTGTTTGAACAATGTTTGTTTTGCAATCTTATTTTATGACTTCAGTCCTGATTGATAATTATGGCGACCATAATACTTCCAAAAGTCAATTGAACATCAGTTTTACGCCAAATTTTACAGCTCTCGTCACCGGCTATGGAAGCCTTGGATTATTTAATAATAGATTCTAAATCAAGAATAGTTCAAAATGTCCATGTAATGAAGGTGCATAAACAATACACCTGTAATCTTAGATTGTAAAATATTTGTTAAAGAACGAAATAGTCTGAAACAAAATATGAAAGTGAAAGGAAGAAAATTATAATTTTCAGAAAGTGCTGGGATTAAAACATACAAGAATTAATTTACAAACTTTATGAATAAAATTAACTATGGCCTAATGTGAAGTAAATAACTGCGAATGGAAATAAGGATAGAATTATATACATAATGTTAAGTTTAGTAATATAGTTTGTAAAGATGAACAAACAAATTAAAATTCAGAACAAATTCCCTAGAAAAAAAAGTTAAATACTAAATGAAGCAGAAAACTAACAATTTAAGATAATTTAATAATAACATTTAATATATAATATAAAATGTATCACAGCTATAGAATTAGAAATGCATTTACTAATGTAAAGCTAATTATATATTACATGTGTGGAAGCGAGACCAAGACAGGTAAAAGACTTAATTCTTGCCGAACAGAGGTCTCAAAGATAATTCTTCTTTATGTTGCAGGGAGTGAATTGTTTTTTCTCAGGAAGGATATACCTTCAGGTCCCCTAAAACGAGTCCTTAAGGAAAATTCTGAAGAAGGTATGCTCAAAATAACATGGCCCTGCTTCTAGCAACGAATCGTAGGATAAGATTTGTTATAACCTGTCTATTGAAAGGTTATGGTCATCCCTGAGGTTGTTATTAGATATAAAATTTACATTCACACAGAAATGCTTGTAAACGCGGCCACTACTTCGAAGATTTCGTCTTTTGTTGTGCAATGTGTTATGTTTCTTTCATTCTTGGCAGAAATTAAAACCAAAATCTATTATATACACTTAAATTCTGTTTTCCTTGCTATAAGTAACAAAAAGAGAAAAAAATAACCTTACAAATAACAAATCATGCTTTGTTTAAAAAGTGACACTACTTCGCGAGCTTATTTGGCAGTAAAGAAACTGGTCAGCGAACCAAAATTATTTCCGTCAAGTGGTTTAGTTGTTTTCACTTTAAACTTACAATGGACATACCATAGCATAGCCCGCGTGGTTTCCGGCCTGATAACCGAAATATTCCAGCTTCCTCGTCTGTCATAGCAGTTCAACCAACCAGAATGTCAGGTCGATTCTAAGTATATCAATCTGTCTGTTTGGTGAGAATTTCATTCACAAATATTGGAAGTTTAGAAGGTCATTGTTGCAAGCGCTTTGAGATAAGGGGTGTATCAACCCCTGTAAAGTTAACCAAGGGACAGCTAATCAGCATTACAAACACTACAAATATTAAATTTTGTTTTTTTTTTTTCTGGAAAAAGAGTTTTTCAATACTGATTCCGGTTATGGTTTTATTTTTTTAGAAATTTCAATATCACTTTTAATGCATGGAATACAGTTGAAGAATGCCATAAACGAACATGCCTAAGACAGGCATTTAAATAAAATCAGCTAATGCAATTATATTTATTCAATTCACACATTTGAAAAGAAAATCAGGTTTAAATAGGAAGTGTAGAAAAGTATTTCATAGTTGTTAAAGAAAGGTCAACATTTTATTTACATAACGTCATTTTTACATAATTAATGTGTCATACTTCTCTGGCTTCCACTATAACTCACTTAGTTAAGTTAAGATAATGAATGATATATGTATCTATTATAATTCCGCAGTAAAACGGCCTTAACAAGGTAAGGAAGGCATGACGAATGTTAATATAATTGATCCGCGTTAGCAGCTGGACTGCTTTTACGGCGACAAAAATGCAAAGATAAGTTTTTCGTTTTGCGGAAAAGCTTCGTTTATAATTATAATTCAGAAATACGTACTGAATGTAGCCTTATTTCTGATGTTAAATGCGCAACTTAGCCCAGGCCTTTTCAAATTATTTTAACAGAAGGTTTTAAAATCGTTAAGTATTTTTCCTACTGAAATAAAAAAAATTACATTATTTTCCTACATTTCTAGCGGAAGCTCCTAAAGCTACACATTGCGGTTCTAATGACGTGGTTAACCTTCAGTTCTTTTTGTTTCCAGAACTCGCCTATTTTAATTACAGCATTTACAACACGTACTATGAAGAAAATCAGCACAAAGAAAGTTAATGCAAAAAAAAAATCTATATACTTTTCATCACGCCATTAGCTATGCTTAGCCAAAACATTTAGTTCCTATTGTCAACTGGTCCCTGTTTAATTGGTGCAGTTTGTTTGATTTCCAACCTATTTACTCTCTGAAAAAATTTAACTACCTTTCTCTTTATGAAAACAATGCTAAATAAGTGCTATAAATCTATAAAGGTGATTATTAATTCATAAATAAAACTTTTAAAGTTTTACAGTAGTCGCCTTATAATTATCAGTAACTAACATTACCCGTAAAGTTGAGTTAAAGAAGTTAATGATTTAGATGATGTGCTACAATACAAGGTACAAATATTTGATTTGAAAATTGTTCCCTTTGTTTAATAACCACCATTGTGTAAATACTTCACTCAAGTGAACTGACACTTAATTCAGTAGTTCAGAATCACTAACAGATAAATTAAATGCACTTAATATATTACTTTAGTAAAGGATAAAATAAATATACATACATTAATAACTGTGTATAGATTTAATATTAGTTTATTTTAGTTTATTCGATAATGGAGATATTAAAAGAATTAAAGGAAAAGGGCTTATATAACGTATAATTTTGTCCATCCCTAAAACTTCTGCCATATGCATTACATGTGTGCCAAAAATGCACGACGATTCAAAAACACTGTGTGTGTCTTTCGAGAAAAGATGCCTTCCCTTAAAGATTGCTAACCAAAACAACATGCCAACTAAAAATGCAACTGGTGGCGTAGTGGTAACCATACTTGCCTTATAAACCCAAGGTCACGGGTTCAAACCTGGCGAAGATCGATGGATATTTTCGGGCGTAAAAATCCTAAGCATGGCTTCCTTCGGAAGGGAAGTAAACCCGTGGGTCCCATGTTATATATTTACGGCACGGAAAAGAACCTCCAGTCTGAAAAAAGAGGCCTCTGAGCAAAATTTGTCGGCCGTTTCACGCCCGGAATTGAATGGGACGCTGATGACCTGAGATGTTAAAGAGCGTCCGTAAATAAAACGAATAAAAAAAAAAACTGACTGAGAACTAGAAGCAACTAAATAATCATGCAGGCAAAACGTTACAATTGATATTTATGTTACAAGTGTTAAAAGTACCATGGTCCTTAATATTTATAAACAAATTAACAATTACAAATTAAATTTATCTCAGTCATTCCGAAGTGCTATTTGGTTCAAAGAAATAGCTCGCCAATTTCTAACTAGGGAGACGATACCTAAATTGCTGTATTATGTTACTAACATCATAGAGGTGGTAAATGGCGGTTTTCAACTTTGCTGGGCACGAGAATTGGCGCTTGGGGTCTTCCAGAACCCCAAGGTATTTGAATTGATATACCCATTTTATTGATAAATGTGTTATAATTATATTGACATTGTTCTGAAACTTTGTTATGAAGTACATATTGTTTCAACATTACGTATATATATTCACATTATTATTATTATTATTATTATTATTATTATTATTATTATTATTATTACTATTATTGTTGTTGTGTGCTACATTTCACTTATGTAAATTAGTATAATTAATACAATGAATATTTGCCTATAACTTTTGTACTGAATCTATAATTCAAATCAATATTATACTTATTATTACCTATCAGACATAGAAAACACTAACTTTCTCTTTAGAATTGAATATAGTAAATTATGAATTCAAAAAACACAATAAAACAAATGAAATTATTTCTACTTTTACTTAATGACATTAACACTTTTGTTTCATAATTCTTTCATTCATATTCCATGCAAATCACAATTTTCCTGGAATGGAAACTACAGGCAAACTTTCAACATTTCTGACAACATGTTTTAATTTTTTTGTCCATATTCTTGGACACATGAAACTTCCTCTTTTGTTGTTGATATAAAACCACATTGCGTGTTCGAGATTCATAGTTATATCTTAGGGCAATTAGGCCACGTTTGCTCCCTTTTGCATGCATCTGCTACTCATGAGTCTGGTCTTGATGTAAGAATGCAGTAACTTGTCTTCCTAGCTGCAGCAGAAATTATCGCATCTTATGAGAAGATAGGCCTGGGCAGTGAAGGAGTGGCAATCTCTTTCACACTGTAAGTGCATACAAGTTCATCCATTGTGTCAACCCCTTCGTATCTATTATAAAATTATATTATTTCTGGTTTCTTCTCTTCATCAATTACTGTTTTTGTGTGTGTAAGAAGATATGAGTATGACACGATGATTTTTAGGGATATTTATGAGAGACAAAATTTTAAAAATCAGAAGAGTGTGGATATACTTGTCTTGAACGAATGCTTTTGGTATTTTTACTTTATTTTACCTCATAATTCCAACAGTAATTATTTCACTAATGGAATACTACTGGAGAACTGTGAGCTACAATATTAAATCCTTATGGATTCATGTTCTTTACAATCCTGATTTTTATTCCTTGGTCGATCAGGTTGTTTTCCTAAGCAAACCTGCCTATTCAATGGAATGCACTTCTAGAATCACAGACTCACCATGTTTAACACGTATGTTGCAGACTTAATTTTCACGTATTGACAAAATAGGCATTCTCTTCTAAAGGCCACAAGTTGCTCATCAACAATCATGTGAAAGTCAGGGTTACAGAGGGAAGAAAACCTTGCCATAAACATTTCCCAAATGTCCCTAAATACTGCAAATTTATCATAATTTCTGCGTTCTGCCCTAGTTTTCTTGTTGTCAAAGCGAAGAAAACGTGTAATAGCTTGGAATTTTTAGGGGCATTGTTGCTCTATACAATAGGCCGGCCATTTTCATTCAGGCCCTCCCTTCCTGGTGTATATGCTCTCGCAAAGATAAATAAACCTGCATAAGCCTCTAACTCTTCTTCATTTACTTCTTTCCAAACTTGGGAATGTCAAAATTAGGGTCTTTCTATTCTTTGTACACTCTATTTGTCTCTCTGTTTCTCTCCCTGACTATGACAGAAATACTTTCTGGGGTCATTATAAGATTTAGAGCATATTTCATTGAAGTGGGTGTTTTCTCTTTAGGCCTGGTTTGTCACGTACAATACTATAAGAGAAATTTTGATGTCTAGCAAACCGTTCCATTTTTATCATCAAGCTCATCAATGACATTATCTACTCTTACCTCCTCTTCTACTTCGTCATTATCTTATTCTTCACTGTGTGAAGGCAAAGATTCGTCATCACTCTTGTCAAAAACTTCTTCGTTATCATTAACCCCTGCCTCATCTAACATTTGAAGGAAAATCTGGTCAGCATCTTCTTCATGGGTAAGTTTCCCATCATTCCTATTTAAATAAAAATATTCTGTGACTGTAACATATTTCATTATAAATATGCTGCATTATTGTTGAAATATCATTTTTAAGCATTTATATTAGTGTAATGAACTGATATTTCATCTATTTTATGTAGAATTTACAATCAGTATTTAAAAAATCGTATTGGATCAGTTTGCCTAATGAAACCAGCCATTTCCTGCTGTATCTTTTCAACAATGCTGTCTAAGGATGCCCAAATGTGTAGTTTAATTATATATAATAAATAAAGCAATTATGAACGTCAATACGACCAAAAATTAGTATTTACAACAAATTTTTGTATAACAGTTCAAATATCCCTTTTCTCTGATACATATTAATATCTGCTTCCATTTTAATGGCCTTTATCCTTAAAGAACATCCTAAAAGCACACAATAATTTACAATTTCGGTCAAATAGGTACACGAAAATTTACTTCGACATTTTTCAAAAACATTTTCTTCACAAATATTTATAAAAGGTTAATATAACATACGATAAAAATGTAAAAAGGCAATCATAACTACACGTTACTGTACATATTATAAAATGTTGTAGAAAGCCATTCATTAGTTTTTTTAAATATTTCAAAACCTTATATAGTAGTAGTGCTAGTAGTAGTAGTAGTAGTTAGTAGTAGTAGTATTAGAACTAGCAGTAATAATAGCGGTGGTGGTAGTAGTACTAGTAGTAGTGGGGATAGTAGTAGTAGTGGTGGTGGTGATAGTAGTAGTAGTAGTAGTAGTAGTAGTAGTAGTAATGGTAGAAGTAATAGTAGTAGAATTAATAGTAGCAGTAGTAGTAGTAATGGTAGAAGTAATAGTAGTAGAAGTAGTAGTAGCAGCAGTAGTGGTAGTGATAGTAGTACTAGTAGCAGTGGTAGTATTATTTGTAGTAGTAGTGGTAGCAGTAGTAGTAGTAGTAGTAGTAGTAGTAGTAGTAGTGGTAGTACTAGTAGTAGAAGCAGTAGCAGCAGCAGAAGTAGTAGTAGTAGTAGTAGAATAGTAGAAGTAGCCGTAGTAGTGGTGGTGGAGGTAGTAGGAGTAGTAGCCGTAGTAGCCGTAGTAGTGGTGGTAGTAGTAGTAGTAGCAGGTGCAGTAGTGGTAGTAGCAGCAGCACTGGTAGTAGCAGTAGTAGTAGTAAGTAGTAGTAGTAGTAGCAGTAGTAGTAGTAGTAGCAGTAGTAGTAATGGTAGTGGTGGTGGTGATAGTAGTAGTAGTGGTAGTAGTAGTGGTGGTAGTAGCAGTATAGTAGTAGCGGTGGTGGTGGCGGTGGTGGTGATGATAGTAATAGTACTAGTAATAGTAGTATGGATAGTAGTAGTAGTAGTAGTGGTGGTGATAGTAGTATTACTAGCAGTAGAAGTTGTACTATAAGTAGCAGTATAGTAGTGGTGGTAGTGATAGTAGTAGCAGTAATGGTAGTGGTAGTAGTAGTAGTAGTACAAGTGGTGGTGATAGTAGTATTACTAGAAGTAGTAGTAGTAGTAGAATTACCAGTAGTGGTAGTAGTAGTAATTATGATGGTGGTGGTGAAAGTAGGGTATTTACTTACAAAATATATTTTTAAAATCCTACTTATCCATTTTGCACAGGTCCGTACGTGCTTTCCCAATATCTAGGAAATACATGAAACTGCACAAACCAATATTTAACTCTTAAGAGACACACAATACGTATAATTAAATAAACAATTAAATAAATGAAAAAGAAACTATACATGATAAAAATATTGAAATTCCTAAATAAAATAAACACAAAAGAAAAACAATAAAAAAGTAAATTACTTACACTGCCTCAAATAATATATACAAAAATAAATATGAGTCATGTTCTCCTATCTCCCTTCCCGGTTGTCTGCCTCTTCCAATCTTAGCTGTCTCAGTTTATTTAAAAATTTACCCACTCCCTCTTCCTCCTTCCTATCTGCAAGCGATGTCCACACTGTCACTGCCCTCTCCCCCGTTCACTTCTGAAAACTTCGATTAAAACTGAACCGCAGTAAGCGATTTTTATTCGACTGGACCTAAGAGTGAATACACAGAATATTGTACAAATAAAGCGTTTCAAATGTTTGGAAAGTGATAATTACTCAGTATCAACTTACGGATTTGAAATTTGGATAATTAAAATAAAAAACAGAAATACTGCTATATAATAGTGAGCTCTGAGGGTTGTTTAAGAAATAACTGGCATTAAACTCAGCTTAAAGAAAATGTATATCTGCCATATTTGTTAGAATAACAATAACAACAATAATAGGTAAAGAGACGTGCAAAAGTGTAATAGTCTTCTTCAAAATAAAGATTTCAACATTATATTAATCCCGAGAATAAACAAAATTAATTACATAATACATTATAATGTGCACTTATATATTTATAAAACATTTATCGCGTTATAGAAACCTTTCCATTAGGTGTGCTTTTATAAAATTGTCTTTAAATCTATCAACGGAGCATGATCTTTCTTGCCTTCAGTTAATTAAAACAAATCCATTACAAATATTGATACATTCAGTTATTATTGCATTGGGAAGTGTTTGTATTTTTACACCGGAAGACATTCCAAATTATATGTATGACATTATCATTTATTAGTTTTCCTAAAGATTTGAAAAAAGATTACTTTGTCAAAAATTTTAGAGTAGATATTTAAAACTTTTGGGATCAAAGTTTAAAAATTAAGCGAGAAAGTGGTAAAATGTGCCGGAAACAATTAATTGGCTGGCATTTTAACATAAACAGTTCGGAAAACATACAGGAAAGGCAAATTTAAATTCAAAATAAATTCTAGAAAACTGGTACACAGTTCAAAACAAAATTAGAAATCTACAAAAACTAATATAAAGATTTAATTTGACTGCTATAGAGATAACATGGAGAAGAGTACAACCAACGAAGACAGTAGAAGAGGTTCAAAGAAAAGAGCGAATATATAATTGAAAGGAATAAAGAGAATAATTTAGATAAGAAGGGAAAACGAATCTAATATTTGAATAGTCCACTAAAGGATAATTTTGTCATGTTAAAACATTTCATGAATATTCAAAGGAAACAAATTCAAAAGAAATAGGAATATTCCCAGGCTCACTGTAGTACTGTGCGCCATTTCTGAGCGGCAGTCCTTAACGAGTTAGGTTATCCTGCTGCTACCTAGTGGTGAGAGAACACACTCCTTGGCACCAGAGTCGCTCTCTCACCAAAAGCATTATTGTACAGTAAAATAATTCTCATGACTTCTTTGCCGAATTCCAAAATAGTCTCAAATTGGATGGTAAAAGGAAATTTCTATTCAAACTTAAATAAAATATCTTAATATGTTTTTATACTACTAAGTAATTTGAAGCTTTAAATATTCACTCGTAAGTTGCTGCTTTAGCCCATATTTGTTAAATTGTACCACCTTAAAATGCATTACCTAGTAAATACATGTAATTACTTATGAATAACTCCTCGCAATTCCTTCATACAGTTTTCTTACAACTTTAAAGAAATCCATGTAGTATTAGTACTATACTAGTAGTAGCAGTACTAATAGTAGTACTAATAGTAGTAGTAGTAGTAGTGGTAGTAGTAGTAGTAGTAGCAGCAGCAGTATAAGCAGCAGTAGTATTAATACTATTTTAACTAGTAGTTGTAGTAGTAGTAGCAGTTGTAGTAGTAGCAGTAGTTGTAGTAGAAGAAGAACAAGAACAAGAATTAGCAGAAGTAGTAGTTAAGTAGTAGAAGAGGCAACAGCAATGATAATAGAAGTGGTGGCAATGGTAGTAGCAGAAGTAGTACAAGAAGAAGAAAAAGTAGAAGTAGTAGTACTGATAGTATTATTACTAGTAGTTGTAGAAGCAGCAGTAGCAGCAGTTGTAGTAGTAGTAGTAGTAGTAGTAGTAGTAGTAGTAGTAGTAGTAGCAGTAGTGGTAGCAGAAGTAGTAGTAGCAATAGAAGTAGAAGCAGCAATAGTAATAGTAGTGATGGTATTAGAAGTAACAGTAGTAGTAGTAGTAGTAGTAGTAGTAGTAGTAATAGTAGTAGCAGTAGTAGTAATAGTTATAGATGTAGTATTAGCAACAGTAGCAGCAGAAGCAGCAATAATAGTAGTAATAGCAGTAGTAGTTGTAGTAGTAGTAGATATTAGTAGCAGTCGTAGTAGCCGTATTAGTAGAATCAGTACTAGTAATAGTAGCAGTAGTGTTAGTAGTAGTAGCAGTAGTAGCAGCAGTGGTAATAGTAGTGATAGTAGCAGTAGTATTAGTAGCAGCAGTAGTAGTAGCAGTAGTAGGTATTAGAAGCAGCAGTAGTAGTACTAGTAGGCATTAGCTGCAGCAGTAGTAATAGTACTAGTAGGTATTAGCTGCAGCAGTATTAGTAGCAGTGGTAATAGTAGCAGTAGTATTAGTAGCAGTATTAGTAGTAGCAGTAGTAGTATTAATAACAGTAGTAGTAGTAGTATTAACAATAGTAGTATTAGTAGCAGCAATAGTAGCAGTATTAGTGATAGAAATGGAAG